>CM053258.1:25595457-26163223 GCA_028583405.1 Pogonophryne albipinna
ATTCCCAGGCTAGAGAGATTTGATTTATCAAAGCCTACATATGGAGGAAATGAAGGGGATGGTTGGGTAGAACATGGGGCTATAGGAGACTGCTGTTATTGTCTCGTGAAAAACCAAAGGGCAACGTTGCCTTATTTTAAATGATTTGATTAACTTTAGTTTATTTCCTTCTTTACAATTATGAACTAAGCATGGAAACTACTACTGTTGGCAGTTAATGTGTTTTCTCATGTTTCTGTTATGTGAAGCTTTTCATATTTGCGCTGTGGTAATATAATATACGTAATTTACGGTCAACTTTTAGCAGTCTAAAACACAAATCCTTCTGGATTAAAGATATTTTTATGATGATACTTAAGCCTTTGATGAAGTCACAGCATTCCGTAACTAATCTAACTATTTATTTTGTTGCATTTGAATCTCACTTTATATAGGATATATTTTTTAACAATTGTTGTTAGGCAAATAGAATGTAGCGGCCAACATGCTGTACTAGTTAGCGGATCTTAGGCAGGGCAATGATCATCCAAGTCCAGACAAGAACCTCGATTTGTGCATTTTATTCCAATAACAAAGTACAATGAACAGGTTTCCTATATCTCTTTTCCTGAAGCCTTTCCTATGGCTTTCCTTTGTGTGGCTTGAAACACCCTGGTAAAAAAAAAAACGTTTGCCTACTAGTGCTCTGGCTCCCACCTCCACCTGTCTCCAATATATACAATTACACCAGGTGCTCTAATCACCCAGTGCCCAAACATGCCTTCACAATAAAAGCATAGAAACTACTTTAACTTATGGCACTAACTAAGAATACATTTACAATAAACCCTATAAACAGCAAGGAAATAAATGTTAAACTATTACATAATATAAAGAGATATATAGCTCCAACATTCCGGCCCCTAATTGTGGCCAGTGTAAACACACAATTACTTAAATATATATATATAAATGGAGCTGTACTCTATCTTTATCCAAACCATACAAATAATCATCTGCATAGTCTTCAGGCAACAGCTTCCTGGAAAAGAAATGGAGAGAAAGAAAAATAGTCTAGAGAAACAGAAAGAATAAATGTTCATGATGCTACACTGCTGCATCCAGGAGCAGGCGGATCTTCAAACAGGTCTCTCCATGACACTGGTCTTCATTTGGGGCTCACAGAGCTGACCAATCCTTGTCCGTCCTTTCCCTCATCCAGGGTCCACTTGTATTTGCAATAAAGAAAATATCTCCTGTTGGAAATCCTTTTCTGGGCCTTTTCCATTCGCTCTGTCATCCAAATCCTCTTCATAAGGAGGCTCCTCTGTGTCTCCATCACTGTTCACACCATCTATCTGGAGGTCGGATTCCATTTCCTCATCCTGTGTTTCAGTCTGATGTTTATGACTTTGGTGAGGCTCTGATGTCTTGGAGCTGGTCTCCTCTTTGTGATCTATTTCTTGCTCCTCCTCACTCTCTGTGTGCTTTTCACATTGCACTGTTGATGTTTTTTCTTGTAAATCCTGATGGGTTTGATGTTTGATGGACATATTTTCTTGTTGTTCCACTGCAAGCTGAGAGGTTAATACAGGGCAGCCAGAGCTGAATCCATTGTCCTGTCCACCGGCCCCAGTATGAACACTTGTCTCTGACTGTCCAGGTGAAACATGTGCTTTGTTGAATGATGTGCCTGTGTCCTCATCTTCAATGTGAAGAGCTGACAGTTGCTTCTGGTGACACACACTGCACTTCAAATATCTCCAATAGCAGAGGTGGGGACTCGAGTCACATGACTTGACTCGAGTCAGACTTGAGTCGCATATTTTTTGACTTGAGACTTGCTTGACTAACATTGATAAAAGACTTGACTTGACTTTGACTTGGTATTCATGACTTGAGACTTGACTTAAGCTTGAGACAGATGACTTGAAAGGACTTGACTTTCTAAAATTAAATATTTGCGTTTGTTTTTGTAGTGAGATATTACGTTTAGTTTTTTCGAAAAACGTGATTGGGTGATTATAGCGCTATGCGCGCAAACCTGGCAACCCACTAGAAGGCAGGAGTCTCAGTTAACATGGCAGCGGCTAGCTTTACTCAAAAAATAGTGAAATTTGGATTCAAGGATTATTTTGTCGATGACGGTAATAAGAAGAGAACAGCGGTATGCAGGGTCTGCAGCATAAAGATCAGTGACACGACCACCACAACATCCAACTTCATTCGTCACTACAAACAAACCCACAGAGAAAGGTGCGTGCATGTGTTGTGTTAGCTATAAAGCTAACGTTAAGTTTAAGCTACGTTAGACTTGGTTTCAAATCGATTAAGCAAAGAGAAGACAACACGGTAAATGAACACTAGAACCTCCAAGGGATTCATTTGGACTAACCCTGATACTGACGGGCTGTCAGGAGAGAGAGGGAGAAAGATGCCTCGTTTATTTCCCCTGTGTTATTATCAGAAGTTACTGTAAACTTTCGAATAATGTAGTTCATCTACTTTTAGTAGTTTGTTTAAATGTTTTAATTATGTTGTTTTTGTTTGTAGAAGTGCATCATTCCTTGATTTATTGTAAAATGAATCTGAACTTTTTATCTGTTATGATGATAAACTGAAGCAATTTCTAAATGAACCCAATTAAGTGAGTTTTAACTCGTCCTACTTCGTTTATAAGGAAATTATGAAGAGCAACAAATGAAATGATTTGAAAATGATATCTATGTAGGTGCTGACGCTGTTCGCGGTTCTAGTGTTAACAGACATTTAAATGAAATACTGTATGTGATGGCAAATGCCATATATGATTTTCTTACCTGGAATTCTGCCTTTTTTAACAGACTTTTTGAGTCTAGATATTGTCTGCAGTTCTAGGGTTAATATGAATCTAATATGATTGTCATCGGTCTAAATTAGATTTCAAATGATTAACTGTGTATATAATGAAGATCATAGTGTGGGTTGAATCCATTTTCATAACCACTGTCTTTTAACTGATTTAAATGCAGAAACTGGGCTTATTCATCAGAATTTTGTATGACTTGACTTGACTTGCTTGACTCTCATCACAGTGACTTGGGACTTGCTTGATACTTGTAGGTCAAGACTTGAGACTTGCTCATGACTTGCACATGTAGGACTTACTCCCACCTCTGTCCAATAGTCTTTTCTTATGTGACCAGCAGGGCAAACAAAACTAGATTCATCTACCTTTATGGAATTTGTTTCCTTATTATCTATTTTCATATTGAAGCTTGAACATGTATCCCGTGAGTGATGGTTGTGTTGGAGAGAAAAACAGTTGTAGTTTGGGGCAGAAGGAAACTTTATCTTTTCAGATTTCTGTTTGTTACCATTTTCAACAGATCCTTTGGATTCACGCCTTGAGTGGATTCTCAGGATGTCAATTTTGGCATTGAGTGCAGTCAGTTTTAGGTCAAAAGCAAGTTTTGTCTTTTCTTTTCTAAGCTCCTCCTCTTGGGCATCCAATGCATGCTTCCTCTTCAATGCAGCCATGCATTCTTTAAGGACTGCTAAATCCGCTTCAGCTTTGATTATTGCAGATGAGCGGTATGATAATCTGAACAACTTCTGTGGTCTGGAATCATTGTCCTTTAAACATAACATGTGTGGTGCAATGTCCTTAGGATTTACCTCGTCAGAAGATCCACTTCTGTCCTTTGATGTGACTTCTTGCATCATCTTCGATTGTCCTTATTTAAATATCCACAGGAGAAAACGCTGATGCATGCGCGTGCCTGCACGTCAGAGTGCTTAACCACTGTGCGCACCCGTTCCCAATGTCCGACTATTCTTTAAACTTTTTCCACTGTTCATTAATATGCGGCGAAACAATGACTCCAGCACTCCAATAGTGAGGCCATTTTCCTATACAGCCACTGCAGATAATGTTCACATACCGCCCATGTTCCTGTGCCGTTGTTGAAGTCCGTCCAGGGCCCGATGTGTCTTTTAAAGTGAAATCCAATACTCCACTTCAAATGCGGGCAAATGTGTGAAGTATTGAAGGGGAACAGCACTGAGTTGACTTTGGAGAGGGTACATTGGCAGAAGTGAGTTAACACCGGCATTCCACTGCTAGTAAGATGGCTGTGCCATAGGTGAACATTTCTCTTGGACGTGCTGTCCGTTGAGATCTTCTGACTGTCTCCGCCTCCACTTGATGTCCCTCCTCATCCGCTACCATTCCTTCCATATGTCTGTCCTGTGGTTCTTCCTCCACTGCAACATCCTCAGCAGCTCCCTCCTGTGTCGGTGGTGGATTTTCCTCCTGAGCGTATGTTTCCTCTCTGACAGCGGGGTGAAACTCACAGGCTCTGGCTCTCAACTGTGTCTCAGGGCGGTGCACTGCTGGTCTATGCTCCGTCTGTTGAGGTCTCACTAACCTGTAGCATGGAACTCCCAGGATTTTATCTCTGTTAAGTTGAAGGACTGCTTAACAGAGATAAAATCCTGGCTGAGCAAAAACTTCCTCAACCTCAATGAGAGTAAGACCGAGGTAATCTTTTTTGGACCCCAACCTCCAGCTTCTCCGGTTGATATTCTGGGCTCCCTATGTAAAAACATCCTCACCTCTGTCATGAACCTTGGAGTGACCTTCAACAGCACTTTTAAATTCGACAAGCAGGTCAGCACCGTAGTAAAATCCTGCTTTTTTAAAATAAGACTATTGGCCAAAACCGTCGTAAAAAAAGTCGTATTTATCTTTTAAAGACCTGGAAAGGGTTATTAACGCCTTTGTGACCTCAAGACTGGACTATTGTAACGCTCTGTATGTGGGTATGGACCAGGCATCAATTAAACGCCTGCAGCTAGTCCAAAACGCAGCTGCACGTCTCCTGACTGGCCACAAAAAGCGTGACCACATCACCCCAATTCTGGCCTCACTACACTGGCTTCCAGTCCGGTTCAGAATTGATTTTAAAATCCTTTTATTTGTTTTTAAAGCACTAAATGGGTTGGCTCCGGCCTATATAGCTGAACTCCTCCAGCGCTACACCCCAGGCAGAGCTTTAAGGTCTGCTGACCAGCTGCTGCTGGTAGTGCCTAAGACTAGGCTCAAAACCCGAGGGCACCGAGCCTTCGCAGCAGCTGGCCCTCGGCTCTGGAACACTCTTCCCCTCCATGTGAGGTCGGCCCAGACCCTGGGGGCTTTTAAATCCACACTGAAGACTCACTACTTCTCTCTGGCCTTCTAGTTAGAGTGGGGTCACGATTCCTGACTGTTCCATGTGTTGTTTTATCTGTTGTGATTTATTGTCTTTTATTGTGATGTAATGTGTTTTTATGTGTTTAAATTACATGTACAGCACTTTGGCTCGACCAAAATCGTTTTTAAATGTCCTCTATAAATAAAATTTGATTGATTGATTGATTGATTGAACTGGCTGAACAGTGTACTCGTCATCCGAGCTGTCCTCATCTACCTCTGTAGACTATCTGTCTTTTTTTCCAACCTTGGCTCTTCTTTCCGACATTGAGCAGGACTCACTTCATCCAGGGGCAGCTCATTCACTGGCAAGAGCAGGTTCCTGTGAACAACACGCAGTGTCTTTGATCCCTTCTCATGTTGCACCTTATACACTGGTCCGTTGTCAACTCTCTCCACAACACGGTGAACAACCTGCTCCCAGTATGACCTTAACTTGCCAGGTCCACCTCTTTCTGACAGATTTTTCACCAACACTCGGTCGCCTGAGGAGTGCAAAAAGCAGTAAAGTGAAAAGTAATGTACACAATCTACAGAATAGAATAGCGAGGCTCCCCCGCCCTCCCCTCAACAGTGAAACCATCTAGAGTTATAATATTTATTCAGCTGCAAAAGTCAAAGCTCTACGAACTTGTAATTAAAAATATATTGCACATGGTTGGTATTTAACAACAAGGGGTGTTGTAGTCTGTGTTGTAGTGTGTGATATTGGTATTTATGGAAACATTTTACACCTTTCCTTCAAGTAGCCTGTTATACGTTTTAGTTACTTGTGGGCTACTTAACATGAATACTCACAGTTACTATTCTTTTACTCCATCACATTTCAAAGAGAAATAGGCTATTGTTATTTTAACTCCACCACAGTAATCCATCATCAGCTTTACTTTTTAGATAAAGATTTAACTCACAATTGATCATAACTCAAAATACATATCTTTTTATATTACCAAGTGGTTTCATAACCCACACAAATATCATGCTAAATTAAGCTCTGTTGCTTGGATATCACTAGATCCTGTTACAGCGTAATATAAAAGTACATAACGACTGATGTGTAAATTAGCATAATTACTAGCTAGCCGCTAGCTGCTAACTACCGCGGCCGCCTAGTTAATATCAAAATCCATCATAACAATCCAGTACCATGCTGTCATGGACGCGCGGTGCTGTTACGTGTACAAATTGACGTGCTTGATGCGAACGACGTACCCACGCTGTATCCAGTTCTTATTATACATCCATGGTGTAAGAGCACTGAATATAACACAGATTCCTAGCTGTCAAGTTGCATTGTGGGTAATGTAGGCACCAGGTTTTAATAAAGAATATGGATTCATGGAATACAACAAGCAATATTTGGATTTGCAGTATCTCAGGTTTTGATTTTATAGTGCGATTTTGATCCTTTGTATAAAAAAACTGTTTCAAGTATATGAACAATGCTAGATGGGTGGAGAAGTTTTATCATGATATCCACAGTTGATAAATGTAAATCTCTTGGCTGCAACATTTCAAGATGAAAAAAAGCTTATTGCATCAAAAGAGGTAAGATCAAATAAAACGACACAGGAAATATATAGCAGTGAGGCAGGAGCACGGTTCACTTGAGGTGTAAGAGTGTTTGTCATTGGCTGTTCCCAATGGGCCAGCGCTAATCCTGCTGCCGTTTTATGATCTACCAAGTGCGTCAAACAGTTTCCATTCCAAACGAATCCTCCAGCTACGTTTCCTCTGAACTCTTACTCCACACATCCAGGGATCCTTGGTCCAAAGCCAGAAACCCAAGGCCTCCATCCAAGGCAGGGTGCTACTGAGAGAGAGTCAAACATATTCAGGTTCACCTGTCAGCATCTCTGGAGAAGAAGCAGCTGGATGTGATCCAACGACGAATGTTCTTTCAAAGGGAATAGAATGAACCGTCAGGGTCTGGATCAGCGACGTGCGGTCAGGGGAGGCAGGTGAGGCAGAGCCTCACTTGTCATTCTCCAATGTAACGGAAAAAAAAAATAATAATACAAATAATAATATAATAATAAAATGTGTCCACTGATCTGTGTTGTAAATGTGATTTCTGTTTGATTCCAATCGCTTTTTATAGTAAAAATCGGCTAATTTGCCGAGCTCTGCTGACAACTACTGGGGAGCGATGAGATTGAGAAGTGAGGCAGGGACGAGCTCTGCCTCACAGAAGCCCACAGTAACTTGCTGGAGCACGGGCACTAATTTAGCGCGGGCACTTATTTTGTGAGCGCGCTCAAGCCAGTTACTGTGTGGTAGAGGTGAGGCACAGATGAGCTCTGCCTCACCTCAGAATGCGTCACCCCACAGAAACTGTCTGGAAAGCGGGCCCTAAGCGCATGCCTGCACCATCTCACTGTATGTCACCAATGTAATGTTTGTAGATCCCTTTATTACATTTATCCTCGCCATCCATAGTCTCTAAATAACTTATTTCACGTATATATGATATTTAAGCTCGCTGGTCTCATCATACAACGGCAATGAAAAAAGCACCAGGGGAGGCAGCCACAACCTCTGCCGCACTGAAGGGGGCGCACGTGAGCCCACAGGTTCTTGTTGCTACTGTTATTCTACGCAGAGACGGTAGAGCAAACAACAAGCTAGACTTTTGAAACTAGTGGAAGATAAGGAGGACTTTTACAAAAAAGTAATAAAGATTGTTGTCCAGAAGGATAGCATGGACTTCATCTTCAAGTCAAGGTAAGACCACATTTGTAATGAAAATGGGATCTTACTAAGAGAGAACAATCCAATATTTAGATTTTGGGTAGGCTATCCTTTTGTTGAACGGTCTGTTTAAAATGAATCGAAGCATCAGACTAAAAAAGCTTTTGAAAATAACAGAATATTTCGATTAAAGGTGGGGTAGGTAAGTTGAGAAACCGGCACGATATACACTTTTTGTTATATTCCATGGAATGCTCTTAACATCCCGATAGCAATGAATATCTTAAGTGCTTTGACAAAAAATACATAAAAACATTTCATCTGTGGAAGCCGTAGTACTGTAAAAAGCACGACCACTCATTTTAGCCGGCCCGGCTAAAATAACCTGCCTGTCAGCCTTCCATCTGTGCACAAACTTATCTCGTGCCCTCATTGGTCATGTGCGCGTTCGTGTGTGTTGGAGGAGGGGCTGTGTATTTTCAAATTCTAGCGCACTCGAGCTGGTTTCTCCAAAATTACCTACCCCGCCACCTTTAAGGTCAAAATATATAATATTTGTAAATCTGACTCTGAAAGAGTAAGTGCCTCACCAGCCATGAACCTCACCGCACGTCACTGGTCTGGATGCTCTCATTGGGTAAATCTTACCCTGATGGGATCAAGTCGAGTCAGCTTTATTACTGATAAAATGAAATATGCCAAATGTACCTGACATGTGTTGCTGCAAACCAAAGAGAGACACAAAAGTGCTCAAGAGGAAGAATCAATCTAATTGATTTATTTGTGTGTTTGAGGCGAAACGTCTTTTAGATACTTTGTTCAAATGTTTGTATATGTATTATTTGCATGATTCTGTCCGCGTAGCCTCAGTGGCAACTCGTCATTAGGGGCAGGTGGGGCACATTCCCACCTAGTGTCAGCAGAAAGTAATGCAAATAATAATTCCAAAAATATGCAAAAACAATATACGTTAAAATATATTTTAAGATCATGTTTAGTCATCTGATTTGTCTCTACATTGCTGTTTTAGTCTGCGTTCTTCCAATTAGTGTCCACAGTGTGCATATTGAGCCGTGTTGAGCGATGTGGGGAAAGCCCCTCTCTCTGCTGTCAAAATGAATGGGTGCTGTAAAAACTAGTCTTTTTCTATTCAATGTGTGCTGTAAAAGAATAATCACCATAGAGTGGCGAAGTCACACCATCTACTTCCGGTCCATGGGACCTTATTTCGGAAAAATTATGTAATGAAGTCAATGGAGAGAGAAAACCTATCTTTCGATCCTGTTTGAATTGTGCCACGAATTACACATATTATGTTTGTCAATCTTAAAAAATCATTTCCATGTCAAAAAAGTCACAGTTTGTCGAAAAACTGTTGAAATATAAGACTATGAAAAATACGCAACTAGAAAGACTACAAATCCCAGAGTCACGTAAGAGATGTCATAACTGATGTCACAATTGTTTTCCTCCGCTAAATATAAGATAGCTAAAATAAGATAACTTTAACAAGATGCCTGTGTGCTTACCAGGTTGTTATCATACCAGCAATGGGTCTTGCTCGTTCTTTCGGTTCCCGTCTGATGAAAGGACCAGGAGTGGCTGGATCAAGTTAGCTACCTAGCTAGTAGCAAGCACGTTAGTTAGCATTACAGCCTTAGCCTTGTCATTTTTATTAGCCTTAACATGAAGTAACATCAAGTAACCTAAAATGTTAAACAGTAAGAGTAGTAGTCATATTTTGTGAACCCTTTGAAGAGTACTGTCACACCGGTGTGATCATTCTATAATACACCATTTAAGCCCGGGGGAGAAACGCTAACGCTACATTAGCATCGGCAATCTTTTGTACTTCATGCTATCTGCACAAATGGTTGACATTAAACCAACCCGATATCACAGCAAGACGTGAACATGTGACGATTTACCATGCTGGGAGATGTGAAGATGTCACGATTTCGTCCCTTCAAACGTGACAGTTACACGGTATTGTTAACCCATGTTAACCAGTGGAGAAATAACCGGAAATGCCAAGCAAATGCTACCCCGTCATTGTTATTGTCAATATTAATATAATAATGATTTATTTTTTAATAGTCACACTCGATTTCGCCGATTTTCTTGTTGCCCCAGCTGGTCGACACCTCTTTTAGCAGAAACAAAGGCTACATGAATGTATTAAATCGATGTTAATCCATGCGTGTGGATGTGGAATTAACGGACGTGACGTTGTGCGATTGAGTTTCCAAGCAACAGCTTCGGTTCATGTTAATTTACAAACTATTCAACTACAACCGTAGTTATATTTAAAAACATGTTAGAAGGCCTCACGAAATACTTTAATGCAAATGTAAATGTAAATGTGAAGGAATGTGTGTATAACAAAATACATCGGTCATAAACGAAACCGGAAACAGACGTAGGCAAGATCCTCAGCTCGATGATTGGATGGTTTATCCGCAATGCATGCTGGGATTTGGTGTTTATGTGATGTGAAATCTGAAAACGTTTTTTAAAAAATACAATAATACTTTATTCCGAGTGTGCTTGCTTTTCTCTTTGAAAGTCATCATATAACGGCATTGTAATACACGGTTCGGCTGCATTAAATATGACATATCTGCCGTAGTTCTCTATTTATAGAGCCCTGCTGAGAAGACTTCTGGACAAACAGGAGAACTGCCGCCAAAACTGAAGATGTGACGTGGATCATAAATATATAAGCAATTAAACAACATCTTACATTTCTTTTCACACAATACGTCTCCTTGCAGTATCACACTAATTCGGCTGACTTTTATATTTGATCCAATTGGTAGATAGGCTGTATTTACACCATAACGGTGCAGAGCTGATAGAAAGGGACACCTGGTGGTTAAAGCACGTTATTGAATTGTATTATTTTATTATTAACAAGAAAATCGGCGTAATCGAGTGTGACTATTACAAAATAAATCATTACGTTGGGGTAGCATTTGCTTGGCATTTCCGGTTATTTCTCCACTGGTTAACATGGGTTAACAATACCGTATAACTGTCACGTTTGAAGGGACGAAATCGTGACATCTTCACGTCTCCCAGCATGGTAAATCGTCACATGTTCACGTCTTGCCGTGATACCGAGTTGCATTAAACATTAAACAGATCAGGCAGTTCAGAGAGAATCAAAGGAAGGCAGGCAGCTTTGCATGACATTCTTCTGGACGTGTTTCATTGTGGTGATAGTGAGGGTAGTCAATCCATTGTTTAGCAAGACAGTAGTGATGGCCATCTTGGTGACGTGTGTTGTTCTGCTAGACCAGAGATGTAGTTCATTGACCGTTTCACAAAAAAAAAATGTGTTACTTCACAGTTTTACGACACTTTTTATTTATTTTTTACTTGCAAAATTATCTTTTGAATTGACAAATATCATATGTGTAATTTGTGGCACAATTCAAACGGGATCGAAAGATAATCTTTCTCTCTCCATTGACTTCAATACATAATTTTTCCGAAATAAGGTCCCATGGAGGTCCACCGGAAGGGGAGGGACTTCGCCACTCTATAGCGGCACTGTGCTGGCATACCCACCAAACTTCATCTCATAATTCAGAGAGCTGATTGGCTGTAAGTACGTGTGACGCGAAAAGTGTAGTTGTGAAGAGGAGACGAGAGAGAGCGCGTATAGCGATTAAAATCAGTAAAACGGAAAGAAAATGAATGAAGTTGACCATCTACTTCAGCTTTGGTAAGTCATATCTTTTGTTGATCTTCTGTGTTTTGCCAATCGGTTATAGTTCTGCTGGATCGATTGATATTGTGACCTCGGTGATGAGTGTCTGTGTTTTCCTCCCCCTCTACCGGAACCATGGATAGCCTACAGCTATTTGTTTACGTGTTTAAAAAAGCATCAGAAGCTTATATATACACACATCTAAGTTGTTCGTGCCCCACCACTTTTGTACATATAAAAACATCACTTTACAGTTTTTCTCGATTGCTAACACACATTTTTTTTTAAATTACTCAGTTTCTCAGAACACTAAACACAATTCACAAAACAACACACCCAAAGTGCAAAACACCTAATTTCTCCTGCTAAATGAAGAACTGCCCTCAAAACTACATACACACTTACCAAATGCAAACTTTAACACCAAATATAACACACTTCATTCATAATACTGTTTGACCACCCAACTACACACTGCTGAGCATCATCTAAAGCACTTTCATCTGTTATGGGCTATGCTCTGTACAGAGAGGTTTCTGCAGAGAAAGTTGCTTGAGTTTACAGAAATACAGTACATGAAGAAATACAAATGAGTTGTTGAAAAAAATCACATTTTATTCAAAAATAACATTGTGCAACATGCATCTCAGCACATAGCTACTATGCTTCTGATCTCTCTAAGTGTGATGGCATTATTTGCTAAAATCCAGTTTGTAGCTGCTGCTTCCTGTGCCTCATTGAAAATCCTTAGCCTTCCTCCTCTTTGTTTCTCAGTCCTTCAGATAAACAACAAAGATATAGTGGTCGGTCAGTGTCTGTGTTGCATAAAAGTAAGTTTACCACAGTACATTGTGCAGGATGTTTGTACAGTTATAGTATGCAACATGCCAACAATTCCATTACAGTAATGAAGTAAATACGTTTCACACAACAGATATAAGCACTGATATAACATGAATTATGGAGAGCTAAACTGGTAACTAACCTGTTTTCAAATCTAAGTGTCCGGATTACAGAGGCGACAGTAACTCGGCTTAGATTAGGCTGAACCCTCTGTCCAGCCTCTCTAATCGTCACACCATGGTTGATAACATTTCATTTCATTAGAGAGTACTCTTCCTCCTCCTCTCCTCTTGCTCTTGCTCCCATGTTGGCTTCCATTGTTGCTGTAAGAAAGTACTCACCTGTGGTCTTTTTATAGTGCTAACATCCTGATTGATGAGGCATTTTGAATATCAGTGTTTTAAACCTGCTAACACGTGGCTTTATGTCAGATTCCTGTGTCTTACGTGGAGAAACGTGTGCAGTGGTTTGCAAAAAGTGCCATGTTGATTTGCAAATTGTGTGAAAAGCTGAAAACGTGTTTAGAGTTTTGGAGATTTGAGCCGATGTTTTGCTCTTTGAGTGTCAGTTAAAATAATTGTGCTTTATATATAATTTGAGTGTGTTAGCGAGAAAAACTGTAACATGACAAACCCATTAATTCAAAAACAAAACCTTAACAATGGTGACCTCTAGTGGCTTAAAATATGAAGTGCAGCAGTCTGCATTCAACTACAGCAGTGACCACCAACTGGCGGCCCGCGGGCCACATCCGGCCCGCCAGACATTCTCATCCGGCCCGCACGACGGGGGTGACTGTGGCGTTGGCGGAGTGGTTACTGCGTTCGCCCCCCACCCATTTTTTTTTTTACAACGTCTCGTGAGTAAGGTGCAGTACCGGAGTCCAACAGAGAGGCAGCAGCTGCGGGACAGTAGACTGCGTACTGCGAAACCTTCCCTTCCTTGAAGAAGAAGAAGAAGAAGAAGAAGAAGAAGTGATCCTTCGTTGTGAAGAGTCTGCTTTGTGCGCTCCGCACCACAGCAGCAGCCCCGCTGCGACAGAGTCTAACAGAGAGGCAGGAGCTGCGGGACAGTAGCCTAGAAGCAGGGTTGGGTTGTAACGGAATATATGTAACGGCGTTACGTAATCAGAATACAAAAATCAAGTAGGCTAACTGTATTCAGCTGGCGTTACATTTGAAAAACGAGTAATCTGATTACAGTTACTTTCGTAAACCTGACATTTTGGAATACTTATTGGAATTATTGGTGGAAAAGTTTCCTCACAAAATGTAATATTCATTACTGGCAGAACTGTGTGCACACTGCACGGCGCTGTAGCATGTCTGTTGAGCGAGAGAGAGATGCAGCATGTCTGTGAGGCCCGCCCCCGCACGCAGATGAGAGAGAGATCTCTTTTAAAATATATTGAAAATTAGAAACAGAGATGGTTAGATAAAATGTGCAAGATAACGTTGATGTAGCATTTCTTTATTGTCGAAATGATGACATTTATAACGGGATCAAATCACAGTGAATGGCCTGCTGCTGCTGAATGCATGGGGCAAGTGACTGGAACAAGTTTTAAAAGTTATTACATCGTTTCAGATAATAATGATAATTCATTCTATTTAGGGGCGCCTTTCAAAGCACCCAAGGACACCTTACAATTCATAACATATTCTAAGGAAAGGTTTTAAGACAGTACAAAGAATGCAGTCTGGGTGATGTTTTTTATGTGGGGTGCAGATGAGAGAGCTGTCCAGAATGACACCAAGATGTTGTGTTTGAGTTCTTGATAAGCCATTAAAACAGTAAAACAAGTGTCTCCTGCTCACCAAAACATACCCATCTGTTATGGAAAAAGAAAGTATTCCAAAAGTATTCTAAAAGTAACCTGAACACGTTACTTTTTTAAGACACGTAACTGTATTGATTACTTTCAGAGCATGTATTCAGTAATCAGTAACTGATTACATTTACAAAGTAACCCTCCCAACCCTGCCTAGAAGTGATCCTTCGTTAGCGTGAAGAGTCTGCTAAGCTTTATGCAGTACCTGTACCCCCCCCCCCGGCCCGCGATAGTGTCTATTGGATACATTTTGGCCCTTGGTCAAATGTAGTTGGTGATCCCTGAACTACAGCATGTGCATTATTAGTTCATGCATGTAGTGGACTTCAGTCAGAATGTATCAATGTATGGACCCATGTGGATCAGTTGGTAGAGTTGTTGGTCCATGAACTGGAGCTCGGTCCCCATGTGGAGGACCTGGGTTTGAATCCGACCTGGGACTATTCGCTGCGTGACATCCCCTCTTTTCCCGCTTTCAACACTGGCACTTTAATAAAAGCACTGGTTGCCCAAATACATCTTTTACTAACAAAACAATATGTACTAATGTCTCCCAATAACAGATAATATTTCAAAAAATGATAAATAGGAAACTAATGTTTATAAGATTACACTTTACAAATGTTGATTCTGACATTATTATTAGGTATGATCCTTTCAGAATGTTACTAAAAAAGGAAGAGGCTGGATTTCAAAAAAGTTGTTTAATATTTTAGTCAAATTTAAAATAGACGGTCAAGATAAGTTGATATAATGAATGTGTTTCGGTCAGTCAATGAGTTCCCATAATTTTCACATCAGGGCCCTGTAAAATAAGCCGGTTTTGTTAATTAATCCTAAATGAATGAGGTTTTTAAGATTTGGGTCATTGGTATTCGGGAATTTTTACTCTTACAACCCCTGAGTTCATTTCATGATTTCATACTAGATTGATTGCTTGAGAAAACCCACTCTTATCAGTCTTACGTCTTCCTGGATCACTCACGGTTTCAATCTTTAAGGAGATGGAATTTACTTTTGGATCTGTTATCTCTGCTGATAACAACACTGGTACTGTCAGTGAACACAGTAGGATTGGACGACCCTGAAAATATGAACAACAATCGTGCTTCTGAAACGTTTTAACAAAGAATAAGGGTTGGGGACTTTCTCCATCTGCCTATGGGCGGACGGGGGGGAAGCCCTCAGCACTGTTTCCGAGCACACTTTTTGCGAGGTAAGCGCGTCAGGGTGTGCTCTGTCGGCCGCAGCCCGGACTTCTCCACGGTTACAACCGAGGGAGAGGTGAGTGAGGCGCAGCGGCTGCTAAAGCCGGTCAGGGACAGAGAGGTGGAACGGTGTTGTTGGACGACAGTGCATGTATACATCGGGGCTCCGCCCACTGTACCCATAGAGTCCAGTAGAGGGCGAGCCTGTGAGAGATATAACGAGGGGTTACGTATGGTAACCCTTGTTATATTAGCACAGGCGGAGCCCTCTACTCAGGGCACTGTCTGTCCTATACCGCTCCTACATTACTTCAGTAAAAGGTTTTCATGGAGGATTTGTTAGGTCATTTCTTTCTGTATTTTTTTTAAACTACAGTCTAGCTTACTACTAGGTTTACTTAAGTAAAAGTTAGGTAAATATTTCTTAGATTGTTAGTTTTTAAAATTATTCACATGTTTGACTAATATGCTCATTGCATGTTTGAATGGAATCAAACATCAAATTGTGTTAAAGACAATGCGCATTTTACTAACATGACAAACAAATGATAACAACAAACAAATCCTTAACAATTGTGACCTCTAGTGGCTCATAATAGATATTACTAGTCAATTTATTCAGGAATATCCACTATCTACATTTGCTCTTTAATTTGTTTTCTCCGAATGACAGATGACAGATATTGGTACAAGCTTTTTATCAGGTTTAATGTACACACACATTTAAATATCCCCAGGATCCCCAGTGTGAATGACAGCTATTGGCTCCTCATCAGGAAGCTATTGCAAATAGTCATTTTACCTTAAGGGTCACCAATTATGCCGTATTCACTTTTTCATGTATATTATACATAAATAAAATCAGATTGTGGCCACTTTATGATGACATAATTAGTTTTTTGTGTCGTGCATCAACTGGCCAATAACCAACCATGGTAACAACCGCCCACATTATCACATGAATCTCCTCCTAAAGCAACATAAATGGCTGATTCTGATGGGTGTATGACATGCTACAATGCATGATCTCTTAGGGATTTTGAACCAAACACTTCAGAGACATGTTTTGTATATATACACAAATACAATAGCTGCACACTGCTCCTAGTACTAGACCCCTGGTACTAGGATGGGTTAAAAGCAGAGAACAAATGTCACTGTGTGCTCTGCATGTGTGACCATTAAAAAGGGTTTCATCACTCCCAATATTATTATTATATCTAAGGATCTATACAATATTGTTGAAAAAGAGTATAATCGGGGACATTTAAAATACCAAAACCTTTTCCAATTGTAAGCTAAAACCCCTAAAATGCAAACAGTATTGGCTGTTATTCTTACTATGTGTAAAGGATGTATTTCAAATATGTACTTTTCATCAGAAAAAACAGTTAATAATGAAATATACAAGACAAGATAACATCATATCACCCATGTCTTGTTCACCTTAACTGTTAATACATTGTTTCCACTTCTGCTCATCACCATTTGATTTTGTTGAGATCCGGATAAGTCTCAAGAATATCAAGCTGTTTGAGAACTTCAAGAAAAAGAGAGCAGGCCTTTTCACCTTTTCTAATCACTAGGTCGATGAGCTTTATGACGGTTTCCTCTCGCTGTGAGAGATCTTTCAAATTCCCATATTGTCTATTTGAAACAATATTCTTTTGTTGCACATTCTGCAAAATGAAGGATGGATCCGCACTCAGGCAGTCAATGAGTCTCAACTTGTTCGAAATAATCATTTTGGCAGCCGGGCCCTGGAACAGACAGCAGAATTGATCATCAATATTTAACAAAAGTTTAACTTGTAATATGGACAGGACAATGGTTTTGTCCACTTTAACTCCCAACTTTGTGATGGAAGCTCAAACTGATATGATTTTATTTAGGATATAAAACGTTTTTTTTACGACTGACACTTTTGACCAAAAACTTTTCACATACTGTACATCTGGAGCCTCAAAATGGTCAGATAAAGATGTAAATAGAGCCGCCGACAATTAGCATGAGGGTATGATTTATTGCGTTCATGACGTAGCGCTTCATATACGCATTTTGCGCTGTCCGGAGATGACAGGTCCATGGAGCCTGCAGGCGCTAATCTCAGGACTGAAGGACCGTAGCATAGTCGTCTTTATTTTTACGGTATTATTATTCAAAGATAAATAAGGAAGTGTGTGTTATATGAGAGAGCAGAGAGGTTTCAGCTCCGATTATTAAATCAAAGAGGCTTAATGTTTTCGATTATATTATTTCACTATAGCTATGTGGACGGTGTCAAGGTCCAATGTTGACAAACTTAATCAATAGCGGGTGTAACTAAAATACAAGATGTCTTTATTTATATATTATTATTAATAATAATAATATAAAATATTTTATTTGCATGCATTACCTGTTCGGAAAGTGGCGCTGTACTGAGAGTGGCGATTTTATTTTGTAATTATATAATACTTGTAATAATGTTGCGTTCACACCGGACGCGATGCGAATAATCGCTCGAGTTTTTTGCCGGCTGTCAGCTGTTTACTCGCCTCATTCATCTGAGTCGGCTTCTCGAGCCGTATCTGGCCGTGCAACACTTACACTGTATGCCGAAGCAGTCGCGGACTGGCCATCGGGACGTACCGAAGTGGGCCGGTCGGGCCACTCCGATCAGCCCACCTCGGTACCGGCAGGGCCATCTAAAGTTACTTTGACAGGCGACAGAGGTCCACCGTTTCCTCGCAGCGAGGCTCCCCCCGTTGACAGTTCACTCACTGTCTAGCACCCACGGAAAGTGGCGCTGTACCTTAATAATATAAAGGCTTGTATTTGCGTGCATTTCCTGTTCGGAAAGTGGCAATGTACTGAGAGTGGAGGTGTCCTGAGATTAGCGCCTGCAGGCCGGCTCCATGGACCTGTCAGCTCCGGACAGCGCAAAATGCGTACATGAAGCGCTACGTCATGAACGCAATAAATCATACCCTCGTGGGGGCGCGCTCATGTGATTGGCTTAGAATTGAGGAGACATCTGATTGGCTATAGATAGAAAAAATTACAAGTACAAATCGGGTGAGCGTCAGGGGAGTCTCAAAAAATCCACACACGAATGCACAGCGATCCGTGCACAGAAAGCGGTTTGTGTTTGCAGGTCCAGGGGATTTAAACGGAAAACAAATATGTGAGGATCAAAAATACATCTGTAAAACTTTTTTCTGTATTTGGATTTTATTTACACATTTGTGTGTGCATTGACAAACACAAGTGTGGATCCGGAAAAACAAGTGTGGATCCTTTTGTGGATCATGAAATACAAGTTTGAATCCTCCTGTGTGCATGTGTGTATTATGAGACTGTTCTGAGCCCATATATATTGTCTGAAATTGCACACTGCGGCTGTGTCCTCATCAGAAGTGACGATTGACGCTGTTAGCTAGCTCTCTAGACATGTTCGTTATTATCATTTGTTTGTCATGTTAGTAACATGTGCATTGTCTTTAACACAATTGGATGTTTGATTCGATATAACATGCAATGAGCATTTTAGTCAAACTTGTGAATAATAAAAAAAAAGAGAGCTAGTTTGGCGATGTTCACTTGCTATTACCCCTGTTAATCATTACCTTAAACAGCAGAGGCATACAAAGGTCACCCTTGAGTTTATCCCATTCTTGGTAATGACAAAAACTCCCCAAAAAACAAAACAAACTATTTTATAGTGTAATGGTTTCTACAATTGTGTGTATGTGCTGTACCTGATGTGATGGCAGTGTCTCGTCTACTGATGGGGTGGCAGTGTCTTGTCTACCTGATAAGAAAGCAGAGTTAGGATTGACTAAAATGTCCAGATAGAACATTTATACAGAACAAATATGTAACGCAAGTTGTTTAAATCTTACCTGTATTCACTGATTTCACAGACACTGATAAGTTTAGAACATCAATATTGACACCAGATATTTTGTCAGCACAGATTACACTGCCATTAAGAGCAGTGTAATCTCTTTGGAGAACTGGTCCAACAGCAGTTCCTGAAATAAGAAAAAAACATGAATCATTTAAAATGACTACAAGGAGTCTAACGGGTTATGTAATAAAATACTGATGCATTTATATGACTTACAAAGCAAACAAGACGATAGGCAAAGAGATTGTTTCATAAAGTAATTCTGAATGCCTGTCCCAGGATTTCCCACAAAATCAGACAAAATGATTTATGGCGTAGATGGAAGCAGGAAGAGGTGTCAGGAAGAGAATAGTTATTTGACATTAAATGATGTGGTTATGGCTGATACTGGATGTAGGATCCATGTATGTGTATTGTTGGCATGTCAATTTATTTTGTTTATATTTATCTTGCCAGATGCTCACAGAGAACTCATTCATCAACTCACCACAACATTGGTATTGTACAGATCTTCAATAAACAGCTAACTAAACTGCATCCAACGACCAGAAAATGAATCTGTTATGTGTCTGTGTACAGTATGATCACTTTAAACCTAAAATAATGTCAACCAGAATCTAGGACATTGAAACATCCAAATTGCCATTAAACTGGAGTAGCATCAAGATAAATAGAATTTGAAAGAATCCAAAAAGAATCCTGAATTGTCTATTGACCTGGTTTGTCGTCAATACGTGAATAAACACAAGTGGCTAAATCAAAGTTGAGTTTGTTTCACCATCATCATATAACAGTTATTGACCTTATATAGCTTTATATAGAGATACTTTGTGTTTTTCTTTTTTTTTTGAAAATGTTATTTTGTGTGAAATCTTGTGAAAATAAAGGGACAGTGATAGAGCTGGGTTCTATTTCTTTGTAAATAAATTGCAAGATATTGTTTTGTATGAATTTGCATGGGGGGCTACTGATATTGTCCACAAGGGTTGCCAAAATAAACTACTTGAATGTCCTTGAAGTTGCGTAAAATGTTGCTATCTCTTATTTAATGTGTTTAGAATAAGGCCCATACCAACATTGATTTGTAAATGATTGATTCTGAAGTATATGCAATTTTTCTAATTACGTGATTTCATCCTGTATTGGAAATATATAAGCTTACCAGTTTTCCAACTCCGTGGATCCATCTCCATTTTAATCTCCACGTTGAGGGTTTCTGATTGTACATCTGTTATCTCTCTCATGGTAACAACACTGCAACTGTCAGCGTGCGCAGTTGGTGCAGCTGACTCTGTAAATGTTAATAAAAAGCATGTGTCAGCTGCATGTTGAGGTTATACGTATATACACCGCTGTACACAGGAATTTTAGAGGCCTTACTTTGAGGTGCAGGGTTGAAAAGCTGCTTCAGTTGCTGGTAGTGCGCTTGATTCTCCTCCAGGATGTCTAAGAAAGAGTGACAGGTATCGTCTCCCTTTGTAATTATTGTGCTCAAAAGCACTTCCATCTTTTCTAATGCATTGCTTTGTTCTTGGGCTTCCAGAAACTCGTTCATGAGTAACATATTCCCACACTTGGTGAGGATAAAATCAGGGTCCTCTGAAAGCCACGTACAGAGTCTTGCCTTCACGGACTCCAGTTTGTCCATGATCTGCAATGAGAGAGACATTATATTCGGGGTTATGGCAGTTTCACAAATACTTAAAGTATCAAACAAGAGCAAAGCATTAGCCAAATGGTTTGATATAATTGCCTGTGGTGTTCATCATTTTCTATAAACAACATTCAAAAGACAATATGTAAAAATGATTTTAAAATGTTATCATATTGAGACCATGGCCATTTTGTTTTACATTTGTGGTGACACACAAATGTGTTGATGTTTGTTATAATATAAAAATTGGGGTCAATATATTAATACAACACAAATAATCTTCACTGAAAATGACTGAAAAATGTATTATACTACAAATTAAAAAGCTTTTGGTTTCACACAATAACAATACTAACAATACCATTGTATAATTACACAATTACAACGCAAATGTTGTGTGCCTGGGAAAATTCTAACTTTACAAAAAATATGTAATGTCCAAAAAATATAACACATATTTAATTACGTTGCCTCAAATTGTATAGTTGAAGATTATAAAAAGAATGTTCTTACCCCATGTCCTAACCACTTGTTGGTGTTGCAATTGTTTGAGTACAATATGTTTGACTGTCGGCTCTATTTGCTCATTTTACTTGGGTTAATAACCTGAGTACCTCTTCCACCTCTGAAAATAACCAGTGTTGGGCAAGTTACTTTTAAAAAGTAACTAGTAATAGTTACTGGTCTCAAAAAAGTAACTAGTTACTTTATTAGTTACTAAATTATATTACTTTACTTTAAAAATAATAACAATAAAAATACAAGTGTTTGTGTTGTTTCACTGCTTTCACTGGTATTTTGCTGACTAGTTCTCTGAAGGCAACATACACGACCGTTGCGATGGGCAGCATGTCCTCAACAACATACCTGGCAATCATCTGTTTAGTTGACTCTGGGTGACATGTGGCTGTTTAGATGGTGTTGCTCCATCTGGGTCACTGCCAGTGGTTGAGACGGTGGGGTCTTTGGCGACTAGTTTTATAGCCCCTTAGGTACTTCAGGAGATTGGCATTGCTGTTATTCGATGTGGACAATGCTTTCTGTCCTGCACACAGTTTACATTTGACCGTAATATTGTTTGCGTCCTTTATCCCCACAAATTGAAAATAGTGGTTATATCTCCAAGTTGTAAATGCGCTGCTGCTCTCGCTGATACTTGCATTTGCCATTGTGTGTGTGTGTGTGTGTGTGTGTGTGTGTGTGTGTGTGTGTGTGTGTGTGTGTGTGTGTGTGTGTGTGTGTGTGTGTGTGTGTGTGTGTGTGTGTGTGTGTGTGTGTGTGTGTGTGTGTGTGTGTTTGTGTGTGTGCTGGTGGTGGGCGTTGCTGTGTGTGTGTGTGTGTGTTAGCATTGCGTGTGTGTGTGTGTGTGTGTGTGTGTGTCTGTGTATTTTCCCCATAAGGCAAGACCCGACCAACTCTGTCTCTGATTGGCTTACCCTGAAATGTTACCCCGCGTTAGCCAATCATCACTCCTCTCTGGTCACTTTCACTTTTCCATGGTACTGTGCGAGGACATTGCTGTATTCGCCTGTAAGTTACATCCGCAGGGAGATTCGGTTCAGTTGGATCACATAATGTAACGCAGTAACGCACTCATTTAAATCACAGTAACTATAACGGCGTTACTGAATGGGAATAGGTAACTATAAGTTACTAGTAGTAACGTTATTAGTTAACGCAAAAGGTAGTTGCGTTACAGTAACGCGTTAGTCCACTCCCAACACTGAAAATAACCAACACCTTAATGTCTCTTTCATTTGTTTGCGTTAAATTAATATGATCTTTAAGAAACTATTAACGTTTTACATGGTAAAGTATTTTGGAACAAATAGTTAGTCAACACTTTAAGGTTGCTTCATAGTATTTATTTTAGTGTTACACGTTGGTAGATTTTAGGGTAAATGTGGATTTGTTGTTCCCGGGTCATTCTACAGAAAAGGTGGAAGTGCTGTCACTTACTTTTGCAGACACCAAAATACATGACGTTGACCTAATAATCACATTCATTATATATGTTGAGTAAATAGAGATTGTCTTTGCAATGGCACTAAATAAAAAATGGTTTTATATGTAAATTGCAATTTATATAAAATGCCAAGGTCAAGGAACTGCCTTGTCACTTTGATCATACATGGAAGTGGAGCCTATATAGTTTTCATTTAAAAGATTTTTCAATAAATCTAATTTATATTTACATAACATTACATACATTAAATATAACACTGAAATGGTAAAAAAAACGCACATTATTATTAATAATATCAAATAAATGTCAGTCACCCAAAATTACGTCATTGGTGTTACT
The DNA here is from genome assembly GCA_028583405.1 of Pogonophryne albipinna. NCBI lineage: Eukaryota > Metazoa > Chordata > Actinopteri > Perciformes > Artedidraconidae > Pogonophryne > Pogonophryne albipinna. The sequence continues at coordinate 25,618,809 of CM053258.1, forward strand.
GCTACACAAAACGCTTTTATTTTTGAAATAATGTACTGTCTCTGAAGTGCCTCCTGTAACAAGAGATCATTTGAGGCAGTGGACAAAGACATAAGGAAAGTCAGATACTTCTTACTTTGTTTGTTAAAGGTGTCATTTTATCTTCAAATTTGACATGTGTCTTTCAAGTCTGTCATTAGTGTTACTCATTGCAGGGGTGAACATTTGAATGGGAAAATGTATTTTATTGAAGAGTTAAACGATTTTGATATTGACTGAAGCCATATTTGGTCTGACACATGGCAGCCATTTTGTTAAAATGGTAGTGTTTCTCCAAATTGTCACTGGTGTTACTCTTCTTCCTGGTAACACGTAACACCAGTGACGTTCCAATATAAATAAGCTTTGTATAGTATAATGTATAAAAATACTTTAAGCTCTACTTGTTGTGGATTCATCAAGTTAACCTCTTAAGCCCGAGGGTCCCCCCAGTGGACCCCCCCCCCACAGTTTTTTACGAGACTATGTCTCAGGGCTTCTTAACATTTATGAAACTATTAATGTTCCATACCCTTTTAACGCTAAGAAACTCCGCTAACTGACAATGTGAACCATTTTTAGCTAAAAGAAACACAAGAGTAATACCAAGGCCTTTGAATTAGCATGGAGCGAAAAAATGCTAACTAATGCTAACGGATTTTGCACAGCACTCACGGTAGAAATGCCCTTATTACTTATCGTAACTGCACAAACAAGATATACGATTTAAAGCTGAGACTCCACAGATTCCAGACATATAATATCATCACTGTACGACCCCGAATTGTGGGAGCTATCAGCCAGAAAAGAGAACGTAAACAACATCCGGTTTTAAAAAATATTACAATAATTTCGTCTTACCTTTTTTGATTTGTGATCAAAAGTTGTGTTCACCGGAATAAAAACGCCGCTCAAGGTTAATCCAATGTCTTTGTGTCACGTAGAAATTTTGACTGATAATCCTTCATCATATTTATGGCAATATACTGGGTATAAACTTTTGCCGTCCAGGCGTGCACTTTCAGATATGCTTTGTTCGCTTCTCTATTACGTCCGCTATGGTAATGTTTACGTTGATTTGGGAACTGCCCATCGATTCTATTGGTTTCTGATGGTTAAGAAAAATGTGTAAATCACACGAATCGACCAATGGGTTCCAGAGATATGGTCCTGCGTAAAGTATAAAGAATGCCAGCCAGTTTAAGTACTTTACGCAGGCGGCTTCATTTATTGTTTACTACGTAACAGCAGGCATTACAGCAGAACCCAGAACACAGAGCACACGGAGCACAGAGCGGACAGCAGATAACGGAATTGCAGTTTTATTGCTTATAGATTATCAGAACATTTCAAAGGGGACACAGCCACATTGGATATTAACCTATGGATTAACTACATCATCGTTTTTATCGTTTTAATGCCATTGAAGACCAGTTTAGACCAGGCAAAGAGGAAGGTAAGCCATTAGCCTAGCGCATGCTAGTACCTAGCGCCACTTGTTTTGATGTACGTTTTTGTTGATAACGTCGCAAGTTTGTATCTTTCAGTGTTGAGGTGGGCACCGTTAGATTCTGTGTCTTTACGATCAAAAACGATGTGTTGGATGTGCAGCTAGGATAAGTAATAAGGGAGCTAGGATAAGTAATAAGGGAGCTAGGAGTGATTTTCGGTGCAGTAATAGGTTAGCATTTTTCGCTCGGGCTAATTCAGATGCTCACTGTTAGCATTGTGGTTTTTTGAAAAAATAAATGAAAAAGATCAGTTAAATGAGTTTGTTCCCGTTATATGGATATAAAATATTCATAGTTTATTAAATAGTAAGGTTCCTTAGACGTTGTTTCCTGCAAATGACGCGATTTCGGTCCGTGGGGCCTATAAGTGCTATATAAATAAACTTGCGTTGCCTTGCCTTACTACTAGTTACTACTTAAGTGCAATATTGAGGTACTTGAGTATTTACATTTTCTGCTACTTTGTACTTCTACCCCACTACAATTCAGAGGTACATGGTGTACTTTTCCTCCACTACATGTATTTAATCCCTTTAGTTACTTTACAGATGTGGATGAATGATGTGAAATATAATCAAGTGTTAAATCAGACTTTAGTTCCACTAGGAGTAAATCCACAAGCTACCCTGCAGTATACAAAGTCATTCATACTAGCCGCACCTTTACCAGCTTTGAGAACACTTTCATGATCAATCATTATAAAACATATCATATATATTATTCTGAAATGGACCAATCTGCACAATGATTACTTTTACTGTCGCTACTTTCACTATATTTTGATGATAATACTTTTCTACTTTCACTTGAGGAACATTTTGAATGCAGGACTTTTAATTGTAACAGTATTCCTACACTCTCGTACTACTTTTACTTAAGTACAAGATCTGAATACTTCTCCCACCTCTGGCTACAGCAAGTGTGTGAAGTATTCACATTCTTTACTTGAGTCAAAGTACCAATACATTAATGATAAAATACTTAATTACAAGTAAATGTCCAGCATTCAACAAGAAATAAAAGCACCCAGTTCTCAATCCAATACACTGAGGGGATTTCCTGCACAGAATTTAAGCATTAGCCGATGACGATAGGGAACATGGTGCAAAAAAAAGTCCTTGTTTGCTTCTTCCCATTTACAGAAATGAATCACCATCATAAGTAAACTGGCTCATGTCTCGTACTTGGCTTCATGTGTTCCTCTTTAAACCTGTGTTACCCAGATGTATAATAATTAGGGCTGTCAGTCGATTAAAATATTTAATCGCGATTAATCGCATGATTGTCCATAGTTAATCGCAAATTAATCGCACATTTTTTATCTGTTCTAAATGTTCCTTAGGGGAATATTTTTCAAGTTTTGAATACTCTTATCAACATATGAGTGGACAACTATGCTTTATGCTAATGTTTATTATCATTTGAACAACACACACACACAATGACAAATATTAAACACAACAATATCTGAACATTACAAATATTCACCTCAATTCAACCTGGAACCTCTCTCATACAATACAATAACACAATAAAAGTATGTGTGTGTGTGTGTGTGTGTGTGTGTGTGTGTGTGTGTGTGTGTGTGTGTGTGTGTGTGTGTGTGTGTGTGTGTGTGTGTGTGTGTGTGTGTGAGAAAAACATGGCTGCAACGCGTGAGTGGTGAGATGAACTCGCTCACCTTTTTTAACATCTAAGCTCACATTTGTAACTGCCATCATTATTGCAGTGGGGATATAAGATGCACTGGACACTTCTGGTACACAATGTGTCTCGTTACCACGCTAAGATTGGCCTTTAAACAAGCCCTGAACAGCGGGCGCATGTCTGTCTGTCTGTCTGTCTGTCTGTCTGTGTGGTCATTCTCTCTCTCTCTTACACTCTCTCCCAACCATGTCTACTTCTTTGCACTGAGCCAGTTGCTCAAACAGACAAGCCTGTTTACATTGTCGGACGACAGGGCAGCTCGCTTCTTCTGAACAACATGCCCAGACAATGAAAATAATCTCTCACAGGGTACGGATGTGGCAGGTGTTGCCAGGTACTTACGTGCAAGGCCGACCATCTTGCTGTGTGCCCCTTCATGTTTGGACCACCACTGTTGAGGACAGTCCTCCAGGGCAATAGTAGGCTCTGCCTTGTAGCGCTCCACACAGGTCTCAATACAGTCCTCCTCTTCATCAGACGAAGACTCTGGGGCAACCATGAGAGCTAATCTCTTTTTAGGTGGCTCAGACGTCTCTGGTTGTTCTGGTTGTTCCGGCTGTGCAGGCCTCTCCCCCTTGAGTAAGGCAGTGATCGAACGCCACACCTCAGCTCTGGAATGCAATTCATACGTGTAGTCGTTGGATGCGACACAAATTATATCACGCAGTCCCACGTCCTCCACAATGTTTATTGGCCTGCAATCTGTAGCCACCCATTTAGCGATCACTATAGAGCAGAGGTTCTCAATTGTTTTTCAGCCAAGGACCCCTTACAAGATAGAGAATACACCAAGGACCCCCTCATTCTGATTTGTGATTTTGGGCTATATAAATAAAAATTGACTTGATTTGACATGTATGTCCCTTGGAATAATCTGACGTAGCCTATTTTTTACACTTCTATAGTCTTAGTTATGTGAAAGAACAACACAAGATAAATGTATTAGAAAGATATTAGATATGTATTAAAAGTATTTGCACCATCTCAACACAGAATACCCATAAAACAATCAATCAATTAGCTGCAAGTAACACTGTACCTAAACAAAATATCAAAGGGAAATCAAGAGAAAAGTGATCATTTGAAGTGCATTTCAGAACACACACACACACACACACACACACACACACACACACACACACACACACACACACACACACACACACACACACACACACACACACACACACACACACACACACACACACACACACACACACACATACACACACACACACACACACACACACACACACACACACACACACACACACACACACACACACACACACACATAAAGATAACACATCAAGTGTTTCACTCTTAGTTAAATGATTTATAAAAGTCTAATCACAAAATAAATGCAGGCTATAAACAATTGAACACATGCCTGCATTGCACATATCAAGTAAATTGCAAAACAACTGCAACTGCATTGCTACAATCCCAAACCACTACTTGTAATGGCAGCCAGCTCTGGACACTATTGGAGTGATGCAAGGCAGTCCATGAAGCTGATTGCTTCTCTCTGCAAGTGAAGACACGCAAGCTGTGGCCCTTAGTGTGGGTGGGACCTTGGACATGCTGCGTGATGTTAAAGCACTCCAATAGTGACAGAAACTCAGCGGCAAAGGTGCAGGTGCTGGAGTCCACGTGGATGTTAAAATCACCTAGCAGTAGTGTGGATGGGGACATGGAGCAGATTGAGGTGAGAAGCTCAGACAACTCAGACATGAATGAGGTGGAAGGTTTGGGGGGGCGGTAAATGAGGACGACCTGCAGCTTTGAGGGGGCAGCCACTGAGAAGGCAATGCACTCAAGTGAGATTTTTTTGTAATGAGAGCTAATCTCTTTTTAGGTGGCTCAGACGTCTCTGGTTGTTCTGGTTGTTCCGGCTGTGCAGGCCTCTCCCCCTTGAGTAAGGCAGTGATCGAACGCCACACCTCAGCTCTGGAATGCAATTCATACGTGTAGTCGTTGGATGCGACACGAATTATATCACGCAGTCCCACGTCCTCCACAATGTTTATTGGCCTGCAATCTGTAGCCATCCATTTAGCGATCACTATAGAGCAGGGGTTCTCAATTGTTTTTCAGCCAAGGACCCCTTACAAGATAGAGAATACACCAAGGACCCCCTCATTCTGATTTGTGATTTTGGACTATATAAATAAAAATTGACTTGATTTGACATGTATGTCCCTTGGAATAATCTGACGTAGCCTATTTTTTACACTTCTATAGTCTTAGTTATGTGAAAGAACAACACAAGATAAATGTATTAGAAAGATATTAGATATGTATTAAAAGTATTTGCACCATCTCAACACAGAATACCCATAAAACAATCAATCAATTAGCTGCAAGTAACACTGTACCTAAACAAAATATCAAAGGGAAATCAAGAGAAAAGTGATCATTTGAAGTGCATTTCAGAACACACACACACACACACACACACACACACACACACACACACACACACACACACGTTAGAGTTGGCCTTTGATGTGAGGGTTAGAGATAAGCCTGGGATGTTAATCTATATGTTGATTAAGACACTCTCTGTGAGGTGAGAAGCGAGGGATGGAGTTAGTTTTTAAAAAAAGAAATACGCTCAAACTAAATAAAACAGCCATTAATTTTCACTCACTAAGACACCTAAAAACGTTATTGTCCTCTCTAGATTTGATTCAGGGTTTGTTTTAAATGATTTGTGCTTGCTACGGATGTTTCTTTTCAAGTTTTTGTGAAACTGTTAACTACAAGGAAGTATCTGTTTGCAAAGAGGGTATTCATATTAATTTAAAAAAGATCTTATTTAGGTTTTAATAGTGATAACTAAGTTTCACACTGTGGGGGGCAAAAGACGCATCGTTAATCACCTGGATAAAGGACTCTTTAAAGCAGAGACATGGTGACCCGCATACCTGATTATCAGCAGGAGAGGACTCTTTAAAGTAAATACATTATAGGGTTAAAATAAGATATATATGTGGTGGAATTAGTTTAAAACAGTCACCTTACACTTTTTTAGTTGTCCTCTCTAAATTAGATGTAAGGTTTTTTTTTTTTAAATGATTAGTGTTAATTAAGGGCTATTGTTATTTTGGTTTATAAGGGGATAGGAGTTCAACTTTTAAAAATTGCACAGGATCATTCTAAGAAGAGTGAGAGGGCTAATGAGCCAGCACCATACCTCCTCTATGCATTTTCTTGACCTGTATCTGATCTTGAAAAACTCTGGTAAGTACTTTTTATTTTATTTTTATAATATCATGTAATTATTAAATGTTGTTTTTTTGGTAGGGGTTAAACTAGTATATTATGTGGATAGTATATTATTAGATACTTAAAAATGTTATGTTTTTTCTGTTTACAGTAGAGACCCTGTGTGCTGAAATCTACTCAAACAGAGTATTTCATGGTAGTGATCAGCTTTTAAACACAAAAGTGTATCTTTCAGTAACTTTCTCAGAGAATTTAAGCATAAATCTGTCAAATGTTCAAAACAGCCTTGTTTTCAAGCCTCAAAATCACAAACTGCCATTAAGAGTCAGATGCTTGACGAAATCTAATAAAACAGAGTACTTCATTATCTACTTTTCAGCTTTTATACATAAAAGTGTATCTTTTCAGTAACTTTCTGAGAGAATTAAGCATAAATCTGTCAAATGTTCAAAACAACCTTGTTTCACTGAAATAGCCTCAAAATCACAAACTGCCATTAAGAGTCAGATTCTTAACGAAATCTACTGACACAAAGTACTTCATTATCTACTTTTCAGCTTTTATACACAAAAGTGTATCTTTCAGTAAATTTCTCAGAGAATTTAAGCATAAATCTGTCAAATGTTCAAAACAGCCTTGTTTCACTGAAATAGCCTCAAAATTACAAACTGCCATTAAGAGTCAGATGCTTGACGAAATCTACTAAAACAGAGTGCTTTTCATGGTAGTGGTCAGCTTTTAAACGTAAAAGTGTATCTTTCAGTAACTTTCTCAGAGAATTAAGCATAAATCAGTCAAATGTTCAAAACAGCCTTGTTTCACCGAAATAGCCTCAAAATCACAAACTGCCATTAAGAGTCAGATTCTTAACGAAATCTACTGACATAAAGTACTTCATTATCTACTTTTCAGCTTTTATACACAAAAGTGTATCTTTCAGTAACTTTCTCAGAGAATTTAAGCATAAATCTGTCAAATGTTCAAAACAGCCTTGTTTCACAGAAATAGCCTCAAAATCACAAACTGCCATTAAGAGTCAGAATCCTAATTAAATATACTAAAACAAAGTACTTCATTATCTACTTTTTCAGCTTTTAAACACAAAAGTGTATCTTTCAGTAACTTTCTGAGAGAATTAAGCATAAATCTGGCAAATGTTCAAAACAGCCTTGTTTCACTGAAATAGCCTCAAAATGACAAACTGCCATTAAGAGTCAGATGCTTGACGAAATATACTAAAACAAAGTACTTCATTATCTACTTTTCAGCTTTTAAACACAAAAGTGTATCTTGCAGTACCTTTCTGAGAGAATTTAAGCATAAATCTGTCAAATGTTCAAAACAGCCTTGTTTCACTGAAATAGCCTCAAAATCACAAACTGGCTTAAACTATACAGTGAATTGGAGAAATTACAGCACAGAGTTTTCTACTACGACACAGATAGTATAATCTATGTGACAAGACAGGGGCAGTCTCCAGTACTTTCATGGTAGTGGTCAGCTTTTTTAAATACAAAAGTGTATCTTTCAGTAACCTTTTGAGAGAATTAAGCATAAATCTGTCAAATGTTCAAAACAGCCTTTGTTTAACTGAAATAGCCTCAAAATCACAAACTGCCATTAAGAGTCAGATGCTTTTACGAAATCTAATAAAACAGAGTACTTTCATGGTAGTGGTCAGCTTTTTAAAAAGAAAAGTGTATCTTTCGGTAACTTTCTGAGAGAATTAAGCATAAATCAGTCAAATGTTCAAAACAGCCTTGTTTCACTGAAATAGCCTCAAAATCACAAACTGCCATTAAGAGTCAGAATCCTAATTAAATCTACTAAAACAAAGTACTTCATTATCTACTTTTTCAGCTTTTATACACAAAGTGTATCTTTCAGTAACTTTCTCAGAGAATTTAAACATAAATCTGTCAAATGTTCAAAACAGCCTTGTTTCACTGAAATAGCCTCGAAATGACAAACTGCCATTAAGAGTCAGATGCTTGACGAAATCTACTAAAACAGAGTCCTTTTCATGGTAGTGGTCAGCTTTTAAACACAAAAGTGTATCTTTCAGTAACTTTCTGAGAGAATTAAGCATAAATCAGTCAAATGTTCAAAACAGCCTACACTGAAATAGCGTCAAAATCACAAACTGCCATTAAGACTCAGAATCCTAACAAAATCTACTCAAACAGAGTACTTCATGGTAGTGGTCAGCTTTTATACACAAAAGTGTATATTTCAGTAACTTTCTCAGAGAATTTAAGCATAAATCTGTCAAATGTTCAAAACAGCCTTCAGTGAAATAGCCTCAAAATGACAAACTGCCATTAAGAGTCAGATTCTTAACGAAATCTACTGACACAAAGTACTTCATTATCTGCTTTTCAGCTTTTATACACAAAGTGTATCTTTCAGTAACTTTCTCAGAGAATTTAAGCATAAATCTGTCAAATGTTCAAAACAGCCTTGTTTCACTGAAATAGCCTCAAAATGACAAACTGCCATTAAGAGTCAGATTCTTAACGAAATCTACTGACACAAAGTACTTCATTATCTACTTTTCAGCCTTTATACACAAAAGTGTATCTTTCAGTAACTTTCTCAGAGAATTTAAGCATAAATCTGTCAAATGTTCAAAACAGCCTTGTTTCACTGAAATAGCCTCAAAATCACAAACTGCCATTACGAGTCAGAATCCTAATTAAATCTACTAAAACAAAGTACTTCATTATCTACTTTTTCAGCTTTTATACACAAAGTGTATCTTTCAGTAACTTTCTCCGAGAATTTAAACATAAATCTGTCAAATGTTCAGAACAGCCTTGTTTCACTGAAATAGCCTCAAAATGACAAACTGCCATTAAGAGTCAGAATCCTAACAAAATCTACTGACACAAAGTACTTCATTTTCTACTTTTCAGCTTTTATACACAAAAGTGTATCTTCCAGTAACTTTCTCAGAGAATTTAAGCATAAATCTGTCAAATGTTCAAAACAGCCTTGTTTCACTGAAATAGCCTCAAAATCACAAACTGCCATTAAGAGTCAGATTCTTAAGGAAATCTACTGACACAAAGTACTTAATTATCTACTTTTCAGCTTTTATACACAAAAGTGTATCTTTCAGTAACTTTCTGAGAGATTTTAAGCATAAATCTGTCAAATGTTCAAGAATCTGACTCTTAATGATAGTTTGTGATTTTGAGGCTATTTCAGTTAAGGCTGTTTTGAACATTTGACTGATTTATGCTTAATTCTCTCAGAAAGTTACTGAAAGATACACTTTTGTGTTTACAAGCTGACCACTACCATGAAGTACTCTGTTTGAGTAGATTTCGTTAGGATTCTGACTCGTAATGGCAGTTTGTGATTTTGAGGCTATTTCAGTGAAACAAGGCTGTTTTGAACATTTGACAGATTTATACTTAAATTCTCTGAGAAAGTTACTGAAAGATACACTTTTGTGTATAAAAGCTGAAAAGTAGATAATGAAGTACTTTGTGTCAGTAGATTTCGTTAAGAATCTGACTCTTAATGGCAGTTTGTGATTTTGAGGCTGTTTCAGTGAAACAAGGCTGTTTTGAACATTTGACAGATTTATGCTTAATTCTCTCAGAAAGTTACTGAAAAGATACACTTTTGTGTATAAAAGCTGAAAAGTAGATAATGAAGTACTCTGTTTTATTAGATTTCGTCAAGCATCTGACTCTTAATGGCAGTTTGTGATTTTGAGGCTTGAAAACAAGGCTGTTTTGAACATTTGACAGATTTATGCTTAAAAATAACAATAGCCCTTAATTAACACTAATCATTTAAAAAAAAAAAACCTTACATCTAATTTAGAGAGGACAACTAAAAAAGTGTAAGGTGACTGTTTTAAACTAATTCCACCACATATATATCTTATTTTAACCCTATAATGTATTTACTTTAAAGAGTCCTCTCCTGCTGATAATCAGGTATGCGGGTCACCATGTCTCTGCTTTAAAGAGTCCTTTATCCAGGTGATTAACGATGCGTCTTTTGCCCCCCACAGTGTGAAACTTAGTTATCACTATTAAAACCTAAATAAGATCTTTTTTAAATTAATATGAATACCCTCTTTGCAAACAGATACTTCCTTGTAGTTAACAGTTTCACAAAAACTTGAAAAGAAACATCCTTAGCAAGCACAAATCATTTAAAACAAACCCTGAATCAAATCTAGAGAGGACAATAACGTTTTTAGGTGTCTTAGTGAGTGAAAATTAATGGCTGTTTTATTTAGTTTGAGCGTATTTTTTTTTTTTTAAACTAACTCCATCCCTCGCTTCTCACCTCACAGAGAGTGTCTTAATCAACATATAGATTAACATCCCAGGCTTATCGCTAACCCTCACATCAAAGGCCAACTCCAACGTGTGTGTGTGTGTGTGTGTGTGTGTGTGTGTGTGTGTGTGTGTGTGTGTGTGTGTGTGTGTGTGTGTGTGTGTGTGTGTGTGTGTGTGTGTGTGTGTTAATTGTTCTTAAAGGTAGGGGTAGGTCATTTTGGAGAAACCAGCTCGAGTGAGCTAGAATTAGAAAATACACAACCGGGAAAAATCTGCCATTTCCTCACAGAGCCCCTCCTCCAGCACACATGAACGCGCTCACATGACCAAAAGAGGGCACGAGATAAGTTTGTGCACAGATCTCTGGCTGTAGGCGTCTGACCCCCGCACAGTTGCGGCATTCGTTTCTTGACTGGCGCTCCGAACGGATGGCGGTAAGTTGTCACAGGCGTCTCTTTTTTGCAAGGTGACTTGGTAAGTGGAAATTACTGTCTTTTATTTAGTTTTGAGCATATTTCCTGCAGCAGAAACCTATCTGTTAGTGCTATAGCCAAATTTAAGGAAGAGATTCCACCAATATTTAACTCGATAGCATGTCTGCATGTAGGGGAGGAAACTTATACAAAATGTACACCACCCCAAATTGATCATGTTGTTGATAGTGCTACAGATGCGCTGCGAATAAAATTTGACTCTGTTGCTCCTTTGAAAAAGAAGAAAATAAAACAACATAGATTAGCTCCATGGCATAATGCCGAAACCCGCAAAATAAAGCAAAAGTCGAGACAACTTGAAAGGATATGGCGTTCCACTAAACTTGAAGAATCTCGTTTAATTTGGCATATTACTCTCAATGAATATAAGAAAGCACTGCGTAAAGCGAGAGCAGCCTACTACTCTTCATTAATAGATGAGAATAAGAATAATGCAAGATTTCTTTTCAGCACTGTAGCCAGGCTGACAGAGAGCCACAGCTCGATTGAGCCTTCTATTCCCATAGCACTCAGTAGTAATGATTTTATGTGCTTTTTTAACGATAAAATTGTTACTCTTAGAAACAAAATTAATGACCTCTTGCCTTTGACCAGTATAGTGTTATCAACAGCTCCCGGAAACGTAAGTTCTAATATTACACTAGATAGTAAACTAGAATGCTTTTCAGCCATTAACCTTGAACAATTAAATTCAATGATTCTCTCTTCTAAACCATCAACGTGTATGTTAGACCCAATTCTAACTAAGCTGTTGAAGGAAGTTTTTCCATTAATTAGCACTTCTTTATTAAATATTATGAATATGTCTTTATTATCAGGCTATGTTCCACAATCATTCAAAGTAGCAGTGATAAAACCGCTTCTTAAAAAGCACAACCTCGATCCAGAGGTTTTAGCCAATTATAGACCTATTTCTAATCTTCCGTTCCTCTCAAAAATTCTTGAGAAAGCAGTCGCAAAACAGTTGTGTGATTACTTCAAAAACAATGATTTATTTGAAGATTTTCAGTCTGGCTTTAGAACACATCATAGCACAGAGACAGCTCTGGTTAAAGTCACAAATGACATTCTAATAGCCTCCGACAAGGGACTTGTCTCTATTCTTGTTTTGCTCGATCTCAGTGCTGCATTTGATACTATCGATCATGATATCTTATTGCAAAGACTAGAGCACTTAGTTGGCATACAGGGAACTGCTTTAGGCTGGTTTAGGTCCTATCTATCTGAACGCTCTCAGTTTGTACGTGTCAATGATGAATCTTCCACGCAAACCAAAGTTAGCCATGGAGTGCCACAAGGCTCAGTGCTCGTCCTATTTTGTTCACATTATATATGCTTCCGTTAGGCAATATTATAAGGAATCATTCTGTAAATTTTCATTGTTATGCAGATGATACTCAACTATATTTATCAATCAAGCCTGATTAAATTAATCATCTAAATAAAATTCAAGACTGCCTCAAGGACTTAAAAACGTGGATGACCTTAAACTTTTTGATGTTAAACACGACCAAAACTGAAGTTATTGCACTTGGCCCGAAGAATCTACGAAACAAATTATCTAAAGATATACTAACTATGGATGGCATTAATTTGGCCTCCAGTGAGACTGTAAGGAATATTGGTGTTATATTTGATCAGGATTTATCCTTTAACGCCCACATAAAATCAATTTCAAGGACCGCCTACTTCCATCTACGTAACATTGCAAAAATCAGGCATATCTTGCCTCAAAACGATGCAGAGAAACTAGTCCATGCATTTGTTACTTCAAGGCTGGATTATTGTAACTCTTTATTATCAGGGTGTACCAAGAAGTCAGTCAAGTCGCTTCAGCTGATTCAAAATGCTGCAGCTCGTGTACTAACCAGAGTTAGGAAAAGGGACCACATTACTCCTGTTCTGGCTGCCTTACACTGGCTCCCTATAGAACACAGGATAGAATTTAAAATTCTTCTTCTCGCCTACAAAGCCCTTAATGGGCAGGCGCCATCTTACCTTAAAGAACTCATTATACCCTACTGTCCTACTAGGGCATTGCGTTCCAAGAATGCAGGGTTGTTGGTTGTTCCTAGAGTCTCTAAAAGTACAATGGGAGCCAGAGCCTTTTCTTATCAAGCTCCACATTTGTGGAATCAGCTTCCAGTTTGTGTTCGGGCGGCAGACAGCCTATCTGTTTTTAAGAGTGCGCTTAAGACCTTCCTTTTTGATAAAGCGTATAGTTAGGGCTGATTAGATTCAGCCCCTAGTTTTGCTGATATAGGCTTAGTTTGTCGGGGGACATCTTACTTCTTCCTTCTCTCTGTCTATACCTGTGTACTCTCATGTTCCGATTAACCCAGCTTCCCCAAATTTCTTTCTTTTTGGTGTCTATATACGCTGGGATCCGGAGTCATGGATGATCCTGCGGTCCTGTGTCCTGCATCGCGAGCCCTGGATCTTGAGTTGTGGCTGTGGTCATGGATCATAGGTCCTGGATGGATATCCTCGTGGATTCATCTTCCTATTATACACACATGCATTTCCAAACATTTGGACTACCTATGTTGCAAATGTATTATCTTTTCAATTTACACACGGCATCTATTGCACGTCTGTCCGTCCTGGGAGAGGGATCCCTCCTCTGTTGCTCTCCCTGAGGTTTCTCCCATTTTTCCCTTTAAAACTGTGGGTTTTCTTCGGAAGTTTTTCCTTGTACGATGTGAGGGTCTAAGGACAGAGGGTGTCGTATTGTCATACTGATATTTTGTACAAACTGTGAAGTCCACTGAGACAAATGTAACATTTGTGATATTGGGCTATATAAATAAACATTGATTGATTTCTATTTTCACCTAATTCCACCCCCCACTATCTGTCGGCCTCATAGCCAAAAGGAAGGGGGTGGAGAAAGGGGGAGAGGCCTGGGCTGGGAGGGGGCTTGACAGTCTCACGCATAACTTCAAAGAGACACCAAGATTAAAATCAAAGAATTATAACACACCAGTGTGAAATCACACCTGCCTGTTATAACACCTCACATCAAAGGGCAAAACATCAAAGGCTAATTAGATTAGACAACTCTGAGGGGACAGGGACCAAACAGCATAACTTCAAAGAGACTGCCTTAATCAACACCTAGATTAACATCAGAGGCTTTTTTCACACCTACCTGTTATAACAACTCATATCAAAGGATTAGACTACAAAGGGGTGTGAGGGGACAGGGGCCAGACAACATAACTTCAAAGAGACTGCCTTAATCAACACATCAAAGAATTAGACAACAAAGGCACTACACAGGGGGGCTTTTCACACCTACCTGTTATTACACCTCACCCCCTCACATCAAAGGATCTCGAACAATGGGAGGCGGGACTTAGCTCACTTGCATAATTGGGGGCGTGTCCACTTGTCACTTTTTATGCATACTAATGTGATTGAAACAGGATCATTACTACTACTAAGTAGGATTCAAACCAATTTAGAATTGTTTCCGAAAGTCCCACCCAGTTTTCTAGTCGGTCGAGTAATATGTTGTGGTCAACAGTGTCAAACGCAGCACTGAGATCTAATAATACTAACACTGAAGTTCTGCCACTGTCTGTGTTTAAGTGGATGTCATTGAAGACCTTTACAAGAGCAGTCTCAGTGCTGTGGTTTGGACGAAAGCCTGACTGGAACACATCGAAACAACTATTTAAATGCAAGAAATTACTCAACTGTTGAAAAACAACTTTTTCAATGATTTTACCTAGAAATGGCAGGTTTGATATGGCCCTGTAATTGTTCATTACTGAAGCATCTAGATTATTCTTTTTTAAGAGCGGTTTAATGACTGCAGTTTTCAGGGCCTGTGGAAAAATACCTGAGTGAAGAGATTTGTTTACTATATGAAGTAGATCTGAGGCCATGCAACGAAAAACATCTTTGAAAAATCCTGTTGGAATAATATCAAGGCAGCAGGAGGAGGATTTCAGAAGTTGTATAATGTCCTCTAGTTTTTTATCATTAATCTGATGGAATTGTGCCATGGTGTTTGAATTGATATTAGATGGACATAGGGACAACACATTTGCTGTACCTGATGCAGAGGCACTGACTGCTTGTCTGATTTTCTGAATTTTGTCAGTGAAGAAGGAGGAAAAATCATTGCACGCCCTGGTGGATAGAAATTCAGAGGCTACTGACACTGGGGGGTTAGTTAGTCTGTCGACGGTAGCAAACAAGGCACGTGCATTGTTTTTGTTTTTGGTAATGATGTCAGAGAAAGACTGTCATGTGTTTTTCAATTCCAAATTATAAAGACCAAGTCTCTCTTTATAGATTTCAAAGTGAACCTAGAGATTTGTTTTTCGCCACCTACGTTCAGCTTTTCGACACTCTCTTTTTTCTGCTCTCACGGTCATGGCCTTTCTCCATGGAGATATTTTCTTTCCAGTCACTTCCTTTACCTTAGTTGGAGCAATGGCATCTATAACATTTTTAATTTTTGAATTAAAATGATCTACTCGCTCATTTACTGAGATGTTAGCAGGGGCAAGTGTGGAAGAAAAATTCTGAGTAAACATTTCCCTAGTATTTTCAGTTAAATATCGCTTTGTGGTTACCTCTTTTTGAACATTCCTGTGAACAGAAATAGAGCTCTCAAAGAACACACAGGAATGATCAGAGAGTGCAACATCAGTCACCACAACCTTAGAGATATTCAGACCCTTTGAGATAATTAAGTCCAGAGTGTGCCCCTTATTGTGAGTGGGCTCCGTCACATGCTGAGTCAGTCCATAGCTATCAAGAACACAAAACAGTTCTTTAGCCCGTCTGTCCTGGGGGTTGTCAACATGGATGTTAAAATCACCAACAATGACTAGACAGTCAAAGTCAATACACACTATAGACAGCAGTTCAGTAAAGTCATCAAAAAAGCTTGCACAGTATTTGGGTGGTCTATAGATATTTAGGAACAGAGCTCGAGAGGAACATTTCAGCTGAAGGGCCACATATTCAAAAGAAGCAAAGTTCCCACAAGATGTCTTCCTGCATTGAATGGAATCATTGAACAAAATAGCAACTCTACCTCCCTTCTTTTGCATTCTTTCCTGACTCATAAAATAAAGTTGGGAGGGGTTGATTCGATAAGAACAGCTGCACTGTTATTTTGTTCAATCCAAGTTTCCGTTAAAAACATAAAATCAAGATTGTGCTCAGTGATAAAATCATTGATTAAAAATGTTTTTCCTGGCAAAGACCTGACATTTAATAAAGCTAGTTTAAGTTTGTTAGATACAATATCAGTAAGATTTTTTGTGACAAGCTGTAGCTGACATGGAATCACTGCTAAATTCGATAAACTCACACAAACGTTTGAGCACTTCCTGTTTCTAAGCTGATTCACCGCTCTTAATCTATTACCTATCAACACAGATATCGGCAAAGCTACTGGCAGGCAGGGCCCTGGCATGTCCTGGAAAGAGTTGAGAGTGCCATACGCCCTTGAGCCTGGACCCAGCACATATCAGTAAGAGTTTGTTGCATTTTGTACACACACATCCTTATCAGGCTTCGGAGACTGCAGATACTTTCTTGATGAAGACGGGGGAGATGGTGCGCGTCTCTGCGGTGATTTTGGTGGGCATCGTTGCTTAACATGAAGTAAACCAAAATGTTAAACAGTAAGAGTAGTCATGATGGTAAGTATTTTGTGAAACATTTGAAGAGTAGCCTATCGCCCCCTCCACCAAGTGCTAAGGTGGCGGGAGGTAGGCTAACGGCACATTAGCATCGGCGATCTTTTCTACTTAATGCTATCTGCACAAATGGTTAACATTGAACATTAAAAGATCAGGCAGTTCAGGGAGAGTCGAAGGAATGCAGGCAGGCAGCTTTGCATGACATTCTTCTGGAGGTGTTTCATTGTGATGATAGTGAGGGTGAGTCAATCTGTTTGTTGGAAAGACAGTAGTTGAGTGATAATTATTCAAAGTGTTGTTACTTTAAAGTGTTGTTACTGACCTTTTTCTCTTTTATTTTCTTTACCTCACCTGTAACTGCTGAGACCCTGAGGAACATGCACACTGGACTGACCTGCTCTGGCAACCTGATTTCCACTGTACGTAATAGTATTTGGTTATGGTATATTATTTATATACATCAAAGGCACAATGCACCCCCCAGAGACACACATGTATTGAGTGTGATATTTTGCATAGGTCATGTGAAATCATCTTTACATACTAGAAAACTGTAGGAGCGGCAACTTGTTTTGAAATTGAATTTTTAATATCCGATAATAAAGTTGATCTGTTTTCTTTATTCTTCTCTCTTCCCAGCTCCATTCTCTGTTCCTGCAGGTCCTGCTTGCTAATCAATGCTCATATTTTTTTACACAATTACAAATAAAGTCAATGTATTGTATGACATGAAGTTGTGCTTCATTCTGAGTCAATAATAAATTCATTCTGCCTTCAACTGCACAATCATTGTGGACTGCACCGACATCCATGTAGCTGCCCCCCAGTAAGATGAACCAAGCAAAGTTGACATACTCAACATACAGATGTGCTCTTAAGTTTACATGAAGAATTTGTGAAATATTGGTAATAACAGGTTTAAATGATTATTAGTAATTAATTATATAATTTTCTCATTGTAGACGAGCAGATGAGAAAAGCAGAATATGCAGCTGCCATTTTCCACATGGAAAAGAGAAAGGGAGCTTAGCTGTTTTCAAACTGGTTCATGTATCACTTAGTTTACTGAACCGTGATGAATGAAAGAAATTAGTGAGGTAGTGGTTTACTGAAGTTACAAAGACATTAATGAGTAACAGGTCAATGTAAACACAAGCTTCTGTCAATTATGGATCATTCAAACTATATAAAAATATGTAATAAAGTTCTAAAACAAGTATTCGGTATATTCCTTGATAGCTTTTGGAGAAGGTTGTTTTTAAGTTTACTAAAATCTATCGTTTCAACTGTTTCACTTTATAAAAAGGAACAGGTGAGTCGAGCATCATTGAGTTTCTTATTCTGTCAGTAAATTATCCAAATGAAATGTTTTTCATTATTTTAGTCAACCCTAAACAAATTGATTGCACCTTTTAATAATGACCTTACATGGTCGGCAAAGTTAAATTAACTTCAGAAAATCAAATCTGTTCTGAGAAAAAACGAATAAATGTTTAAAGATAGGAACTTGCCATCCCACTGAAAAACAGTCCGTAGAGATTTAAAGGCGTAGTTGTAGTTCAGTCCAACGTTTCATTTGGATTCATTTGACACCATCATGTATAATGATGGTGTATGATGTAGAAGGAAGTGTGGTAGATAACAAGTAAATATAGAGTTACATACAGATCCATGTTACAGCAACAGATGGAATAACTAAGAAGCACGCAGTATAATAATAATTACATGCAACAATTAAATAACTGCTCAGCATCTCCACCACAATCCCAATCTGCTGTGTCCTGTTTTCCTCCCCTCTGCATAACACCCCATCACACATACGAAACACAACGCAGAGTCCGAGGGTGTTAAGAGTATGTTTATTTAAATGTCCTCCTCTCTACTGGCCAACACAGGGAGCATATGCTGGGTGTAGAATTTTTCCAGGAGGAGGAGATTTCCATGCCATGCATCGTCTTTGGGGATGAGGATGATGATCGCCTCCTTCGTGGTCCACACAACAAAGTAGCAGAGACTCCGGTCTGTGATGTGCAGCTGCCCTTGGACCTGGTGCCAGTATGTGTGATTCTCCTTGAGAATATATGACCCACCCTCCTCACGGAGACAGAAGGATGGTAACTGGACTGCCTCCGCGATGGTCATGTTCCTCTGGCTGTGTGGACACTTCACCTCCAGCAGGGCAGATGGCTGCACAAGTCCATCGGGTGATGCTCCCAAAACACCCGACTCACTCACAAAGAGACCAGACTCGAACACTGTCACCCGATAGGCCTCCACAAAATTCTTCACCCCTTCGGCCTCGTTTACAACCCCCCAGTTGACAGCCATGACTCCGTCCAAGTTGTACCCCCCAAGCACCCTCTTCATGAGGGACGCGCATGGAGTGGATGAAAGTCCCGACCTCAGCACAGCACCAAAATTGCTGGCTGTCAACCTGCCCTGTCTGTGTAACTGCCACTGAGGATTTGTCCGCTGTCCTACGGTGGCTGTCTGGATGGCAGCTTGCTGGTCTCTGCTCAGTCGCATTGAGGCAAGAATTGCCTCAAGCCCCCGACCCCCATGCTCCTTCACCAGCTCCGGCACGGTGACAATGGCCTGATGTTGAGGCCGCGGCTCTGGCTCAGGTGACAAAAGCCATGCCATGCCACACTGTGTGCCCCTCAGTGCAGACCTGAACCAGTCTACATCCTCAGTGGCGATGTCTCTGGCCAGAGGGTTGTATGTCTCCTCTTGCTGTTGGTAGAGTTGAGACACCGGCTGGACTACTTTGGAAGTGCCAGGCTTCCTCCACTGGCACTCAACATCTGTGGAGCTGATCTGCCACATGGCAAATATTGCCAATGCTGCAGCGTGGCTGCATTTGTACATCCCCCGTGCACAATCACAGACAGCGCTCTGCATCGCGCCATCGTCTCCCATGCAGATCTGTAAAAATAAAGTAAGTACCATTTGTTAGCATGCTATAATAGATTGAATGAGCAATAATACAAGGATGGTCCGGATCTGGGGGTGGGAGGGTTTATTTTTCCATAGTTTTGTCCTCTTGTCTGATTGTTGTTATTGTTTGTTTTTTCTGTATTTTTTGTAATTTGTGTTTTATTGGTTGTGATTGTACATTGTATTTTTCTAAATGTGAATGAATACATTTTTGAAAAACATTTGATCAACAAAAAAAAAGGATTTGGTCAGGATCTAGACTCAGTGTGTAGTTTATTAATTAATCAATGCTCTCTACATTAGGAAAACACATACCAGTGTACCAGAGGGAGACACACACAGCTGTGCCTAGATAACCAAACAAATTGACAAGATAACCAAAATCCTTGAATCTACACACAGCAAATAAACTCAAATGACACAACGAGATGTAAAAGGAGATCACACATACAGTATAGTCGATATAAAACTGGCCGCTTCAATCTGAAGAGCAACTAAAACAAAACACGGGAGTGTATCTTGTTCTTGTGAACACACTAATGTTATCCACAGCATACACAGAGACCACGAAGTTCTTAAGGAGAAAACTAGTTGCTAAAACAAAACACGTTAGTGTACCTTGTTAGCTAATGTTAGCTAGCTGACATTAACGTTACACATTGCACTCATATTACTCACCGAAACCTTGTAAAGCCGGTCCCGCTGCTCTTACAGAACCGACTAACTCCCCTTTCGTGTATGTACAGCTCTCAACATGCCCAGACTTGTAGTGATGTTCACCTCGTTTTATACTTTTCGCCTAATTCTGAAAGAAACAGGTGAAATTTGCTAACGTGACGGCCTTCTTTGTGATGGTGACGCGTATTGTGCGAGACCAGAGACCTGTAGTTCACTGAGCGGTTTCATACAAAAAAATGTGTAACTTCACAGTTTTACGACACATTTTTATTTTTTTTACTTGCAAAATGTTCTTTTAAATTGACAAACATCATATCTGTCATTCGTGGCACAATTCAAACGGGATCAAAAGATAACTTTTCTCTCTCCATTGACTTCAATGTATAATTTTCCTCTTCCGGGGTCCCATGGAGGCTCCCGGAAGGGGAGGGACTTCGCCTCTCTATAGGAATCTACATGCACATTTTTGGTTGATTTTACATTGAATCAATGTTAGGAATCGACATTGATTCAACCATCATCCAAATGGGAATCTACATGTAAATTGTAATTGATTTTATATTGGATCAGTGTTAGGAATCAATATTGATTCAACCATCATCTAAATGGGAATCTAAATGTAAAACTTACATTAAAATATTCAACTTTTCTAAGTATACTGTAACACATTAAAAAAGTGAATGTTTTTCACCAATGAGTTTTCTGTGTATAGGTCTACATCTTAACAGACCATTAACAAGTGCAACATCAATACTGTACTGAATGAAGTGGTCCAAACTTGTAAACACACACTACACCATGTATTGTTGGCAGACGATTGTTATTAGCTTGTTCAAAATTACCTTGAATTACCATATTTCCCAAAATGTATGAAATCAAACTTAAAATGACAGAAAACATGATTTTAATATTCAAATTTATTTTAGAAAACAGGCAGCAATGCGTCCCTGAGCAAGACTCTTAACCCGTTATTGCTCTCCAAACGCTGTGGAATAAATGCAGAGGACGCATCGTATGTGCAAATATACAGTGACACAAGATACCCCCATAAAAAAAAGAGGGTGTGTAAGAACCATTGGTGCAACTCCAAACAAGAACAGCCTGAAGCTTCAAGTCTTCCATGAAGGTGAAGCTGTAAACATTTGACTTATTTTTGACTGTAAGAACAACAGTCTATTGTCCATGAAAGAACAGTATTGTCTATGAGGCGCTAACCTTTGTACTGTATGCACAAGGAAAACACAGAGTGTGGTGGGGTACCCTAAGTTGGACTTGCGTTTGTTTCACTTGTGTTCCTTGGGATGCCTCCCTCGCGCTCTGGAGCATAACGAAGCCACTTCTTCACAGTTTCACTGAAGCTATTGTGGGTCAGCTTGCGGTCGAACTGCCGAGCAGCAGCTGAAAGACAAGATTACAAAAATAAGCGTGAGGAAGAGAGAGAGAGAGAGAGAGAGAGAGAGAGTGTGTGTATCCCATACAACTTCTGTTATAATAAGAAAATCACTCTCACTCTGTACAGTAACACAAGCTACAGTCAGCAGCCAGTTTGCTAAAAGACTGGACTGGAAAGAGGAGCAAACGGCTAGCCTGGCTCTATCCAGGTAATAACATTTGCATCCGAGCACCTCTAAAGCTCACCAATTAGGTTGTCCTTTTTTGGTTTATTTCTTATAGCTTCACCATCAGCTGATTCCAACCTAACCTTTTTTGTTAGATTAAGTTCATGCTTTATTCTTCAACAGGGGATTACAGAGAGACATGAAACAAGGGCAACACCTCACTCCCTAAACTTAAGCTAATAAGTAGTTTGCAGGGGAGGAAACTCACCAAACATGCAGTCTTGTATTTCCGGTTCCTTGAATGGCTTCTTGCTGCTGCAACGCTTGTCTTTCTTTCCAGCCAGTTGTACCGAAGGCTAAGGCGTTAGTCAGAGCAGTTGCCAGCATCCGTCTGATCAGGTTCTCTGAATTGTTGCCTCCTACCAGAGCCAGGCGAGCAATCTAAATCAGACGAGAGAAACAAATAGGCCACTGCTTTAACTGTTGTATTGAGCTACGTTCTGTGGGACATACGTTAGAAACAGCACAACAGCACTCTTATTTCATACACAGAGACCAACTTTGTTTTTTATACACTTGATACACTAATATTCCAGCCCATGGTATTCAGTCAAGTTCATGCCAGTCGTTATGTTTAACCTCTTTAACCCTGGTGTCCCAATTTTGGTCATGTCAATATAAATGTTAGATATAAATGTTACTACAATTGTATGTGGTTGAGTAGCTAAGACTAGAATTATTTGTGGTTGAGTAGCTAAAGGGCAATAACCAAGCACATTTTGAAAGCACTGATATTATCCACATTTCATAAATGAATGCAGTTCTGTCTGTCAAATGACCATCTTTTGACTTACTGATTCATTCTTCAGCAATGATTCAGCCTCATTGAAGTCGTCTTCATTGGCGATTGGCAGCTGGATGTGGAACATATGGGTTGTGGCTGACCCTGGTCCCTGACTACCAGCCGTGGTCATGTTGCCCTCTGCCAACTCATTCTTGATGAACTGCACATCTCTGGACAGGCCCTTTACCACCACAAGTACTTCAGCGAGCATTGAAGTCATCTTCTGGATGGCAATGTCTTAAGAAAAATATAATTGAAAAGTGTAAAGTGAGAATTGAAAATAACCTGCAAATGACTCATGAGGAATTACACTAAGTCTAATAGACTTGCCTTTCAAAAGCAGCCTGGTGTCATCGCCGTGCATCTGTGTGGTTCCATCTGTAAAACGCAAACATTCATGATACTTAATCACTGCACACATTTTGAAAGGTTATTAGGTGTGTGTGTGTGTGTGTGTGTGTGTGTGTGTGTGTGTGTGTGTGAATATATTGTGATCAAGTGTTTAGTCAGTAACAGGTCTCCCCTTCCCTACAGCTCTTTGGTAAACAGAAAAGGCATTTTCAGTATCCTCTCAGGAGAGAGAACTCATACAGATTAATTGAATACACAGGACCACAATGGAAACAAGCCCTCAGGGCTTTTTGTTATCCTTGGCTTTTAGCATTATTGTATAACTGTGCCCCTGTACTTTTTTCAAACTGTTGATAAAGTATTCAATCAAAGAGGGCAGATGAACAAAGAAGAGAGCAATGATCATCATCAGAATATAGAGATTTAACCTTTTCACACACACACACAGATCAGAAAATTTCTACAAATGTTAGATGATCGTCTTGTTCACT
This sequence comes from Pogonophryne albipinna, assembly GCA_028583405.1. Taxonomy (NCBI): domain Eukaryota; kingdom Metazoa; phylum Chordata; class Actinopteri; order Perciformes; family Artedidraconidae; genus Pogonophryne; species Pogonophryne albipinna. The sequence goes on from CM053258.1 coordinate 25,642,603, forward strand.
TACCATTGCAACCATGATCAGGCACTGACGGGGGCGGAGCACATACGTGATGACGTCAGACAGATTCAGTAAAAACATTTGAGTACAATCCCCAATATGACCCAAAGTGGATGAATACTGTATACACAATATTACAAATCAGTTCATAGTCATCAGAAAATTAGCGGTGAATTAACTTTTATAAATGTTTGGGTTAAAACAACCCATATTCTTCAAGAAGCTTGTACTGTTCGGTCTTACAGTGCAATAAATCGTTCTAACTTCACAACGATAGGTTTTTAGAATCCGCCTTTTGGATATGTTGTACAGCTCGCCAAGACGCACACGTGGATGTCTTCGCCTTTCTCGTACGACACTCCCACCCAGAGTCCTGCACTTTCAGGGAGCCTCACAGAGGGTAAGACCTTTAGGCCATACTGAATGAAAACTTTGAAAAACAAACTTCTCGTAGGAATGTCGGACCGGGACACCAAAGGCATCCACGCGTGCGCCTTGATGAGCTGTACGACATATCCGAAAGGCCGATTCCAAAACCTTATAGTTATTGAGATATAACGCAAAATAGAAAGCCCCTTGACCCCAGCCAATTAAAGAGAACCGTAAGGCCGTGTGTGACGAAAGTTATATGGGCACGTACGGGGCAGCGCGCTGACCCAGAATCTAGTGTTTGATTTTGAAAAAAATATTTTTCCAAGCCTTTGAGACAGTTATTTATGATTATCTTGGCCACTAGGGGTCGTACAGCTTCGAGACTGGCACCGTTGGATTCAGCGTCAAAAAGTCGGAATAGATATATTTTGATAAAAGACAAAACAAAAAACAACAACATTAGAGTCCGAGACCTAGCCCATTCGATTCAACGTCCTTTTCTGAGTCTGAAAAAGTGTTTTTTAATAAAAAAAATTTTTTTTAAAATAAAGCAAAATCTGCAACTATTTCAAAAATCTGTAACTTCTTATTGAAAAGTTGTAGACCATTGATGTCACCCACCATTCGACTCAGCGTCATCCAATTAGTGGGGGGGAGGAATACAAAAAAAAGTCCCTAGCTCAATGAATGTTAGGGACCCAAAATAGTGTCACTACAAAGTACTACCAATCGAATCCAAATTGCCTGAAACGTGCTCCTAACTGTTTGTCGGGTGGTCAATTTTGGCCTCAACACTTTTTTTTCAATTTTTCGGATTTATGTGGGATATTTCTCGTACAAATCATTGAAATGTCTGGGAGTTTATGCTTTACGCTGTGGCGCGCTCCCGCGAGGTGCAGTGGGCATGCATAACACCGGCGCTAACAGTTCACGAGCGCATTCATTTTACAACATTACTTGAAGCTATCCTAAAAAAGCCAGTAAATGTTTTGTTTTTTTAAAAGACCACATTTACATAGTCAAAAGGTCCTTTTGTTCAGCCTCACAATGCTGTTGGGTAGTAAATGTGTTATAGGTCCTGTCCTCTGGCCATACACGCCAGGGATGTTGGGCCACATGGAAAGATATCACCTTAGGCCCCACCACCAGGCCCAGGCCACGCCAACCAAGCACAATTGCTGTAACCACACCTCCAGAACCCAACCGACTCATTTATGCTTTAAATAACTCTACCTGTACAGGCTTGCATCTATCTTGTAGTCCAATACTAACTGCACAATATTTACTGACACTGAGCTGTGAAAATATAACACTTATGGGGGGACAGGGCTGCTGAGTCTAGAGATGGATCTGTTGGTCCTGGCACCAGGGGGAGGGACAACTGATTTAGTATGAAGAGCTGCTAAAAATGTACCTGCATTTACTAATGTCAGCTGAAAGAGGAGTGAAATTAAAAACCTGTATAGATATTAACAGTACTTAATGTTAGCTTTCTAAAAAAAAAACATAACAATTATTATTATTTACAATGAACTACGTGTAGCTAACAGACACATTTCCACCACTCATGGACCACACCCACCTTTTCTTTGAAAAACTGGGTGACATACTGTCGCCCTTTAGTCCCTCTCTCTTGTCTTTCTCTCCTTTCTTTTCTCTTTAGAAAGCCTGACTTTGTTAGTCGTTGAGACATGGTTCACACGTAAGTACTAGCATCCCTGCTCCTAACATGCTCTCACTCTCTGCTAGAAAGTGCCGGCTGTGCTGCACCGCGTTTGGAGGCAGGACCAAACCATTACATGTAAATAGAAGGGGGTGTACAGAGGTTTTGGATAATTAACCTTTGGAAGAAAATAAGTTAAATGAATTGTAAGTTTCGTGAGTACATTATCAATATAACGTCCTATTAGTGTTAATTCTTGATGAATGATGAAAGGTTACTAACAAATATTTTCTTAATGTTCTAAAATAGTTTGGGCCCCCGTGGTGAGGGTGTTTGGGGTGGCCAACAGGGTGGCCAGGATTCAGCTGGGGGTGGCCGTGGCCACTCCTAGCCACCACCCAGCTCTGCCACTGCTGATCCGGTGTAAACAAACCCACTTTTGGAACCTCTATGGACATACCTGGGTCTGCCAACTCGTAACAGCCCGAGGTAATCAATGACTGACAGACATAGAGGGGGTGTAGTGAAGTGGTTGATCCTAAAAAGTTGCGAGGCGGAGTAACGAAGCATCACGATGGTATGATGCTAACGTTAGCACAGCGTTAGCTGTGGTCGCGGATCGGCCGGGAGAATGCGCTATCAGCCAAGATTACAGATGAACCAGGACAGCAGGCAGCCTGTCCAGGAAGCGACTCAAGGACGGACAGCACTGAGGAGAGATGGTGGAAGTAGAAGAAGTTTGCCGCAGAGGAGCACCGGTGGTGGCCAGAGCAGGCTAGCCTGAGCAGGTAGAACTAGGCTAGCTTCTGATCGCCGTCAGACTGGCTGGGTGGAGAGGACCGTTGTTGTGTCTTTTGTGGCAGAACAAAATCAAACAGCAGCTAAGCAGGTGATACAGTGAAGCAGGATCGGGACTCAAAACGGGAAAATGAGAAGGAGAATCGGGCTTGTCGTCAGATGGAGCCACTAACGTTAGCGATAGCGTTAGCCCTGAAGCAGGAGCAACATTAGCAGGTGTAGCAGGTGGACAGGTCGGAAGCGGAGCATCCGTAAAAAGTTGCGATCGGGTGTTACAAAAGTGTCCAGAACAGCGTGTGCAAGCCACTGAATGTATGGAAACTGAGGTAGAAACGTTGGTCCAAAACTCGGCAGATACATTTTCGGACAGAGAAGCGGCGAACAGACAACGCCAGCGTCCTCTCTCTCCAAAAGGGTTGCGTCACAAAAAAAATAAAATCTAATGAATCTGAAAACTTTTCACGGACCCCCTGGCAGAGTGCCACGGACCCCCGGGGGGTCGCGGACCCCACTTTGAGAACCACTGCTGTAGAGAGCTTGCTGCGCGTTGACGTGTCCAGGCGTCTTCCCGGCAAACTTTCAAGTGTTGTCTGCCGCAAGCGGGCAGCAGGAGCGGGGCTGTCGGCATCAAATGTGTGCTTGGCTTGCAGATGATATTTTAAACTAGATGTATTCCTATGGTAACTCAATTCACATCGACAGTAATTGCAAATTACTTTGGTCTGGTCGACAGAACCATCTGGTAGGACTTTGAAGCTGAACTAGCCGTTTAAAATACCTTTTCTTGAATCCATAATGTTAATCTCTCTGCTCGTAGAATCTCCCGCCATCTAACTACAACATCAATGCTTTGCGCTCTGAAACTACGGGGCGGCCGAGGACAAAAAATACACTATAAAAAAAATAAAAAAAGTTTAAAAAACACATGCGTTAATTGCGTTAAAATAATTAGTGGCGTTAATGCGTTATTAACGCGTTAACTTGACAGCCCTAAAAATAATGAATGTGTACTGTGTGTGAATACAGAACACTGTCTTTGTTTGCAAAGAAAACTCAAAGAGAACTCTATGTAAGAAAATTGTTGAACATTTTATTTCATTGACAGTACTTCAACACTTGAACACAGAATGTAACTTTCCCTGTGTTTTCCAAGAACTTAAGACCACAAATGACTCCAACATAAGGCAAATGTGCATGTCAAATGTTCCTGTTCAGGTGAGGAAAGAAAGGTACAATCACCACAGCTGTATGCACAAAACATTTGCACACTCAGCAAAGTAATACTCACTCTGGACGACCGGCCTCACACACACTGAAGCTGTGTGCTGCTTCTTTCTAGTTTGTGAGAGGATGGCCATGTAAAAAGGACATTTGGGAAATTCTCTTGTTTGGTGACCTCCTCAGAGCCAGATAAGGAATTGAATGCAGCATTACCTCTGTGTGTTCATCATAGGGTTGGGATGTTTAGCCGAGCTTAGCACAAAGGCTAAAAGAACATGTATAGCAAACAAGCTAGCAGCTAGCCAAGAAGCCAGTCAGGCTCCATCGAAACCTCTAAGAAAAATCTAAACTGGTTTTATTTACATGTTGTAATGTTATTGAAATACATTTAAAAAAGGTTGACCAAGAGACAAATTGAGATTATGTCCAGCATTTGATTGACAGTCGCTCTGAAAGTCCAAACGTGGCTTTTATCCAATGGCTGTTAGAAACCAAAAGAGAACTATCACCATCAGCTGAGTCAGATGTCAATCAAGCAACAAAATATGTATTTACCAATGAGTGAAGCCTGTGAAGGGCGATTCCCACAGTAAGTTGGAGGTTTTTTTCCAGTCGCGCATGGAGGTGAATACGATTTTAACTACATGCGAAACTCACAATACCAGAAAAACCAAACGATGATTACCAAACAGAGAAGGTAACAGCAGCGGAAATAATGTACACACTGCAGCACCCGCCATCATACATTTACTTGCATATTTTGTTCAAACAAATCAATCTATAGTAAAGCGGTGTAATTAATATTACAATATAATATTAATAGTTTCAATAGAAATTGTAATGTTTAAGGGTTAGATGGACATTATATTCAAATCTATACTAGCTCTTAGCATCGCAGTAACATCTCCCTCATTGTCCAGCACAAACACACACTCTTTGTCCCACATGTGACCTGCTGGCACCTGGCCACTCTAGTTGTGATCTCTCTGAAACTAACAAGAGGAAATAGGTCACTGGCCGGCCCCTTTGCAAACCAGCCTGCTGTTGAACACCTGAGTTCCTGTGTAGTTCTCAGTTACTATGAACCCAGTGATAACCCTTTATCTGCCCACACCCCTGACTCAGTCAAATAAACCCAACTGACTCTTGGAGTTCTCGCATGTTTGTTTTTTGACAAGCTAACATTTCATTGTATTTGTTGCAAGTTGTATTTTCCTGACTGAGGCTAACAGTGGTCCAGTGCTAAGCTAGGCTAAACATTTCCCAGAGCACAGAGGCAAATGTGAAACCAATTGTCAGTGATCTAAAGAAACAAGCAAACCTCCACATTCTTCTGTTCAATATTATGGCACAACTTATCTATGCACACCGACCAAACAACCATTCAGACGTCGGTAAGTATATCTCCACTGCATATGAATGAAGCACAAGTAGTCAACATCTTACACAATCACTCAAATAGCACATGTCACTGTTGCACCAAAAAGAATACAGAGAACATCTAGCATAGTCTTTATCATCCATTATTATGATTATTATTTTGAAAAGTTTCCCAAAGTTGTGTTTTAGAAACAGCCAACACACAGAGCAGCATTGTGCCAGTTGTTCAGCAACAATGACCTGAATATTAACACCTTCCACGAGACTCACACAGGGAAACAGCAGACCATAAACCTAAGGTTGTGTTACCAAAATTCATACAGTGAAACTATTTTTAAAAAGTACTTCACATCAACAGAAATACTGACACAATGACTCCGAAGGAATTTTAGGGACAAACACAGTGACAGTCTGGGTACAGCTGACAGAGGTAACGCTTTGAGGTAATCACTTCACTGATAAAGAGACGGTCAAATGTTCACTTTATTATGGAAAAGTTTATAGAATTCAGATTTTAAAACAATCTACCATTGGAAATAATAATGCCCTCACACATAAAACAATAAACACTACACTTCCTATTACTACTGAATGCAGACACACTTTAATTGTCGTATTTCCACAAACACTAGACCACAAAACCACGTTGAAATGTCGGCGTTATTACAGAGATACTGTGGCTTACTTTCACATGGTTTCTCTGAATGGGGGGGGGGGGTGCTTCCTGTGCTCCACAGATGGCGGGGGTCAGGTGGGGAACTGACATTCCTCTCCTGAGGCGAGGGGCAAGGGAGGACTTTTACTTTTTTTTTTACTTTTTCCCTCTTTTCTTTTTTTATGACAGACTCTCGCACCTCTTCAGCAAAGAATCCGGGGGCCGGGGGTAGTAGCCCGTGGTGCAGGGCTTGTCCGGAGAAAACCTGGGGAACTTGTAATCCAGAGGGAGATCTGGAAGAGGAAAGTCATACAGGAAAGTCAACAGCAGGTTATCCATGCAGACCACCTGCGTTTGAATGCACCACTGCTGATATGTTACCTATGTCACTTAGTTCTTTCAAATGCTGCTCCTCATTTTTGGCCATGGATGTAAACTTATGTCTTCATTTTGATTATATTACTAATATATACTAGCAATTTAAGCAATATACTTCCACCTTTAATACTATCACCTGGTCGCTACCTCACAAATGTTATGGTGCTGTATGTGTATTTTGTAAATTGTGTAATTCTACTTTTATCTTTAATATTTGTATGCATGCTTCTTAAATATTAAGCTATCTTTGGCTCTTAACTTGCTGTAACAATGTACATCTCCTCTCTGGGGGGAATAAAGGTATTCTGATTCATGTGTGGTTCTATTTTTAACTTAGATTATTCTTTATTATTCCATCCCTTTTTTTACCTGCTGTGCCACCTTTTGCTGTAACACTGTACATGTCCTCGCTGCGGGACTCAAAGCAATTCTGGTTCTGAAAACAGCTAATAATAAAGAGTCCACTCCAGAGGACGTTTGACCTCTTGCCTCCAAAAAGACATGGCACTAAACATCACATATAACGATAAATAACCTCTGCAGATATTTCACATTCATGTAAGGGAAGAATTCTCCACTCTAAAATAGAAAAGGAATGTATCTTATGATATGATATTTGTTTTATAATTCTTACTCAACCCTATCCTTTAAGAGCACCACCACGTTGTCCTTTACCCAGTGCAGTTCAGGCCTTCAGGACAAATGTGTTGTTCAGCTTCTTTGAATACATCTGCTTATATAAATCACATCTGCTGTGGGTACCACTAACACATGCACACACGAGCAGACGCACATGTAGTTGTTCTGAATTGTGTTAGTAATTGATTTCTTTAATCCTGAGTAGTGATGAGTCATTCCAGCCACGTTGCCTCTGTCGCTCTACAGAAATCCGTTTGAAAGTACAGGAAGAGCCACAAGTTGATTCCTGATTTTCCATGAGAAGATATGCTTCACCAAGTCCATGTTTACTTTTATTATATAATATATATTTAAGTTGATTCTACTGTCTCCTACTAAATGTCCTTTTGTAGTTATTAACATGTCATATAACTGGATTCAAATGGCAGTGTTTTAATTCTGGGCTCTTAAACACATTTTCTGTCGTCACTTTTGAAGTTGTATTGGACTTTGCATCACTTTGTTGAAGTTTATTATAATGATTACAGGTATTATGATAGGCTCTCTTTCTCCATCCAACATGTCTGGGATGTGTCTGGAGCCACATACCTGCTATGTGCTCCACACTGGGGATGGCCATGGTGCTGTATTTGTGGATGCAGTGGCAGCACCAGGTCAGTTTCTGGCTCTCCTGGCCCCCACCTCCGCTGCCTTGTGAGTCCACGAAGTAGGAGCCCCACTGCTGGGACACGTCAGACGGAGCCTTCATGCCCTGCTCCTGCAGAGACACACACACCTGACTGAGACTGTGCTCACATTCATTCTGGGACATGTGCAGACCTGATAACTACCAGCTGTTTTATAGAACACCTCCCTCATATATGGCCGTGGGTTATTAGGATGTCTCTGTTCTCAGTCGAGTCGATATCGCTAACTTCACCTGTCTCTCTCTGAAGTTAGTTGAAAGCAATAGTATTAAGTTGAACGTATTATTTTTTATTAAAAGTAATATTGTTTTTTACTACTAACCTAATACAGTTATGTCTAATTTGTTGACATAATACATTTAATTCAAGTCAACGTTTCAGTTTTTATTTCAGTGTAAATGTATTATGTCAAATAACTGTAATAACGGTTTCTCCAGAAATGTGTTGATGTAATACATTTAATTCAAGTCAACGTTTCAGTCCTGCATCTTCCTCTTTCCCAACATTAGCCCTTCTTCTTGCTGCTTCTGCCTAGCTCCGTTGAAATAGCTTCGTAGGCTACTGGCACCATTTGAAATAGGTGCGCAATGACTAAATAATAATGATCATGCCACCAAATGCAGATTAAAACTAAAGTAACAAGCCTGTTTTGAAAATGTAAGAGGTAGAAAGTACAGTAGTATTTTGTTAAACAGTAGTAATAAGGAGTACAAGTAATAAGTTGTCAGAAAAATGAATAGTGGAGAAAAATCGGTTTAAGTATTAACAAAGTAGTTGTACTTCATTTCCCACCTCTGGTTCTGAGACTCTGCGTTGTTAGCTATGATCACATGATCACATGAGTTTTATACACAGAGGGATGATGAGCAAGGATTAGCCCACAGGAAGTGAAACCTCACAAACCACAGAGAGAAATGTGTGCCTTGCACAAAATCAGCTGATGCCATCAGGAACTGCTATATGGTATTCAGAGAGGATGAAAAAACATCTGAAAGATTTAGATCATGCTGTTGCATCATGGAGATTGTACCAAATATATATAAATATAATATTTGAGAAGGGAGAACAAAAAAGAAGACGGAGGAATTTCTTTCAGCAGAAAAAGCAGAACTAATCCAATCCAGATGAGAGGGATCAGATACATCACTAACAGACTCTGCACTGCCACGGTAATGCGTATGCTTATTTGAATCTATTTGAAGGTTTTCCAACACATTACTCAAATAAGACTTCCCCATTTGGCATTAATCGTACAAGCTACCAATTTAAAAAAATGTTTTCAGAACAAAGGAAATGTCACAGCTCATTTACATTGGAGAAATAATTAAAGAACATATCGTAATGCATTGAACATATTGAAACGTTGACTTTAATCAAATGTACTATATCAACATAGTTCACATAAGTGTATTAGATTGGAACAGGGCCGTCCCTCCCTACAGGAAGATCACGCAGACTGCGTGGGGCCTCACCTTGCGGAGGGGGCCTCACCTTGCGGAGGGGGCCTCATCTTGCGGAGGGGGCCTCATCTTGCGGAGGGGGCCTCATCTTGCGGAGGGGGCCTCATCTTGCGGAGGGGGCCTCACCTTGCGGAGGGAGACTCATCTTGCGGAGGGGGCCTCACCTTGCGGAGGGGGCCTCATCTTGCGGAGGGGGCCTCACCTTGCGGAGGGGGCCTCACCTTTCGGAGGGGGCCTCATCTTGCGGAGGGGGCCTCACCTTGCGGAGGGGGCCTCAACTGAGCTTATGCGGCGCAATTAGTGTGGCGCGGCATGGTTTCGCTGCTGATGTCAAATCTTTGGGCATCACTGATTCATATTATATACCTCAGGAGCAGAGGTGAGAAGTACTCAGATCTTGTACTTGAGTAAAAGTAGAAATACTCAGATCTTGTACTTGAGTTAAAGTAGAAGTACTCAGATCTTGTACTTGAGTTAAAGTAGAAGTACTCAGATCTTGTACTTGAGTAAAAGTAGAAGTAGAGTGTAGGAATACTCTGTTACAGTAAAAGTCCTGCATTCAAAATGTTCCTCAAGTGAGAGTAGAAAAGTATTCTCATCAAAATATAGTGAAAGTAGCGACAGTAAAAGTAGTCGTTATGCAGATTGGTCCATTTCAGAATAATATATATGATATGTTTTATAATGATTGATCATGAAAGTGTTCTCAAAGCTGGTAAAGGTGCAGCTAGTTTGAATGACTTTGTATACTGCAGGGTAGCTTGTGGATTTACTCCAGGTGGAACTAAAGTCTGATTTAACACTTGATTATATTTCACATCATTCATCCACATCTGTGAAGTAACTAAAGGGATTAAATATATGTAGTGGAGTAAAAGTACACGTTACCTCTGAACTGTAGTGGAGTAGAAGTTCAAAGTAGCATAAAATGGAAATACTACTCAAGTAAAGTAAAAGTATCTCAAACTTGTACTTAGGTTCAGTGCTTGAGTAAATGTACTTAGTTACTTCCCACCTCTTCCCAGGAGGGGAACACAGTTGGTCTCACTGTTACTTAAAAAAAGGCTAAAATCGAAGCAGCAGAACCAAAGATATCACCTTTTTAATTTTACACATTTTTCTTCCTTGTCAAAAGCTGGCGTCTGCATTACCCACAATGCAACACAACCACAGACAGTTGGAGAACGAGTGTTAGCGGCCGGTGAGGCTTCCAGCAGAGAGGAGCAGCAGTCACTGCTAAAGGGAAACAGCTGCTCCTCTGAACTCACCTCAAACTTTCCCTTTTTCTCCAGCGGCTCCACTTGGGCCTCATTACACTTCGCCGCGTCACTCTTCGGGACGCCCTCCCCCTCCATTTCCTCCACGATCATCACTGTCTCCCACTTCCCAAAGCTGCTGGCAGGGAACATATCCGACCTCATGCTATCTCCAAAATACACAACCTGCAGAGGGAGAAGGGGACAGAGGACAGACTGTTTGCAGCTGCACAATAGTTGAAGTGCAGTGGTAAAGATGGATTCTCTTAGCAGTAGTCAGCTGGCGTATGTCTTACGACCCCCCAGTGTAAACAAGACCAGACATGATGAGTCTGCAAAAGTCATCATGATTTCTTTGACCATCTCCTCTCCTTTGTCCTCCTCTCATGGAAAAGAAAAGAAAGCTGAGACGCATTCCAGAGCTGAGTGCAGGCGCACGCTGCTCAAAGCTTAAAATCCCATTTCAACGAGCGTTTCACTTTATTCCAAAAGGAGAGCCATGGAGTGAGGAGAGTGAAACTCTGGAGATTAAAAGGACAAGACACAGAAGGACGCTGATGTTTTAGTAGAATGAGGCTACACGGTAAAAGGCCAGTTCATTATACGTTATTTAGTGATCAATAAATGAGCATGCTGGCATTATTACTACAATGAAACAACTGGAACCTAGGCTTTAATTACATGGTTTATCCCAACACATTTCACATAACTGTATTAGGTTAGTTGAAAGCAATCATATTACCTTTAAATAAAAAATAATAGGTTCAACTTAATATTGTTGCTTTCAACTAACCTAATACAGTTAGCAAATCTGTTGACATATTACATTTAATCAAAGTCAACGTTTCAGTTTCTTCAGTGTACCTCACTGATGTACTAGGAAAAAGCAGTAGCACACACAGTGCTATTAAAGGTCATTCTGTTAGTCAGCAGATGGTTGATGAGCGTAATGGTAATCGGTGCCGGTTAATCTGAAGTCCTCACTAACGCTGATGCAACTCTGACAGAAATGACTGCTGACATGAAGTTCACTAACCCCCTTCCAAGAGTTTCTCAGTGACTCCATCATTAAAGTCTGCAGAAGCTCATTTTAGGAATGATTTAAGAGATCATACCAAGCATACATTAATCAAAACCAAGATAGGCCAAGAATGGTCAAGTGAACATTATAGTTTCAGATATTAATAGTTGTGATGGTGATGGGATGGTCTTTAAAAAAAACAAGAACATGCCTCAACCATCTGCACAGTGTTGTGCAACTAAATGCTTTTTAAATTCAATAATTTCAACAAGTTATTTGTAGATATACTTTACTATAATCTATTTCTGACTTGTGGGCTCGAAAACCAAATGAATGCATCTGAAAGCATCTGTGTGAAGAAGACACCTTCATCACAGTTGGCATAGGGCAGTGTTTCTCAAAGTGGGGGGCGCACAGGCATGACTGGCGAGAGACCAGGAGGAAAAATTGTTATGACAAAAAAAAAAAATTGGAAAAAAAAAGAAATTGGAAAAGAAAATGGTTATGGCGTCGGCATGACCGGCAGAAGTTACGCTTAGAAACCTTAGAAACCTATGAGGGTGCTGTAGGACACAGGTGTGTAATGTACATGTTGAGGATGGAAGGTCAATAGGCGGCGTCTGGGGGGCGCTAGGGGGTGCTGCAGGTGCTAGGATAGCCATAGCACCCCCAAGAAATATATGTATTTTTTATTTTTATGTGTGAAATTCATAATTTGAAAAATGATTGATTCGAAAATAATATGCTACAGTACAGTACAAGTACATCTGGGTCTCTGTGTTTCATTCAAGCTCTGCTCTGTGTGTGTGTGGAACGAGCCATTTTGTGTGCGTGCGCGAGCGCGAGCGAGAGAGAGAGCGCGCACCGGTACCGGAGATTGTTGTTGTTAGCATCTGGTGCTAGCTAGCTACGCTAACGGATATAAGGAGCTTTTTCAACAACAAGGTGGAGGAAGAACTCTCGCCCGTCAGACTGAGAGGCTCAGATAACCTCAGCTCAGTGAGGTAAAGGACTCTCAGTTTAGATTACCCACTGAGATTAGTTATCTCAGTGGGTCTCAAACAGTTTGGTCACGATTAATGTAAACAATTATTTCCAAGGCACACCTTTATAGGTATAAAAAAATAAGATAATAAATGAAAAACAGGTATGAAATGCTATGGCAGTAAAACAAGAACACAGTTTGAAAGGGGAGTGATTTGTAAAATATCCATAAAGAAAAAGTAAATCTGTTTACAGTTCTGTTTCATATGGGTGATGAGAGATGTATCCATAGATCTCCTAATGTTGCTCTCAAAGTGCACCAGATTGATGCTTTTAACTTCAATATTTAAAAATAAATGTTCCCGGGGGAGTATCCCCCCGGACCCCTCTAGAGGAGATGAGGACCCCCCTAGAGGAGGTTAGGTTCACCCCCCACTTAAAAAAAATAGCACCCCTGCTTACACCTATATGCTGTGAGCTGATTATCGAGCCTTCATTGTAACAGCCGCGGGTACACTGTGTGTGTGCGTGGGGATTGTTGCAGTAGAACATTCCACTGCAGCGCCCGGGACATTAATGGGAAACCCTAAATGTTTGAGCACCCTCTATGAAACGTCAAGCTACCCCACAGCACCCCCAAAAGAAATCTCTGGCGCCGCCACTGAGCCTGCAACCCCGTTTTGAACAAATGTGCAGTGCCAAACAGGCTCATTGCAGCCACTAATGCTGTGATAAGAAGACACACTTTTTTGCCAAATATCATCATTTTCTTTCTTTTCATTTCTTTGCACAGATTGCAAAGTGGCAAAGTATTATAACTTATTGTTCTAGCAAAGGTATTGCACAATTGTATAATGTATTTATTTTTTTAAGCACACAGACTCATGGAGCATTGTTTTATTATCACTGTTCTAGCAAAGTGATTTATTTATTTTTTTGAAAGGAATGCTCACGTTCATATTGATGTATTTTAATAAATGTTAACTATTTGTGTTGGGGGGCCCGACGGAAAAAGTTTGAGAACCACTGGCATAGGGGCATGGTAAAAAGCACACTGAGGGAAACACTAGTGATGTTACGTATTGCGCCGAGGCTTCGGAGCGTGTGTCGAGTAATCCCCGAAGCTTTTTGTGAAGCTTGTATCGAGGCTTGTATCGTTTCGGGCCAGTGACGTCACCGATGAAAAACGAAGCCTCGCTGCCTGTCGATACCACGTGACTGCTTCACGAAGCCATTCAGATCGGTTGAACCACAACGCTCATAATATCCATGGATGTATAATAAGAACCATATTACCCCTCCTGTACCCGGGCCCGGTGACACGATGGAATCAAGAGAGCTCAGACCCTCACTCATATAGAGGTCGGAACATGTCATAAGTATAAATAAATAAAAGCATAAATAAATGTAGGAATAAAAACATGAATAAATACAGGAATAAATATGTTGCAGTGTTTTCAGGAAGATTCAGCGTGTGTGCTGTGGCTCAGCTGGAAAGCAGTTGACTCATGACCGCACGGGTCCCTGGTTCAACGACTCCTCAATACGTCTTTTTTGTTGTTTATAAAAGCTACAGCTAAATGAGATAATGTAGTTAATAAATGTATTCTTTGATATGGTTTAGCCTTTCTCAGGCTACAACATGGTTAAGTTTATGAATATTATTAAAGAATACAAATCCCTCTTTGCAATGTTTACCAGCCTCCTTAGGCTTTTCAATCACAATCATTCAACTGGAATAAAAACAATATTGTTAACATGAAAATATGATTTAATGTTGGTTGTTTAGAGTTATTCTAAGGCTTTACTCATTGGGAACTCGGTATGAGATAGAGCACACTGTTGAGATGTCCAATCTGCCAGTTTTACACACTTTGACCAACAGGGTCGTACATAACAATGCTGTGCCAAAGTAACCTGCTTACCCTCTCGTTCAAGGTTGTGAAGTCCAAACAGAGCAACAGAAAACTGCAGCCTTAAAGTGGACCTATCATGCTATATTTGAATAATATATTGTAGGGCCATACCTATACAAAACATGTCTGTGAAGTTTTTTTTTCAAAATACCAAGCAGATCATACATTTTAGCCATGCCTCATTTCGCTCTATTTGCTCTATTCCAGCCCTGTCTTTGCAAGCGCTGTAGCTGACCACGCCCCCCTGCAAAGGAGGGGGGTGAGGCAAGAGAGTCATGTTACCATGCTGTTACCATGCTGTTACCATGCCACGGCAACGCCACATTCCCCTGATTGGTGGAGAGTTGGCCATATAGGCGGAGCTCCTCGTTCCTGACGTCACAGATATTTCAGCGTTTTGGCTGTTAATAAAAGCACTTAAGGATACATTTTTTGTGACTCTGGCCATCTTAATTAATTCCTAGTTATTTCATCGACCCTTTTTGTAACAATCTGTAAGGCTGAAGGGAACGGAGTGACTCACATTACATGTCCCCATTTAGGCTTGTTATGTAAAATAATACATATTGGTACTTTATGTTACATACTGTATTTGAACATTGCATGTTTTAAGGCACACGTCATTTTAAACCTGGCATGGCTAACGTGTGGAGAACCACAATGCATGCTCTTTATCATAACCCAGAATCTAGAAGGCAAATGTCCTCTATGTGGGACAAATAAAAGATTCCTGGTTGAGAGAAAGTGAAACTCTGCATCAAATAAACCCTTTCCTGTGATCAGACTGAATCTAACCTCTCTCCAGGAGTCAGAAGGCCATAAAGAGGATGTCAGGCATTCCAGGAGCTGCGTCTCCCCCTCCCCCTCACAGATCTGTGTCCCAGGCCCCCCCTCTTGTAAACACACCTACTAATCGCTGCTGCTGCAGGCCGGGCCTTCTGAGAGCTTCCCAGAAGTCCCTCAGCTGCTTGTACCCCAGAAAGCTGCAGGGATAAATATTTACAGAGGCTGAGGATTCCAGCACAGAGGCAACACATTATAGAAGAGGATCATTGTGTATGGACACACTCACATCAGCAGACTGGACTGTGAGGGATCTGACGCTCCTTCTCCAAACACGAACACACAATATGACACTGTTCATTGACCAGTGCCTCCAAAGAGCCACTCATACTGCCCTGTGCAGCGTCTGCAGGTCAAACCCCCCCCCCCCCCCCCCATGTGGAGTTATTTTTATTTCATTTGTTGGCTCTGAATTATTGATAAGTCAGAATTGCTAATGTGGCTAGGCTAACATGATCCATGTTATACGGCGATATGATGCCAACATTGAAACTGAGAAATATAAATGTTTCCGTGGCTCAGGGTCTGATGGACGTAGTCGTGGGGACAAAGTTCACGGATGCTTTTGGTCCAGAGTGTGTCTTACAGTCATTTCCTCCTGCTATCAGAAACAGCTCACTGTGCTGCAGCTCACTGCTGCTTTAGGGTGAGCGTCTCTTATCAGCTCATCACTCAGAGAGCAGTTCAGGCTGAAGCAGGTGAACAGAGCAGAGGGCTGCAGAGCCTTAATGAGCCCTCTGTGCTGCACACTGTGTGGGCCTGGAGCACAGGCGCACACAGAAGCTGTGCCCTGACCCTCTGTCCGTAGTACGGAGCTCCTAAAGGCACATTTAAAAAAGTTGTTGAGAAAGTTACCTGTGCGCCAAGGAGGAAGGAGCACACAGGAGGAGACAACCATTTCATTGCAGACTGTTATGTTTACGTGGGGAAATGACAGTGCATTAGGGGTGTAACGGTATCCGTATTCGTCCCGTACCGTCACGGTTCAGACGTCACGGTTCGGCACACGCAGTCACACAACGAATACGCCTTTTTTTTACGAGTGGGAAAAAAGTCTTTCATTCAGGGCAGTATCCATTACACTATTTATAATCCAGGGGGCGGTATTGCGCCTAAAAGCTGTTTGCCAGCCGCCCTTAAACGACAAATGAAGAACAAGAAGAAACACAACAACAAAACGAACAAAATACAAGAAGAAGAAAAGTTAGTATGGCGATTTCAGATAACACACAGGAGCTAGAACCCACCTGCTTCTTTTAAATCAGCTGTGTGGGAACATTTCGGGTTCCCTGTGGACTACAATAACGATTAAGTGTGCGAGTGGTGGATCGGACGAGTGGTGGATCGGACGAGGACGGTGTGTCGCCGTTGTTCTACAGTGGTGCGGTATGCTAATGGTAACACACGCCAAACATGCTAAATCATATCAGAAGGCATCACCCAGATTTGCCGGAGCCCGGGAAAAGACAACAGCAGTTCAACAGCTTATCCCCGCTGTTTTTAAGAAACCAATAGACATGAGAGCCGAGAGACCAAAATAAATAACAGAAGCTTTTGGCATATGTTTTTCCAACGACTTTGCGCTCTTGAAACACTTTCTTATTATTTATGATGTCATATTTTCAAGACATTCTTTTTAGTTTTACAGCTTGATGAAACCTTTTTGTTTGACATCAGCCATTATAGATAATATGGCCATCTGAGTGTACTGTGTATGGTTTGTTTTTAACTGTTTAATACAGTTAATTATTCAAAAATGTCAGAGTTCTTTATTTTTAAACTGAAACTTGCACTACTGTTCAAACATAAATAACAACAAACCTGGAATTATGCATTTGGGACTTTTTTTTGCTTTTTCTTGTTGTACCGAACCGTGACCTCCAAACCGAGGTACGAACCGAACCGTGACTTCTGTGAACCGTTACACCCCTACAGTGCATACATTATTTGAGATATATTTCGAACTCAGACTTAATTTTATGGACATTTCGGCCAAGGGTGTAGAGCTATTTGTTTAAACCAGTTTAGCCCTGAGCCTGTTTTTCAGGTCTCAGGCTCGAAAATGACATTCCCAGAACAAATGACCATATCTTCCCTTCTAAAAGGGTTACATTAATAATCTTTTTTCTCAAAGTAATGATAAACCTGTGAGTTGGATGTAGAAAAGTCAGAATCAATATAGATGTTTTTTATTTTAAAGAAAATTCAGATTGAACATGGTAAAAAAGTGTAAATTATAGTGTCTGTCCAAAAAATATTTTTTACTTATAGTGAAAACTACCCTTGGATGATGGTAAGGTAGACTAAAAGCTTTAGGAATCCAAAGTACAACATATAATAAGTACCCTGTATCAAGATTGATGCAAAACAAGTGATATTTGATCTTTTTAGAGTGGTTTAGCAAAAAAAACTCCACCTCTGAGGTGATTTGGGTGGAAATGGGGGTTTTACCGTTTCTCTGGAACCCATTGGTCGATTTTGGTGATTGACATCTCTTTCTGACCGTTAGAGAAGTTGCGGCCGGCCCATAGGGGCGCTAGGGGCGCCGCCCACCCTCTTCCCACATGTTTGATTGTCATTAAAAATTGAAAATAAATAAAAAAATATATTTAAAATTTTTTATTTTTATTTTTAATGAACAAGGTAAATATTATATAATTGGTATCAGTAAAATGCATAATCTACAATAACATCTCGTTTAAAATTGTTTTACGATGTCTAAAGTTACTGATAAGTCACATGTTTCCTGCCTGGCCGCAGCGTGTATCATTACCCTCTCTCGTCCGGGCGCTAAGAAAGGAGCCCTCAGCCAGAGCAGCAGCAGCCAACAAGCTGACTGTTGCTATCTGTATACTATGCCGCCGAAACATAATTTCAGCCAATCAGCGTCGTCAGATCTGATGCTCAAAGGGCGCCGTGTCAGCGCCCTGGCCTGTGTGTCTGTGAGTTGTTTGGACTCGTATCCAAGGTGACGCTACAGTAGTTGTCGAGAATGGCTGCGTCTCGGTGCTAGTGGATCGCCGGAGCTGTATATTAACATTTACATGCTTATTGTAGTTGTAAGTGCAATGCCTGTAGCACCATGGAGCATATGTGTGGGCTGGACCTGTATTTTACAGGAAAGGAGTGAGCAGAGGGTGGAGTTGTCGATTCTTGCACCAGTGTTCTGCAATTTGTGTGGGCCTACTGTTGCACAGTTTTGGAAGATTCCCCCCACCCTCTAACATCACCAGATAATTTAAGGGGTCATTTCTCAAAAATGTCTTCCGGGGGAGGATCCCTCCGGACCGCCTTAGTATGGTTTGGTCCCTATTTCCATAGCCCCACCAAAAGTACACACACACACACGCACACGCACATGCACACACACACACACACACACACACACACACACACACACACACACACACACACACACACACACACACACACACAGAGTGGAGCTGAGCAGAGCACAAAAAGACTCACATCATGCACTGTGTGTGTGTGTGTGTGTGTGTGTGTGTGTGTGTGTGTGTGTGTGTGTGTGTGTGTGTGTGTGTGTGTGTGTGTGTGGAATCACAGAACGGCCGGTCGTCATGTCCCTTACATTTTTATGTTGTTAAACGGCACCATTGAAGTTGCGCTGACAGGCGACAGAGGTCCACCGTTTCCCCGCAGCGAGGCTCCCCCCACGTTGACATTTCATTAGCACCCCATTTGTTTTTAAATATTGAAGTTAAAAGTTTATAAGTTTAAAGATCATATAAACGTTTGCCTCGGAAATAATTGTTTACATTAATCGTGACCAAACCGTTTGAGACCCGGCCACTAGCTCGCTAGCACCAGAAGCTAACAACAACGATCTCCGGCGCACGCACACAAAATGGCTCGTTTGCGCACACACACAGAGCCGAGTTTGAATGAAACACAGAGACCCAGACGTGTACTGTACTGTAACATATTATTTTTGAATCAATAATTTTTCAAATTGTTTTTTTCCAAACCATTTTTCCTCCTGGTCTCTCGCCCCCCACTTTGAGAAACACTGCTTTAGGGGCTCCGTAAGATAGTCACAGTTTCACGGTATACAATATTACACTGTTAAATCTATTATTAACAGTTACAATGATCCTGATGAGAATAGATAATAATAAACTGAATTATGTTGCATAACATAAGTATGTCAGTTAACAGCACTAGCATGGGAACGTACTCCTTTAACTACTAAATGTAAAATATCATCAGCTGTAAGTCTCCGTAGCTAAGCAAATGTACACGGTATATTAAGTGCCAATTTTAATACTGTGACATACCGCAAATACCAGTTTACCATTTCAACCCCAACTTGGGACAGTGCAACTAATTTTCATAAATATTGAACCTGTTAAACTAAACCTCCCCAGCCTTTCTGTTGCCTCGCTAAAGTGATTTCACAAACTGTGAAAGGCCTGATCCAAACTCCTCTGTGAGTGCTGAAATATTGATTTTAATTAATAAATGTCAACAGTTTTCACATTACTGTATTAGGTTATTTATCAGCAATAATTCAAGTTAATATATATAAGGTTCAACAGTTATGTGAAATGTGTAGACTTTATATATTTAATAAAAGCTTCATGTTTTTCAGTGTAATCAAAGTCAGGCTGATTGTTAGGAAAAAAACGTAGGGCCTTTGTTATCATGTGCTACTCTGATATTGGAAGAGTACATTCAGTATTTTCCCAACACTGATCCTCCCTGCCGTGTTCAGGCCTGACTCTCTGTGATGGCCTCCAATCAGCCCCCCCATCAGCCCCCCCATCAGTGTCAGTGCTGTGCTGAGGGACTGTAATCTCCCTGAAGCCTCCTCTCACCTGCAGTCAGTAGTCAGGTGAAAGTGGAGGGAGCTCACCAGAGGCCTCAGGTCACCCCGCTGTTAGAGCAGCTTTAAGTGCAGGTTGACACTGAATTCCTCAAGAGCTTTCTCCACGTGGCCGGGGAACAGAGGGGGCATTGAGCCGAGGGGGGGTGTGTGTGTGGGGGGGGGTTGCTGACGAGTGCTGCTGTAGGTGAACTTAGGTTCCCCTCTGCATGATCTGTACCATCCTTCCTTCTTATGTGAATAATACATTGAATTAAAGTCAACCTTTCAGTTTTTTCAGTGTACGTTTCATTCCTCTGAATTCAGTCCCTGCCACTGGAACAGACATGGCACTGAATGTGTATTTTTCAGATAAAGCGTCGTTGTTAATTAATGAAGGTATGAAAGTACCTCTTCTACTTACGGAGTGAACATGGAAAGTTCAGATGCATTGTTTCAACATTTCAGGAAATTACAAATTCATCAGAGTAACCATATCCTTTGCTCCTGCTCAGACTTGAAAAAAAGAAATTGCTTTTGGGAAGTTGGGAAATAATCTTTTCTATCATCTTCCTCTGACTACAAACAATCTTTTTTCCAGAGGGTTCTATGGGTGTGATGGTGACAGCTTCCTGCGTGGGAGTCTCTCTACGGCTCAGTACCCTCGATATTGAACAACATGGAGTCTTTTTAACAGCGCACATTGTGTGTGGATTCATCTTGCGCCCTCATTTCCTGTCATCTCTTTAACACTGCCATCTACAACAAGCATAATATGCCCCCGAAAAATAATCATCATAATCATTAATCATCATAAAGAAATTGCTGTAATAAACGCTGGTTGCCTTGCCGTGACTCAGTTTTGTGTTTTTGAATATATAATGAGCATTGTGCCTCTGACAGGAACTAGAACTAACTCATGTGTATCGCTCACTGAGGGCTGACCTTAGCTTAAAGTCAGACATGATGTCATTGCTGGGACCAGACTGTAGCTTAATGAAACATATTACAAATCTGAACTCACATAAGATGTAACAGACACAATTTGATATTTGTATATGTAATTATTCATTAGTGCTGTCAATTGATGAAAACATGTAATTGCTGTAATCGCAATAATTATCTGTAATTAATCATGATAAAGTTGAATGACTATTTATTTGTATTTTGGGGGAAATAAAACATGAATGTGTGGTGTTGTTTTAAAGAAATGCATGACAAACTGTTAAGAGAAATCTGAGTTTTTTTTACTTTATTATAACCTGATTTCTGAAGTCCAACAACTTTCCGAACGTATCCACTGTCCCAGAGAGCCGCTGTGATTCCCCTCTGTATAGTGTGTGCTACACAGAGCAGATTCTCTCATCATATCATACTGCAGCTCTATCTGACCAAAGTGGAGACCCTGCTGTCTCCTGAGTAACTTGTAGGGATGGTTCTGTCTGATGTCCAGTGGTCTAAAGTTAGTTTCCCTGCTTCTTTGTCTTTTCCTTGCCATGCAATCTATGTATACATCCATGCTGGAATTACGGGAGGAAGGTGGGGTAAACATTTTTAATGTGATTCATTTGCGTATATATTTTTTTAACGCTGTAAGGTTTCCAGATGAATCGCAAGTGTTAACATGTTGACAGCCCTACTTTTTTTCATCTTTTTTTTTTACATGCAATTTATAGTGGTCAGTGGTTACACGCACGCACGCACGCACATATTTCTATATTGTTTAACTGATTTATTCATTCTATAGGTTTTATAGGTTGTTATTTATTTATTTTGTTTTATTAGCGATATCCATTTTTAAACCTTTTTATTATTATTCTTATTATTTATTTCTTAAAGGGGACCTATCATGCAAAATGCACTTTTTGATGTCTTTTATACATAAACATGTGTCCCCGGTGCGTCGGGGTACTCACGCAGCGTCAG
Organism: Pogonophryne albipinna; assembly: GCA_028583405.1. Taxonomy (NCBI): domain Eukaryota; kingdom Metazoa; phylum Chordata; class Actinopteri; order Perciformes; family Artedidraconidae; genus Pogonophryne; species Pogonophryne albipinna. The sequence goes on from CM053258.1 coordinate 25,664,620, forward strand.
AAAATAAAACCCTTTCTCTTTTCCTCCGTACCCAAATCTTTTAAAAACAGGGGTACAACAAGCGGATACAGATTCCATCCGATCTGACGTCACATCGGCCGCAGACCCACAGAGAGTTGCTATCAGAAACAATGCCTGACGTGTTTTGGACGTAATCTCGTCTTTGTTTACATTAGCAAGCCTCGCTAACACTCAGAGCTAACCTGTACTGGAGAGCACATGTGTTTAAAAAGCAGGAAATAAAAAAAGGAAATCACCTTGTGATAAACCCGCGAGAGAAAAAGCATTTGAGCTCCATACTGTTTCAGAAATAATCCTTGATGTGGTTTAGAACAGGATTTTTTTGTTCAAGCTAAGGACCCAAGATCTGCGTTTCTCTAACAGGGCTTCAAAAGAGGGGTTTGAGCAGTGGCTACAATGGGTGATCTGTTTGTATTTTGTAAAAAAAACTTCACAGCAGAGTTCCCGTTAGCCGGTAATTACCGGACTACGACCGGTAAAATATGCTGAAGACCGGCAAATCTAAATCTCTCCAGTCAAAGCGTCCGGTCAAAATATATTTCCCCTTAGCGCAACACCGCATCAGTTGCGCAACTTGCGCCACTTATGTGACAGACAAAAGAGTATGTGACAGACAAGAATAGTCAATTCTGATGTCTAACACTTAATGTGGAGAAAGAGATGTCCTGTATGGGTTGATTGTGCGTTGATCTGTTGGTAATGCCTCGGGGTTCCGGTGGGCATGTAAACAAATGCATAATGCTGCGCTATACTTTGCGGTCTCACCCGGTTGCATAGCGATGCTTATTGTTTAGGTGTCTTTTGATAAGCAGGTAGTCATATCATTAGCTAGAACTAGCTGGATCTGATCGATATGGACATAAACGTGAGTGAAGTCTAATCTGACCGCTGCATGATCACATGCAGCATGATCACATGCAGCGGTGAGCGGAACAAAACACACACTTCAGGTTAGAATATCACACGTAGCTATTTTAATGACCTCTCAAACTACCGTAACTAGTTATAGATATGTTTAGTTTCACTGTCGGGTCACTCATTACTGGATCCGCAAGCTGCATGATACTGACGGGCTGTCAGGAGAGGGAGAGAGCGCTCCGTTTATTATTCCCGTGTTATTGTAAGTTACTGTTCACTTTAGAATAATGTAGTTAATCTACTAGTTTGTTTAATATTGAATCATATCAATTTGTTTTAAAGCTCAATAAATGACAAAGAAGACCTTTGACCGGCACTTTTCAAATTGTGTCCGGAAGATTTAAACTTTAACGGGAACTCTGGTTCACAGACATGTTTTGTATAGGTATGGCCCTACAATATATGTTTGAAATATAGCATGATAGGTCCACTTTAAATTATAATTGTTATATTTATTATTGTTGTTTTATTTATATTTAGGTTTTAATATTTTGTTGTATTTATTCATTTTGTATTGTGTCTACCTTTATTTTACAGAGAGGGATCAATATGTATTATATTGTATCTTCTTTACATGATCATACCTTGACTGACTGTGTCCCTTATAGTGTATTATTATGTTGTTCTGCTGCATGTGTGAAGAAAGGTTTTAACGTTGGACCTGAAGTGAATTTCTTAGTTTTTGTTTTAATTTGTGTGCCTTATTGTTAACGCACTTTGAGCTGCACCTGGTGTAAGAATAGCGCTATACAAATAAAGCTTTATTACAATTATTGTTATTATTATTTGTCTGGAAGTAGGAATAACATGGTATATAATGTAAATGTAGCAAAGCTTTTAGAAATCTAAGTTATCTACCCTAACCTGCTAAGAAAGAAATGTTTTTGTCCCTAAGAATGGGCTGCTTTGTAAGAAGTATGGGGGGAGTGGTTCCATCAGTGCACTCCCAGCATGCTGGCAGGCAGCGGGCCTGTCAGCATGCTGGCAGGCAGCGGGCCTGTCAGCAGTCCTGCCAAGGGCCACGTTCCCCCCCTCCATCACCCCTGTGTGAATCCTCCTCAACTGATTTATCGTGAAGCCCTCATCTCTTTCAGCCTCTGCCAAAAACCAGAGTTGGAGTCAACCTCAAAGCGAGCCTGGGAGGTTGTTCAGTCCGACATCTGGCTGCTCCCCTGCTACAGATGGGGAGGGGGGGGGTCCAGCCTACCTTGGGCTCAGGTTTGCCCGTCATGGTCTTCAGCAGCTCGTGGAGGTGCGGCCAGTTTCCCTGGGAGTACCAGCCGGGTTTATCCAGCAACGGAAGCCCCTCGCTCTCCTCCACATCGTTCACTGGGAGAGAGAACCAGACACCACAGTTAGAGCCACAGCCAGCTGCTACATGACCACACAGCCTGGATTCCGCCTGCACCCCATCCCACCCCGCCACAGCACCCAGCACCACATCACCACAGAACCCAGCTTCCAGCAGAACAGCAGTGTGAATTTGTAGACTGTAAGCCAGGAAAGCCGTGGTTCTCAACCTGGGGTCAGCACCTCTCTAGTGTTAAATCTCTGGGATTGTGATGATTAACACAATAGAAAAGGTGTATAAACATAGTGTCTTTGTTTCCTCACATCATTGCTTTACCATGTGAAGCAGTGTTACCATGTTAGGGTCTCTACAGATGCAGTGTCACCATGTTAGAGTCTCTTCAGATGCAGTGTCACCATGTTAGAGTCTCTACAGAAGCAGTGTCACCATGTTAGGGTCTCTACAGATGCAGTGTCACCATGTTAGGGTCTCTACAGATGCAGTGTCACCATGTTAGGGTCTCTACAGATGCAGTGTCACCATGTTAGGGTCTCTACAGATGCAGTGTCACCATGTTAGGGTCTCTACAGATGCAGTGTCACCATGTTAGGGTCTCTACAGATGCAGTGTCACCATGTTAGGGTCTCTACAGATGCAGTGTCACCATGTTAGAGTCTCTTCAGATGCAGTGTCACCATGTTAGGGTCTCTACAGATGCAGTGTCACCATGTTAGAGTCTCTACAGATGCAGTGCCATTATCTGTGAACAGCCGTAGAGATGGGGTGCTGCCTCATGTGTATTCTATGTGTTTGACTGTAGCCCATCCGTGACAGATATGACCCACAAAAGCCTTTAACAACTAAAATGTCTGTTCTCAGGAACCTTGAACCGTTCTGAAAGAACGTTAGTTTAGTGTTTTGAGTCTTTTTATTTTTTAAAGAGTATTTTTATGAATATTTTAAACCATTACCTAATTAAATATACAGACCAATTATAATAATACATTATTCATTATGTTAAAAGTCATTATAATGAGTAAAAGTGCCACTTTTCCATGGGTAGGCACACATCCACATATCTATTCGATATACTGTACAGCAGCTGCTGATGTGGATCTGGATGTAGGAGTCTTTTTCCCAGGATGCATTGAGCCAGTGTATTACAGGAATAACACACAGGTAGATTAGTCACCTATTCACCTGACCTAATGTGTTTGGACAGTGGGAGGAAACCCGCTCTAATCATTTATGAGCTGATTAACAAAATGATTGGAACATGTTTAATCATCTGTCCTCAAGTCACACCAGGGGCGGATCTACGGGGGGGGGGCAAGGGGGGCAGCCCCCCCCCCCCCCACTGTAGAGCCCCCAGCTGCCCCCCTAACTTTTGTTTCCCTAAAACTGTACTAAAACAAACCTACACTATTTCCACAAGCTTCTCAAGCAACGAAGCAAGCATTACATTAGTTAAAAGTGAATCATTTTAAATATCATTTTAGGCCCGTTAAAAACGCAGCTATGGCCCTGCCCTGTATCTGCTGTCCCAGCACCTATGGGTCAGCTTCCCCTGGGAGCATTTCCCCTTCCACTAGTTTTGTTTTTACTAAGGACGAGAGCTTGAAACTAAATATTAATAAAACGCTGCCGTTTGAATCGATAGCGTTTAACAGATGGGCGCTGTTTGGGGCGTTACGTTACAAAATACTACGCAGACAGCGTTAGCTGGGAGATCGATCACTTTGCTAAACTACGCGGTAGCCTACTGTTAAATCCACGTAAACTACACATCACAGCAATGAGGCCAGATCAATGAAACCAGGATACATCCTTTACCGTAAAAACTGGATCTAAACACAGCTGCCTGTGTGCGCTTGATAAATACTTTCTGATGTTATATTTATGATATGCTACATATTAGCTACCTACATGGCCCTAACGTGTAAAGTTATACAAGCATTTGTACCAGTGCTTTTCACAAGTAGACTCTTGCAGGCCAGAGTATAGGAGTGATTCAACAACAACAAAAAGACATATCTGAGAAGAGATCAGGACGAACAGAAAGAGGAAAAGGAAAAGAGAGTTCACTGAAGAGACCAGGAGGGTCAGAGCAGGAGGAAGAGGAGGAGATTAAGACATTAGTGAAGAAGAAGAAATGTATGTGAGGAATAAAGATGAAGTATCAGAAAGAGGGACTGAGGCAGGGATCAGGAGGCAGATGAAACTCCAGCTGGACCACATGGTATGTTCTTATTCTCCTTACATATTCCATTACAGCAGCACAATCTAGCAGCTCTTAGTATTGACAATTATTGATTGAAATGTGTTGCTGCACAGGTCACCTTTAGCTCTCTGAAGAGATGGGTCATGTCATTTGTGTACTTAATTATAACTAAGTACTTACAGTAAGCAGAATTAGAGTATTCTCTGAATCGGGTGCCTTTTGGGTCTTTATATCTTTGAAAAATTAAACCAAAATGTTTGGTCATAACATCTGGTAGTGGACTACTTACATGTTCCCACCCCAGGCACAACATATAAATAATTACTAGGAATTTACTTGAAAAAATTTAACCGGGTTGAAGTTTTTGACAAAAAATAGCCATGATACCTTGTTTAGCTAAGATATGGCACCACATGGAAATCAAGGACATTACAACATTGTAATATTTTGCAAAACTATTGTTTATTTTGTAATAAACAATTATTTACTATTATTAATTCATATAACAGAGTTGAAATGTTGAGCTTGTCAATCTTAATCTGAAAATACAAAAACTGAAATATAGGAAAGAGAAGAAACTGACACTTTTGTGATGTAATTCCCTCAATGCAGATCACACATGGACTGATCCATTATTTTAATAGGAGGGTAAATGGTTTGGCGTGACGGGGTTGAAACAAACTGAGGGACGTGTGTCAATATTGCAATTTCATAGATAATTCAAGTATTTTTTCAGAATTTATTTTTGATCAGTTAAAGTTGACAAGCATATGATTATATTAGCAGCAACATTTTGGGATAATTGGCCATTTTGATTTGTTTAATATTAAATTAATATGTAATAATGCTTAGTGAGGACATGCAAATATGTCTGTCTAATACTAAGACAACCAATTTTTTTAAAACAAAATATATATATTTAGTTTTACATTCTAATGCAAAACAACCTGTTCCATTAATTCATTGCTTTAAAATAAATGTTGTAGTTTCCTTTCATTTAAAATTATTGAAGTAAGCTTGGGGGACTCAAAGGGCACCCGATTGTTTGTCTGAACACCTTGTTTATCTTGTGCATTAAGAACACTTGTGTTAGGGCATGATTTAACAATAAATAGGTTATACAGTATAAAATACCACGTACTGTCCGCCCTCCCATGCCACCCTGGCATGACCTCTTGCCCCCCCTTTGCCACCCCATGTAAAATGTTCTATAACCGCCACTGAGTCACACACTTGATGTGTCATACACTGGTCACACAAAATAAACTTGATTAGCTAATCAATAAAAAAACTGTTAAGAGTGCAGAATAATAAGAGATGTCCCAACTGAAAAGGAGTAGCCAGTTTGAGAGGAGGCCAGAGGACGAACAATGCAGGTTTTCTTTCCAACGTGGCAGAACTCAGGGAGAGAAAGGGAGAGGGGGGAGAGGGGGGAGAGAGAACATATTTCCCTGAGTGGGTCATCCTGTCTTCACACATAATGCATCCCCACTGTTATTGCTGGCAGGAAGACAGGCTGCCCTGCCACTGCACTGCTTCTACCTGAGCGTCAGATCACAGGCAGGGAGGAGGGATGTGGACTCTTGAGGAATTGTGGGTAAATGATATGAATCTGACTAACGCCCCGTCTACACTACAGGCATCAAAAAATCTTGAAGCTGGGCGTGTCTGAGGCTTGGCGATTTCTCGCGCCCAAGGCGACCAACAACCAATCACATGAATCTCCCGCCCCCGACATACAAAGCAATAGCAATGTTAAAACGAAGTAAACTGGATATAAAATCCCCAAACAGGCGAAAACCTACCAGTTTCACCCACTGTCTCTGCCACCTCCCTCCATGCCTGGTTCCTCCGGTTTGTATTCCGGTAAATAGTTCTGGTCGTAAAGAACCGGGTGATTTGCTACCGTAATTTCTCGTTTGGAATATGAGGAAATGAACTGCGGTCTGGCTCTCCCAGCTTGCACGCGGTTTGATTGGCTAGCGTCTGTACTGGTGGGAATTGCATAAACGGGATTTGATTGGCTGATGCCAAGCATCGAGCCTCAAAAGTTGAACATTGTTCAACTGTTGATGCCGATGCTCGTGATGCTTGTAAAGCCATGCCATGCTCCCCACAATGCAGTTCGGCGAAGATTCAAAATCTTCTACGTCACCCCATTCAAATGAATGGGCGAAGCGTTGAAAGCATTTTTCGATGCCTGTAGTGTAGACGGGGCGTGACACAAGTAGCAGCTCTTTGAAATCCTCAGCGATGACGGCTGGACTGATTCCCTATACTTAGGAATATATGAGATCTGATCTGTGTTTGGCGTGTGTGCATTGAACAAATCAATGACTGGATGTGTCAGAACTTTCTTCAATTAAACAAAGATAAAACTGAGCTAATGGTTTTTGGCAGAGGTGGGGACTCGAGTCACATGACTTGACTCGAGTCACATGACTTGACTCGAGTCACTCGAGTCGCATATTTTTTGACTTGAGAAATGCCTGACTAACATTGATTAAAGACTTGACTTGACTTTGACTTGGTATTCATGCCTTGAGACTTGACTTAAGCTTGAGACAGATGACTTGAAAGGACTTGACTGTTTAAAATTAAATATTTGCGTTTGTAGTGAGATATTACGATTAGTTTTTTCGAAAAACGTGATTATAGCGCCATGCGCGCAAACCTGGCAACCCACTAGAAGGCAGGAGTCTCAGTTAACATGGCAGCGGCTAGCTTTACTCCAAAAATAGTGAAGTTTGGATTCAAGGATTATTTTGTCGATGACGCTAATAAGAAGAGAACAGCGGTATGCAGGGTCTGCAGCATAAAGATCAGTGACACGACCACCACAACATCCAACTTCATTCGTCACTACAACAAAAACCACAGAGAAAGGTGCGTGAATGTGTTGTGTTAGCTAGAAAGCTAACGTTAAGTTTAAGCTACGTTAGACTTGGTTTCAAATCGATTAAGCAAAGAGAAGACAAAACGGTAAATGAACACAAGAACCGCCCAGGGATTCATTTTGACTAACCCTGATACTGACGGGCTGTCAGGAGGGGGAGAGAGAGAGAGAGAGAGAGAGAGGCCTCGTTTATTTCCCCGGTGTTATTATCAGAAGTTACTGTAAACTTTTGAATAATGTAGTTCATCTACTTTTAGTAGTTTGTTTAAATGTTTTAATTATGTTGTTTTTGTTTGTAGAAGTGCATCATTCTTTGATTTATTGTAAGATGAATCTGAATCTTTTTGATCTGTTATGATGATAAACTGAAGCCATTTCTAAATTAACCCAATTAAGTGAGTTTTAAATCGTCCTGCTTAGTTTATAAGGAAATTATGAAGAGGAACAAATTAAATGATATCTATGTAGGTGCTGACGCTGTTGGCGGTTCTAGTGTTAACAGAAATGTAAATTAAATATGTGTAATGGCAAATGCCATATATGATTTTCTTACCTGGAATTCTGCCTTTTTGAACAGACCTTTTGAGTCCTAGCTATATTGTCTGCAGTTCTAGGGTTAATATGAATCCAATATGATTGTCATCGGTCTAAATTAGATTTCAAATGATTAACTGTGTATGTAATGAAGATCATAGTGTGGGTTGAATCCATTTTCATAACCACTGTCTTTTAACTGATTTAAATGCGGAAACTGGGATTATTCATCAGAATGTTGTATGACTTGCCTTGACTTGCTTGACTCTCACGACAGTGACTTGGTGTAGTCATGGACTCTGACCTGAGTTTCAACAGTCACATTAAAACAGTTACTAAATCAGCCTACTATCACCTAAAGAATATATCTAGGATTAAAAGACTAATGTCACAGCAGGATTTGGAAAAACTTGTCCATGCTTTTATCTTCAGTAGACTGGACTACTGCAATGGTGTCTTCACAGGTCTCACTAAAAAATCTATTAGAAAGCTGCAGCTGATTCAGAACGCCGCTGCTCGAGTCCTCACTAACACTAAGAAAGTGGATCAGTCCCGTTCTGAAGTCTTTACACTGGCTTTCCCAGAAAGCAGAAGCAGGGTTCAGTTATTATGCTCCAAACATCTGGAACCATCTGCCAGAATCCTGCAGGTCCGCTACAACTCTGACTACTTTTAAATCCAGGACGAAGACTTTTCTTTTTAACTTTTATCCAGCCCACTCTTAGGCAGGAAGCAAGTGTTCACACAATTTTGAAACTATGACTTCTGACGCGTTTCAACTGTGACATTCTCCACTTAAAGAAAGTTCCCATCATCAGGTCATGTGGGGTTCTTGGAACTTGTGATTTGTATGAGCTATTTGTTAACATTTAAGAGACATAACGATGTATCAAAGGAAAATAATGAAATGTACGCAGCAGGCCGGTACTCACCAAGGGTCCTGAAGGGCCTCTGCTCGGGCACCAAGGAGAAGAAGCCTGGCTTGAGAGCGTTGGTGATGATGACCTCAAACAGCTCCTCGAAGTCCTTCCTGCAACAGCCAGAGAAACAACATTAACCTCTGCGCTGCAACTGTGTGAAGGACAATGTCTGGATCCAAATACACTTAGTAAAGTTACACAAGCACCAATATCTCAGTGGAGCCAAACCGTGTGTACACACAGGCTTGGGGAGAAACGGATTACATGTAACGGGATCACGTAATCAGGATACCAAAAAAAAAGTACCTGTACAGTATTCCCTTACAGTTACATTATTAAGAAAAGACATAATCAGATAGCTGTTACATTTGAAAAAAACAATGTATTATAAAGATCAGTATATATATTATAGCTAGACGTACTGCCTGAATATCTTTTTTGCTTTTCAATTTGGCCTTCAGTCTTCTTTTTTTAATGCTGTGTAGGTGGACTAATTAAAGGTCCCCTATTATACTCTTTGTCAACAATATATTATAGGTCTCAGATATATACAAAACATGAACATTTTGGGGTTATGGTATGGGCAGGCGTATGTTATGGACGACGAACACAGGCCACTCGATTCACAACATTACCCTAACCCTAAATCTACCCCTACCACCAGATACTGCCTGGTTTTCGGACCCCCCCAGACCCCCCCAATAAAGCAAAACTGCACGTTTCAGAGTGGCCTTTTATTGTGGCCAGCCTAAGGCACACCTGTGCAATAATCATGCTGTCTAATCAGCATCTTGATATGCCACACCTGTGAGGTGGGATGGATTATCTCGGCAAAGGAGAAGTGCTCACTATCACACATTTTTTCAGATTTGTGAACAATATTTGAGAGAAATGGTTATTTTGTGTATATAGAAAATGTTTTAGATCTTTGAGTTCATCTCATGAAAAATGGGAGCAAAAACAAAGTGTACATAAATGTGTGTCCCCGGTGTGTCAGGAGACGGACAAAGTGTCAGAAAATACAACCCTCTCTCTTTTCCTCCGTACCCACATCTCTAAAAACGGGGGTACAACGGAGCTGATCCAGATTTGCTGCGGTCATGACGACATTACTCAAATGTGGGTAGAATTAAAAAATTACATTTATTCGAGAAACTTTTACACAGGTTAGTTTACAGTAATATTCACATTAATCAGTCTGTTTATATTCTGTATAACTGTAACCTGAACCACTGAAGCTACAACAGTGCAACAGTCCAACTTTTAAAGAACAGTTCTTGTTGAGAAAAACAAGCATATCTGCCTTCTCAGGCATACCGGGAAGAAATGTTTGAACATTTTAAAGTAAAATGCTTCAATCTGGTGCACTTTAAGCAGATTTACTAGAGACTAGATCTAGGGGGTACAACTCTAAACACCCATATGAAAAAGATCGGTTTACATTTTAATAATTAAATAAGTATGTGAACATAACCAATAACCCATAGCCAATAACAAATACATGTAACGTATTTTATTTTTGTTGTTCATTCATATCTTATTTTACTATTTTATTTATGCATATTTTCGTATCTCTCCAGTTTAAAACGATATGTCTGGTTTACTGTCCTATAGTATACATTGGAATGATTTCAAACCTGTTTTATCCCAATAATTGTAAAGGAGTGCCTTGGAAATATGTGTTAACATAAATTGTGATCAAACCGTTTGAGACCCACTGAGATAACTTAGACTAAAGTGAACTATCTAAACACTCAGAGTCCTTTACCTCACTGAGCTGTAGTTATCAGCCTCTCAGTCTGACTGGAGAGGACTCTCCCTCCACATTATTGTAGAAACATCTTATTCTAATATCCGTTAGAGCAGCTAGCACCAGATGCTAATAACAACAGTGCGCGTACCGGTGCACCCTCCCTCTCTCCCTCGCTCGCTCACTCGCACTTTGGCTGTGAGCTGCGGGTGCCAGATAAGCCAACATCCCCCATTTTCATCACTTACAGCGCCCATCGTACAGGGCAAATGAAAAGTGTAACCGGGAGGAAAAGGGTGTTACATTTACTTAATTATGAATGTTGTTACATCAAGGCCGAACATTAGGATGAGCACCAACGGTCAAAACATTTTTTTTCCCTCCCAGAGCTGTCAGCGCAGCGCCTCCCCAGATCTGGCACCCTAGGCGAACATCTATAACGCCAGTGGGACGGGCCGGCCCTGGTCTCAGGTTACGCTGTAGGAAGTGTAGGTACAACGCTACATTTCCCGCCCCGCCGCAGTTATACAGTAGGCTACGGAGAGCGGCGAGAAACATTTCCTCAGGCATCGAAAAGCGGAACCGAAATTCACATGTCTAAATGATGCCGTTGGAATCGAAATGTTGGAACCGGTTCCGAACCGGAACCGGTTCTCGGTACCCAACCCTAGCCTTAACACACTCAAATACAGTCGTTTACTTATTTCGGTGAAACGAATGTGCGTAGAGTTTTAAAGGATGCGGATAGTCTCACCTTGATTCTGGCGCATTGCTTATCGTTTTATAGATCTATTCTCATCCACCATCTTTGTTTGTGACGTAAAGAGTGTAAGAGTCACGTTTCTGAATCGGACATTCTGAGTGGATGCTGTTACGGCCCGTCCACACAGCGGCGTGAGTTGAAGCTTGCCGGCGGGCGTGTCTGAAACTCGACCAACAACCAATCACATGAATCTCCCGCCCCTGACACACAAGCAGTGGTTTGATTGGCTAGAACTTGTACTGGCATATGATTCGATTGGCTGACGCTTCTGCAGAGGCTTCAAAAGTTGAACATTGCTCAACTTTTGCAGCGAGCCACACCAGCAACGCTCCGCGTCGCTTCCCACAATGCAGTTCGGCGAAAAGTGACGTCACCCCATTCAAGACTCTGATTCAGAGGGTTGCCTGTCAGTTCCGTTGCTATGGTTCCGTTGTTATGTGTACTGAAACGAGAGCCGGTATAATTCCACGCGCGAAAACAAAATAAAAATTGGAATACGTTATTTTAGTGTCTTAAAAGTAGACTGAGGTATGAAGGGTTAACGTTACATCTTAGGATCATTTGTAGTCATGTTCTGTTTACATACTAACATAAGGGTATACTTAGTGTGGTTACTCCATGTTTACTAGCTATAACATTAACGTTACATCACTCTTTTTCACTTCTTACTCAGTCAGCCAGAGTGCAGATATCACCATTAGATTCACAAACCTGAAACATCATCCATTTCTTCACTGCTGGTGATGACATTGTTGTCAGCTGCTGATACTGCTGCTGCTGCAGCTTGTGGCGCCTGCTTCGATGAAAATAACTTATATAACTAACTAATATCCATAACTTTAAAGGCTATTAGCTTAAAACTCGTCAGGCACTAGGAAGGATCACTTCTTCTTCAGGGCAGGGAAGGCTACGCAGTACGTAGTCTAATGTCCGGCTGCGGCTGCCTCTCTGGTGGACTCCGGTACTGCACATTACTCCCGAGACGTTTTCAACAAAACATTATTTATATTTTTAAGTGAAACATCCGGGGCTTTTCAGAAAACATCCTGGGCTTGAGCCCAAGTAGTCGCCCCCTAGCGCCACGACTCCTGCATCGGGTCTGGTACCCGCGGGTACCCGACGGGTGACCTGCACAAAAAGTGATTCGCGGGTGGTATTTTTTCAAACGCTTTTTTCTGGGTTCGGTTCTGGGTAAAACAAAGATGATGCGGGTCGGGTCGTGGGTGTTGCATAATAAATATATTAAAATAATAATAATTTAGTTTAATGTTTAAATCCTCAGACCTCTCCCCCGCGGGACCGCGCATAATCATAACCTCTGCAGCGCATGAATCTGCTGCTGAGCGTGTCACATTCGAAATGGCTGAGGTGAAGCTCTCTAGCGGAGAATAGCCTACAGCATTTTCAATAACACTTCATCAAGAACGAAATCTTGGAGGCTTTTGGTGTCATCCTAGATGGAGAAAATAACCAACATCCCACGCTTTTTGAGACAAATATGCTACTGCGTGTGTTAATAATTGCACGTTTTCACTGCTCATATATATGCGGGTTCGGGTCGGGTTGCGGATCTTGTGCCGACGGGTCGGGTCGCGGAACTAATTGGCAATATGTGCGGCTAGCGGGGCGGGGGCGGGTCTTGAAAATCAGACCTGTGCAGGACTCTGGTCTGGGGTAGAGATCTTCAGAATTGGTTTGGCATCCGCTGTGTCAACTCGTGGCACAGCACGTCTTGTGAATTCTCCGGCCGAAGCTCCAAATAAACCGTCAGTGTTTGCCATCAAAGTTCCTGCTCTCCCCGTGTCTCTCTGAGTCTCCATTGCTTCACAAGTTTCCATCACAATAAGGGGAAATAGGAAGGGTGTATTTCAAGCTGGTTATGCAATTAAGTTATTGCCAAACAGAACGTCTTTGCCTCCACATGCTTTCTGCCTCTGCTGGACTACAGATCAGCTGTTAGCATTAAAGTAAGCAAGCAGACCACCAGGGGAGCAGTGTGGATGACAACACCTAGCAAAGAGCGGGGCTTGTGTTTGTAGAGCGCAGCAGCAAAACATACTCTGTTTTCAAGGCTCTCTCGCAGCTTGATTGAGTGTGTAACAGGGCTTAGGCTGCCAGAATGAACCACAGTGGGCAGGGCCCACAGAGGGAGTGGAGCACAGAGCCAGTGTTCCTCTGCAAACCATAACCCTTTCTGCTGCACACCTACAATTATAAAATAAAGTGCTGAGTGTTCATTGCGCACTGGTGAGAAATGGTGAGCGTACAGACTCCAAGGATCTCACGCCTTGCCAACTAAGATTTGACTCGTGAAGCTAATTTAGCTATTTTAATGCGAGACCCTTAATACTGTAAGTAACATAATAGCTTCTTGGAGCTTTAAACTAGCTAACTTCAAAGTTCAAATCCACTATATGTGTATAAGCTAGTAAGTAATAAAGAAAACATTGTGAAACTCCTATTGCCAAAGTCAAGAAGGAACTTATGTGAACTGTGTGTGGAGTTAACACACTATTGTACTAAAACAACAGTACACAACTTAACAGAGGCAAAAAGACACAAAAGAGCAATGTTCAATTAAATAAACTTGCATTTGATATTTTAGTTTTCCTTTCTTTTTTTAATCTAATATATTTTCACTGTGACCTTACATGCAACCATTTTTGGATTTTGAGTTGCCAAATATGACATTGCTAATAGCATAGTCTTCAGAATGAATGTTTGAGTGATGAACAAGCCTTTTTGAAGAATGCATATACTTTTAACAGACAAAAGAAGAAATATAAACAGAAATGACCTAATGTGCAGACTTGGCTGCTGGAAGATATGCGAGTGTTGCATATAGTGCCATGATGACGGCGTGACTGAAGCAATGACAGACACATGTTCTGAGGGAGCTGTGAGGAATGTGGTGAGCTGAGAGAACATCAGAAAGTACCAGCTTGGACTGAGCAGGCTTCAGGTCATAAATCCTGAGGGGGTGTTATGGTTAGCAGTCTTACCCCAGGATGTGTTCACAGATCAGCCTGCAGTAGTCACTGTGGGAGCTGGTGATGAGGAGGAGGACCTTCCCGGCGCTCTTCATGCTGCGCAGCCAGGTCTTGACAGAGTCCGAGCAGGGCTGCAGGTACCGGCCCGGGTCCCTCTTCATACTGGGGAAGTACGTCCCAGCATCCTCTGCACAGAGACACACAGTCACACACCACCCTTGATCTGAAGCACACAACATGGACGGTCTGCGTAACATGTATATAATGAATCATATGCTATGGTGTTCGGAGTCACCATCAACCCAGTAGAACTATGGGATATCTTGGACCAATGTGTGACAACGGTCTGCACCACTATCATCAAATCACCAAATGAGAGAATATTCTTGTCAATTAAAATGTCTACAAACACAAGATGTATTTTTATCCCACTTTTTGAGTTTCTAAACAAATTATTATGGTAATTTCATTCCAGCTTTTACAACTACAAATGTAATGTCAATGCATCCATCTAAAACGGACAGATCTGCAGTAAAGGATCTTCTAGTTGGGTGGACTTCACTTCAACACTAGCTTGCTTCTTTCCATAGCTACAGTGTGGTTTTGCTATAGCTACAGGCTACTTACTTTGAGGAGAAATGTGTAGCTTTACCTAAAGTTTAGCCGACTGTTACCAAACTACCTAGCTTGCTCGGTAGCATGGGCTACTGTGCAACCCAGTCTCACGGCATTTCGTGTTATAGTTACGAAATGTAATCTATTGATTCGTGTTCACCAACACGATTTTAGAAGCAATGTATTTCTATTGGTAGTATGTTTCGTGCCTGCACCAAATAATAACAAATTAGAAGGAAAGGCTAAGCCTCATTTCTTTTCCTCACAGACGTCAAAAAAAGTCCGACATTATACGATTTAAAATAAAAACAATAATGGTGGCTTGATATTGAATAAGAAGATGTTTTTATGAACCACACAGCTTCCGGTCTTCCAAGACCCGACCGGAGAAAAAGACATGCTGCAGGCACGAAACATACTACCAATAGAAATACATTGCTTTTAAAATCGTTCTGTGTGACACGAAAAAAAGGGGAAATTCGTGTTGGTGAACACGAATCAATAGATTGAATGTCGTGACTACAACACGAAATGCCGTGAGACTGGGTTGCATTGTGGCATCCACTGCTAGCATTTTAGTAGCTAACTCACGTTCTAGCTTGGAGAGCTATTTTGACTGACTGGTTAAATTGCTACCAGTTAGCTTGCCAGCTACAGTCCTTTGCTAGCTATGAGCTCCACCTAATTCATCAGGATATACAGATGAAAGATGTTCCACTTTATTTTGTAGAACCCCTTTACATCCATTTAATTATTATTTATGAATTAAATAAAGACGCTTAGGAAGGAACTAAACAATTACAAAAAATCTGCATTACATTTATCAGAGGAAAACAATAAATAGAAGTACATGGTTGAAAATGTTGGAGCAAAACCATTTTGATATTACCACCATTAACAAATGCACATTTAGGAGCTTCACATTTAGATGGGTAAAATAATCCAATAACAATAGATTAGCTTTTCCCCATAATCCAGTAAATGCTAACCTAATAAAGTGGCTTTTTGAAGGAGAAACACATTGAAATACAAAGAGGTAAATGGAGCTCAGGGTCGTGCACTCTCCACCTCTGAGGCACCGTCAATGGGCTTTCCTTACTTTGAAGTGTTACACAATCCAGTCTATCACAGACCTAATGTTGATCTAATGTTTCCAGCAAAGTCCAATGAAAAAATCATTAACTGAGGACTCTGATTGACAACATCTATAATGCTTCCATATATCTAGACTAGTTTACAAAATGTGCAGGTATAAACATGATAAATGATATAATATTATGAAGAACAGAACTGTACTTCAACCTTCAGACAGCAAAAGGAGGTAAGCTGTACAGTGTATTTGCTCTCCAGCTGAAGAGGGTAACCAACAAGTGAGAAGTGATGTTGCTTCTTTCACAAGCAGGAGAAAAGAGGGCTTATGAAAACAGGGCGGAGTGTGTATGAGTTCAGTGTATTCAGCTCAGGTGTTTACCCTGGCAGAGAGCATCACAGACACACAGTCTGAGACCCTTTGAACACTGTGACCTAAAGCAGTGGTTCCCAACCTTTTTTGTCTCGTGAACCCCTTGAGCTGGTTGCCATTCTATAAGTACCCCCTCACTCATCTGTGATGATTGGCCTAAATATGTTCTTATATTAAACCCTTTGTAATCGTATTCAACCGAACTGCTCTTTAAATGAAAATCCCTTGTATAACTCACCCTTAATACAAATGCATTTAAACTTGACCTTAACACTTATTGTCAGTGAAAAATGGTATTAAGACTCACTTCTAGCTGTTTCAACATCTGTTGTTAAGACTGGAGCTTTTAATGACACACTTGAGCTTGCTTGTCTTTCATAAGCTTTGATAGTTCTGGGGGCAGGACACCAGGCTTATGAGAATTGATTTTAAATAGTCTTTTGTGTGGGATTTATATTGCAATCCCTAATCTTTCTACTTACCCCCTGCATCCCTTCAAGTACCCTTAGGGGTCCCCGTACCCCCGGTTAGGAACCACTGACCTAAAGTGTCCACGTTCTGTTTTTTGTCGGACATATGCATCTAAAAGCTGCACTGAGTTACATTCTTGACGCAAACCAACTTATTTGAACCAATGATAAGAGCCAATCAAAGCTGTGGTGTGAATTTGGCACAATGCGAAAGGTCATTGCGTTACTAAAATCAAAAGGCTGATTGAAACTGTCTATTGAATTACAGAATATCCTCTGTGCTGTCACATTTTTTTGACATGTTAACTTAGGAGTGGTGCAAGACGAAACCTTACAGTGTGTCCAAAATGACACGGGTTTATCCTCATGGGACCATCAATGAGCTCAGTAAATCCCATGGTAATATGACTAATCAAAATGTCCCAATATCCCTCATGAAACATCCTCTCGAGACCATGAATACCACATTTCAGAGCAGCCTGGCCAACTACTTGCAGAAATATGTTATGATGTGAACAAAGTGAGCAGCATTGTTTTCATACCTGGAACCGGCTGCCAGTACAGAAACAACATCAGAGCCTGAGGTACATGATCAACATATCAGGACATTCTAACAAGAACTGTTGTAAAATAGTTCTTCTTTGATATTGCTAGAATGACAACTTCTTAGTTATTGTGAATGAGCCTTAATTGTGTGTGATGGGTTCCAACACCTCATGCTGAGAGTGCACAAAATGTGTATGTGCTGCCCCTTTGTGGTAGAAGACAGGAATAGCTTCTAGGAAAATAGATTAGATTTACGAAGGCAGTTGATGGTTCTATCCAGAAGGTGACGACAAACACCAACAAGCAGAACCCAAACAGGAGGCCTTAATTCACACCTTTGAAAAGGTCTGAGATAAGATTTGCTTCTGATTTTTACCAAATGTCTTCAGAAGTGTTCCTCGTCTCCACAGGTGAACAGGAAAAGCAGGTCGGCACATCAACGTATTAGCGTTTTACTCTCAGTCAGCATGGCTGTTCCTGCTCTGGGAGCATTACAAAGCCTGCTCTGCCTCATTACCACAGCCAGGGAGGTAAGCTGAGAGGGGGGGGGGGGGGGGTGCACGGAGGTCAGCTGAGGGGGGGGAGGGTGGGTGCACAGAGCTCTCCCAGCAAAATCCCATGTCGCACTTATGTGTGAGAAAGGATAAACAACTGACCACGCCACCATTTTTTGTGTTACTTTTAATCAAATACACTGCTCCAGAGATCAGAGGAAGCTGTTTACTCCACAGGGACCTGAACTGTACCACCCAAGCACCCGGCTGAAAGAGTCCATGTCAAACCAAGTCGCACTGCATCAGCAGGATGTGGATTTACTATAGAAAATACTGTACATCACCAAAGAATACAAGCAGCATAAAGGTGGCACCGTAAAAGGAGCAAAGGCTGTGGTGTTTGTTGTAGGTGTTGCAATTTTGTTTTAGTAAATGTGATAGACCCTCGTCAGTTTTAAAACACAATCCCCCTTCATTTAGTACTTGCAGTGTATTATTCAGAAGTTCTAACTTGTGTCTTCCTGATGGCCAAAGTCAGGTATTTATAGGTTGCTTAGATGACTTCTTCTAAAGAGTACTAAATATCTCAAAGATATATCAGCATTGTAGCAGTTACAATATCCCATGCTGGAAAACCCTCTTGCTAACTGTATTGTTGTAACTGCTAGATCTCTGTGAAATAGTGACACATATTCCTGCAGTTTTTTTATGTATGAAAGATCTACATAATCTAGACAGGAAGTGACATCAGGACAGAGTTCAGATATTCCTGGTGCAGGGACTGCTTATGTATGGAGGTAAGAGGTAAACCTGGATCCATTTCTTTTTGACTAATTGTCAAACATCTATGAAACATTAGTGAACTATAAATTCTACTTTCCTTCAGCTGGGTCAACAGCTTCAGTGTGTTTGGTGGGAGTGACTCAGTGTATGATCCCAAAGACAACTTCCTCTGTACATAAACGTTGACCTGTCTTGCATTACACAGAGAGAAGAGCTCAGGATAATACTGTAGCACTTTGGGAAAGAGCTACACATCTTCACTCTACAAGTCCTCAGTGGTGGCAAAGCACTCAGATGTTGTACTTGAGTAAAAGTAGAAGTACTCAGATCTTGTACTTGAGTAAAAGTAGAAGTACCAGAGTGTAGGAATACTCTGTTACAGTAAAAGTCCTGCATTCAAAATGTTACTCAAGTAAAAGTACAAAAGTATTAGCATACAAATATCCTTAAAGTAGCGACAGTAAAAGTAGTCGTTGTGCAGATTGGTCCATTTCAGAATAATATATATGATATGTTTTATAATGATTGATCATGAAAGTGTTCTCAAAGCTGGTGAAGGTACAGCTAGTTTGAAGGACTTTGTATACTGCAGGGTAGCTGGTGGATTTACTCCAGGTGGAACTAAAGTCTGATTCAACACTTGATTATATTTCACATCATTCATCCACATCTGTGAAGTAACCAGGGGCGCCGTAAGGGGGTGAAAAGTTAGGATGATTCTAAGGGCCCGTGACTGACAGGGGCCCCAAAACATTTTAGAACATTAAGAAAAAAAATGTAAGTAACCTTTCATCAATCATCAATAATTAACATTAATATATCATCATATTGATGATGTACTCACTAAACTTATGATTCATTTAACTTATTTTCTTCCAAAAGTTAATTATCCAAAGCATCGAACACCCCCATCTATTTACATGTAATGGTTTGGTCCTGCCTCCAAACGCTGTGCGGCATCGGCCCTTTCTAGCAGAGAGTGAGAGCATGTGAGGAGGGATGCTAGTACTTACGTGTGTACGATGTCTCAACGACTCACAAAGTCAGGCTTTCAAGAAAAAAAAGAAAGGAGAGAAAGACAAGAAAGAGGGACTAAAGGCCGACAGTATGTCACCCAGTTTTTCAAAAGAAAAGGTGGGTGTGGTCCATGAGTGGTGGAAATTAGTCTGTTAGCTAAGCGTAGTCCATTGTAAATAATAATTGTAATGTTTTGCTGACATTAAAGGTGGGGTAGGTAAGTTTGAGAAACCGGCTCGAGATACACTTTTTTTATATTGCATGGAATGCTCTTGCAATGAATATCTTAAAGGTGGGGTAGGTAAGTTTCAGAAACCGGCTCGAGTGCACTAACATTTGAAAGTACACAGCCGAAAAGAATCCGCCCCTTCCTTCAGACTTCCTTACAGAGCACCTCCTCCAACACACATGAACGCGCACATGACGTCAGCAGACTGGTGAAAGTGGCCGCCTGTTGCTGGCGAGTCATTGAAGTACTGCTGCAATGCACGCCCAATGACGGCACGCCCAATGAGGGCACGAGATACATTTGTGCGTGCACGAGATGGAAGGCTGACCGACAGGGCGGCAATCCAATCCGTTTAGCCGGCCGGCTAAACGGATTGCTGTAAAAAGCACGACCAATCATTTTAGCCGGCCCGGCTAAAATAACTGGGTGGCCTACCTGCCTGTCAGCCTTCCATCTGTGCACAAACTTATCTCGTGCCCTCATTGGTCATGTGCGCGTTCGTGTGTGTGTTGGAGGAGGGGCTCTGTAAGGAAGTAGCAGATTTTTTCCGGTTGTGTATTTTCAAATTCTAGCGCACTCGAGTTGGTTTCTCCAAAATTACCTACCCCACCTTTAAGTACTGTTAATAATATCTTCACAGAACATTCAGAGGTTTTTCATTTCACTCCTCTTTTAGCTGACATTTAATAAATGCAGGTACATTTTTAGCAGCTATTCATACTAAATCAGTTGTCCCTCCCCTGGTGCCAGGACCAACAGATCCATCTCTAGGCTCAGCAGCCCTGTCCCCCCATAAGGCTTTGCAGTCTTGCCATGCTGTCCATTGAAAGCCAGTTGGCTAGAAAGCTGGACTTCAAGGACTTGATCAGTGACTTTGCCTGTAAGAAGGCTAGGCGCTGGGCTCTTGGTGAGTAAGGCTGAGCAAGGGCTCGTAATAACTGTTAAAGGGCAAGGCTATGGTAACGATATTGGATCACTACACAGAAGATGCATGATGAGAAAAAGACTGAGAACAGGTAATAGGCTCTGATTTAGCGCCACCATCAGGCCTTTTCACTTCCATTTCCGTTTTGTTGTCCGTTTACACTTTAATACCCGCTTATTTTGTAGTTGGTATGTATATTTAATAAAAAAATCTGCTGCTTATGTTATTTTTTTTGTTATAGCATTTTATAAATGATAATATTGGTGTTCATGTTCACTTTATTTTAATTTAAGAGGTCATGTATATTTAAGTTATATTTATTTAGATTTTTGAATGTTCCATTCAAATTTTTTATTAAAAAGGCATGTACACCATAAAGATGACTATTGAGATCTATTGTCAGGAATGTTAGTGTTATATAAAATAGTGAATTCTACTTCAGTAGAATGTTGCACGTCTGCACAGTGTTATATGTTCACCGCTCAGTGTCAGTAAATATTGTGCAGTTAGTATTGGACTACAAGATAGATGCAAGCCTGTACAGGTAGTTATTTAAAGCATAAATGAGTGGGTTGGGTTCTGGAGGTGTGGTTACAGCATTGTGCTTGGTTGGCGTGGCCTGAGCCTGGTGGAGGGGCCCAATGGGATATATTTTCATGGGGCCCAAAATCCCTGGCGGCGCCCCTGGAAGTAACTAAAGGTATTAAATACATGTAGTGGAGTAGAAGTACACCATTTACCTCAAATTGAAATCAAGTAAAGTACATGTCTCTCAAAATGGTACTTAAGCACAGCATTGGGGTAAATGTACTTCGTTACTTTGCACCACTGCAAGTCCTGCAGGAAAAAAAACATATTCAAAACTCTGCCTGGGCGCCTGTGTGTGTGTGTGTGTGTGTGTGTGTGTGTGTGTGTGTGTGTGTGTGTGTGTGTGTGTGTGTGTGTGTGTGTTTGTGTGTGTGTGTGTGTGTGTGTGTGTGTGCAGACCCGGCGGCAGACGTACATGTCTGGGCGGGCATTTGATTTACCAGGGCGGGCCCACCACGACACTTAAATTTCCCGGGAAATCTGAATTGTCAAGGGGGGGGAGGGGGGGCTGTTAGATGCTCGCGATTTGTCAACGGGGGGGGGGGAGGAGGGAGGCGCTCGTGAATTGTTGAAAGAGAGGGGTTTTAGGTTGCGATAAGGCTGTTGACGGTCTTATGTATCCATTGGTTGGTTTTGTGGCACATTTGTAACGCTGTGCCAACTTGGGAAAGCACGCAGGCAAACTTGAGCGCACACAGGGTGGAGAGGTGGAGTGAGGTTGAGCGATGGAGAGAAAGGGAGAGAGAGAGAGAGAGAGAGAGAGAGAGAGAGAGAGAGAGAGGGGGGGAGAGAGAGAGAGAGAGAGAGATTGAGCGAGGCAGAGAGCCTGTGCAGCGGTCTGCTTGCGCACAGAGCAGGAGTTTGTGAGAGAGCCGGCTTGAGAGTAAATTTCTATTCAAAATATAATTGATTGCCAGCTGACTTGCTTGCTCGTTGGTACGTAGGCCTAACTGATTTCTTCTAATGTGCCTGCATCTGGCGCTGAGTTGCCATATTCCTTTCGTGAACCACTAGCAAGAGTAAACTAACTGACAGGCTGCTGTGCCGCATCTCACTCAAAAACCCACACGACTCAACCCAGCGAAAAACCAGTCTTGCGCGCAGCCTTTCATTCAGAATTTCCTAGCAAAATAAAAAAATGATATTAAACTAATACAAAAATAAATATTAGGACAAAGCCCTACAAATAACAACAATAAACATAATAATAAAACAATAAAAATGTGGTATTCAGCCCTGATTAAAACAGCGGGCCCAAATCCTGGATGGGCGGGCCCAAATCCTGCCCAAGCCCATGACGCCGGGTCTGTGTGTGTGTGTGTGTGTGTGTGTGTGTGTGTGTGTGTGTGTGTGTGTGTGTGTGTGTGTGTGTGTGTGTGGCTCTGGCTGTGACTGTGGGACTGAAGTGCCCTGGGTCCCTGAGGCCTGTGGCTGGGCAGTGGGCCCCTGGTAGCTGCCCAGCGTCAGAGAGAGAACCACAGAGGAGTGTGTCACACTTCAAAGGAACTGACAGCATACACAAATCAACAGCAGCAGCACAAACAGCCACACCAACAGTGAGAAGGCACCAATCTGAAGGCATGCCAGTTGTCTTTATCGCCATGGTAATGAGCAAGGAAGATAAATGCTATCAAAACAAATGTAAAAAAGATACATTCATCCATTTCCTCATTATACTTGAGGAGCATCAAGTTGTGTATAGAGTATATAGCAAACGGACAGGACCTCAAAGGGAAGCTATAATCTCAGTGTTTTCTCTTAAAAAAGCATCCAGACAAGCAGTGTTTTCCAGCACCTGTTGGAACCACGTGCAGGGCCGGCCCTTGGCATAGGCAATATAGGTGAATGCTAAGGGTGCATCAACCCATCGGGGGTGCCACAAATTGGGGAGAAAAAAAAGTTCTAAATAATTTTATTTTTTTTTATTTCAGAACACAATTTCCCGATTTTGGATCAACAAAGTACATCTTATTATCTTATACTAACAGAACTACGCCTGTATTGCGTACAACGCCCATAGACTATGGCGCACCCCCCCCCCCCCAGTTGAACTGCCCCAGCCCCAGTAAAAACCATTGGTTTATGTGAAATAGTTCTTTTTTTGAAATAATGGTTTCAGTGTGCAATTATAGGTTTTCATTTTGTATTTGTGTTAATTTAAAATAAATCAAACTCCCAAAAAACGTATACAGCTTCTGTGTGCTTTTATTAACATTGGAATTTACTGTGTAAGGGGCCGCGGGGGGAGAGCTTTAGAGAGCTCTCTCCTGAAAGACTGAGCGGCTCTGATAACCTCAGCTCAGTGAGGTAAAGGCACACCTTTATATGATCATTATAGTTATAAAAAAATAAGAGAATAGATGAAAAACAGGTATAAAATACTATATGACAGTAAAAAAAAGTTGTTATTAATAAACAAGAATACAGTTTGAAAGGAGAGTGATTTGTAAAATATCCATAAAGAAAAAGAAAATCTGTTTACAGTTCTGTTTCATATAGGTGTTGAGAGATGTATCCATAGATCTCTTCATGTTGCTCTCAAAGTGCACCAGATTGATGCTTTTAACTTCAATATTAAGAAGTCATTATCTTCCCGGGGGAGCATGCCCCCGGACCCCCCTAGAGGAAGTTAGTCATGCACATAGACTGTATATATAAATGGACGTAGTGTCCGTGACGTCACCCATAGGATTCTGCAGAGTTGGCGTGAAGCCCTTAGTAGGCGGAGTCGGCCACTAACGGCTCGACTGTGACGTCAGAGTCTAATCCCGCCTGCTCCAAATAAGGGCAAAGAGGCGGAGCCGAGGCGGGACCTGCTGCCTCCGAACTGGAAGTAAACAGAGCTAGCTCAGGCTAAGAAGCTAAGCTAACATGAAATACATGCATACCAAGTTACTGCTAACAGTGTAGTTCCCCTATATAAACGTTACATTCATAATCAAATGAGACAATCTGCAAGAGAATTAGCTATATTTTGTTATTCTTAATGCTTGTCATTCACACGTTGAGAAAAGACGGACTCCACCGCCCGGACCGAACGGAGCCGCAGTGGCTAGCTCCGGGACGCCGGCTGGAGCTAGCCCCCTGCGGCTTCGTTAGCTCCGGCGGCCACCACTGGGATAATTGGGTCCCCTTTTAACATTTGCTCCCGTTTAGCATTATGGGCGTCATAGCCATAGACTATAAAAGTCTTACCCAAGGCTGAATCATAAGCTAAAATGTATATGTATGTATAAAGGGTTACGTCCTTAGCTGGCTAATAAGTAGCAAGCTAAGCTACCAAGCACACAAACACCTGCGAACGGGGTTAACATGTATAATATTATCATTTTAGACTTCTTGGAAGTTCTGTTAGTACATTCAAGCGCACAGCACGACATTTTAATTGTCTGGTATTTGTAACAATATTCCCTAAAAGGCACAATCACCACGAACACGGCTAAAGGGTCAAGTACAGTACTATGACTAACTAACGTTGTAGCCTCTATGGTTGTAGCCTAGCAGAGTGGACAAGTTGCTGTTAGCTGACAGTGAGGCATGTACATGTCCATCAAAGTAACCACGCCCTAATTTATGCAAAAGCTTTAAGGCTTAATATTAATTAAACAGATGAGTTGAGAAAAAATTCACCCCCCACACAGTAGTCATGAAGGGGGAATCTAACTATACAGAGAATATGGTTTTTTGAACCACGATGTAAACATGTTTATTTCTGCTGTAAAGTTGGGCATTTTAACATGGGGTCTATGGAAATTGCTCCCTTCTGCAGCCTGCTCCTACTGGCCACTAGATGAACTGCAGTGTGAGGCACTTCCGTATTGGCGTCCCGGCTCTTCCCCAGAGTTTGCCGCTTGGTCATGCATGAGCGAGTCATAGTGAGTGTCTGCATTGGGGGGGGGGGGGGGGGGGGGGGACGCCAGCTAAAACCTTGCCTAGGGCAGCAAATTGGTCAGGGCCGGCCCTGACCACGTGGAAAACCGTGGCCCGGCCATTCTGTCTGTGGACGTTCCATTTTTAGCAGACCGACCGCAAATTGCTGCATCATTTCCCTCGTGGTGCACACTGTTTTTTTTATTTATTCGGTCTGTGACAGAGGAGAATCTTGAAATTATTTTTAAAAAAATGCAATAAAACAAAAATAAAAACCCTGACCAAAGTAAAGGTTGTAAATGTGTTATATAATATATACAAAGTACAGCATTCTCATGGGTACATATACTGATTATGAACTTTGTCTGTGTATATCGTACGCAGGATTTCTCTTTATGCGCTACAGATATAAAAATATATGAAATGATCAGAGCTGATATCACTTAAAAGCCTCTTACACCTTCTCAACAAGTGACTCTTCAAATGTTTCTATTGGAAAGTTTTATCAAATTATTTCCAATTCCAAAGGTTCTTTGTATGTGAAGAAATGCTCCTGCAGGGCAAAGAGGTGACACAAAGAACAAAAGGCAGCTGAGAAAAACAGGCGGCGGTCTTTGGACATCTGTATGCAGATCACTGTGGGGGACAGTGAGGCCAGTCCTTCAGTCACTCTCCCTCAGATTAAAACGTGAAATCTGTCATTACACCAAACCACAGCTATATTTAGACAGAGCTATCTAAAGAAAACCGTGAGCATTCATACTCTAAGGCACATGTGTCAAACTCAA
The DNA here is from genome assembly GCA_028583405.1 of Pogonophryne albipinna. Lineage (NCBI taxonomy): Eukaryota > Metazoa > Chordata > Actinopteri > Perciformes > Artedidraconidae > Pogonophryne > Pogonophryne albipinna. The sequence goes on from CM053258.1 coordinate 25,690,711, forward strand.
GGCCCGGGGTCAAATCCGGCCCTTGGTGGATCTAATTTCGGCCCGCAGGATAATTTCCAATTCCTATTAGATCTGGCCCGCCGGTATATTGCACGCTCACCTTCACTCCATCCTGAGGGTCTCCTCAGCTCAGAGCCTGAGCCCAAACATTGATGACCTTGCACCCAAGATGAGATGCCAAGTATCTGAACTAGCATCACAGAGCAGCACAGAGCAGCACACTGAGTTTAATGGATGTTTCCTTCTGCTCTTTCTCTCTCACGACAACAGGGCATGTTTGTTTTCTCTTTGAGGGAAATAGTTTTTTTGAAGCTGCTGTTGGCCTGTGGGAAAATGTACTCATAAGAAATGACTCTGGAAAAGCTGCAGATAGAGCCATAAGAAATGAATGCAACTGGTTATTTAATGTTTAATGTTGTTTTTATAGGCAATAATTTAAGCTTTGTTAGTTCCAGGTTTAATATGTGCAATAAGTTCATTTCAATAAGTTCTGCAATAAACATTGAACCAGTTCGGCCCTCGACTAGTACCCATTTTTTTTATTTTGGCCAACTGTGTATTTGAGTTTGACCCCCCTGATCTAAGGTTTGGTCTTAGGAGGATCAGATGTTGAGTCCTCACATAACATTAAACCCTCACTTCTGCACTTCAATATGTGCCTTATTGTCAGTGGTGGGAGAAGTACTCAGATCTTGTACTTCAGTAAATTAGAAGTACTCAGATCTTGTACTTGAGTAAAAGTAGAAGTACTCAGATCTTGTACTTGAGTAAAAGTACAAGTACTCAGATCTTGTACTTGAGTAAAAGTAGAAGTACTCAGATCTTGTACTTGAGTAAAAGTAGAAGTATCAGAGTAGGAATACTCTGTTACAGTAAAAGTCCTGCATTCAAAATGTTCCTCAAGTGAAAGTAGAAAAGTATTCTCATCAAAATATAGTGAAAGACAGTAAAATTAGTCCTTGTGCAGATTGGTCCATTTCAGAATAATATATATGATATGTTTTATAATGATTGATCATGAAAGTGTTCTCAAAGCTGGTGAAGGTGCAGCTAGTTTGAAGGACTTTGTATACTGCAGGGTAGCTGGTGGATTTAGTCCAGGTGGAACTAAAGTCTGATTTAAGATTAGGGCTGTGCAATTAATCGTATTTTAATCGCAATTACGATTTTGGCCTGCCACAATTACGAAAACAACATAATCGAAAAAAAACGATTATTTGGCTTTGCTAGGTTGTGACAGTGCACTGCAACATATTTGATCTCATTTATTTTCGTCTAATTTATTTGTATTTATCATATTAATATATGTTTAGTAGCTCGTGGAAGTGCGCTCCAAAATATGTGTTGATCTTGTTTATTGGTATTTATTATTTATTTAAATGTAAATATAAATGTATCATTTATTTTTGTATTGGTTTTTCAGTACAGTTAAAAAGATACTGTTCAAATTATTATTTCTATTTGTTTTAAAGTTCAATAAATGGATGTTTTCAAAGTCAATGAATAATCGTATTTAATAATCGTGATATCAATTATTGACCAAAATAATCATGATTATGATTATTGCCATAATCGAGCAGCACTTGATTATATTTCACATCATTCATCCAAATCTGTGAAGTAACTAAAGGTATTAAATACATGTAGTGGAGTACAAGTACACCATTTACCTCTGAACTGTAGTGGAGGTACAAAGTAGCAAAAGATTGAAATACTCAAGTAAAGTACAAGTATCTCAACATTGTACTTAAGTACAGTACTTGAGTAAAAGTACTTAGTTACTTGGAAGCTGTATTTCCACAGGAGATGGAGCAGGGTGACAGGAGGATCTGCACAGTGAGAGCCAGGGAAACAAGCTAAATGCAGATCATCCTTTTCCTGCCATTACATTGTGCAATAAACATTTACTTTATAATAATAAGTTAAAGCAAAACATAAAAAAGTGTTCTTTAAGAATATTGGCAGAATTTTGCTGACAGAAGAGCAAAACTAAAGCACAGAAAGCTAAATGTGTCAAAGCCTGAGCAAGTCTGGCCAGGTTCCTCTAACCATAGGGGCTTTATGGCACTTAGTGATGAAGCATCCTCCCATCTCAAAGTGCATCTCCATAAACAACAGCTGTGGGCCCCCAGGGGAAGCTGGGAGTCATCTTTCACAGAGACACATCCCAGGAGTCCTTTTTGCTCTTTCAAGTCTGTTTTAGTCGTATTCACTCACACCGTCTCTCTTTATTTTGCATCATCCATTTTCATATTTATTTCATATTTTTGGAAAAATGGCCTTCCTGTCTCCTGTGCAAAATACCTAAACAAACACATCGGGTCCAGAAGGCGTTTATAGCCTCTCATGGTCACCGTGGTCTCTGTGTGTGACGTACACATCGGGCTTGAGAGGAGAGATAAAGGTCAAACAACATTTGTTAGAATCAGGGCTTCCTGGTCAGTTACGGTTAGTCAAGGTATGTGTTTAACTAACCTAACAGGGAAAGAGATGTTATGATATTTCTCTAGCTTTGGTGAAAAGCGTCACACAGGAGGACCAGCAGCTCGTGGAGTGGTCTCTTCAACAACCAGCTAGAACCCCGGAGGGCGATTCAGAGTGCAAAGAACTCAGCCATCTGAGATTCCATAAGTGAAGAATAATGTGTGTAACTGGCCGGTGATCAGTTTCACCCGTTACTCAATGGGTTCTTCCTTGGATCACGCTACACCTCTCCATCAAGTTTCCATAACCTCCTTGGCTGAAGTAATAAGGACATTTGCATGGAACTATTACTAACAAAAGTGACGATTTAGAATGGATGGAGAAAGAAACAAAAAGAAGTATAATAGTGCCTTGGATCTCTGTTCATCCTTTTTCATGTTGCCAGGAACTATTTCACAAACTCAGTGTGTCGATCACAACCACAGCAGTGTGAGGCGGGCTCTTAAAAGCATATTAAACTGACTGAAACTATTGTTTTCTCAGAATAGGGTGGTGGTGGCGAAGTCCATAGGGACTTGGCTTGGCAACTGGAAGGTCACCAGTCCCGGAAAGACTAAGTGCTACCGACGTGTCCCTGAGCAAGGCACCGTTCCCTACACTGCTCCTCAGGCGGCGCACATGGGCGCGGGAAGGGGGGTGCTGAGGGCGCTGCAGCACCCCCTAGCGGCGGGCAGGGGGTGCGGAGCTCCCCTGTCTGAATTATTATTTAACGGTTATTGCTGCTCCCGCTGTGCAAAATCTGTGTAATATGTAGCCAATAAATTCCACATCGTTGGCTACAATTCTGTAGCCCCGGACAATTCTACCTCAATAATATAATACATTAACCGTGCTTTACGTGAACCTCATCAAGACACTAGAGAGGACAGCAGGACTGTAATTTCCAGTGTTCAGTGAATGCAACAGAGGCAAGACACCAGACCAATCAGAGAGTTGCATGGAAATAAACGTGTGCTTGTGTCATTCAAGCTCGTCTCTGTGTGTGTGTGTGTGTGTGTGTGTGTGTGTGTGTGCGGAAATAGCGCATTTAGTGTGTGTGAGAGAGGGAGAGGGACCGGTGCCAGCAGCAGGGACCGTGTTGTTAGCAGACTGAGAGGCTCAGGTGAGCTAAAGGACTCTCTGAGTGTTTAGATAGTTCACTTTAGTCTAAGTTATCTCAGTGGGTCTCAAACGGTTTGGTCACAAATTATTCAAAAGATTATTTCCGCGGCACACCTTCATTTCATAGGATCATTATCGTTATAAAAAAACAAGAGAATAAAGGAAAAACAGTTATGAAATACTATATGGCAGTAAAACAAGAATACAGTTTGAAAGGGGAGTGATTTGTAAAATATCCATAAAGAAAAAGAACATCTGTTTACAGTTGTGTTTCATCTGGGTGTTGAGAGATGTATCCCTAGATCTCTTAATGTTGCTCTCAAAGTGCACCAGATTGATGCTTTTAACTTCAATATTTAACAAAAATCTTCCCGGGGGAGCATCCCCCCGGACCCCTCTAGAGGAGGTGAGGTCCGCTCCCCACTCGTAAAAAATAGCACTTTACCCCTGCCTATATGCCGTGAGCTGATTATGGAGCCTTCATTGTAACAGTCGCGGGTGTACTGTGTGTCTGCGTGTGGGGAGTGCTTTTGTGCGTGCTCTATATAGTGCCCGTAATAGTGTTCACTGGAGTCCAGCACCTCAGCACCCCCACTCAAAATACCTTCCCGCGCCTCTGGCGGCGTACATAATGGCAGCCCACTGCTCCTAACACTAGGATGGGTCAAATGCAGAGAAACCGTTTTGTTACTAGTACCTGTACTATGTACTGACAATAAGTTGAATCTTCAATCAAAGTGTTAGCAGCTTTCTTCAGTCTTCTTTAACAGGCAGAGACCTTCGCTATTCTATCTGATGAAATCAAGCCCTGATACAACACATCCATCCATTCTCCAAAGGCCAAATGTGATGTAACCCAAGCAACCAGTTCATCAGTGTGTTTGTTTCTTTGATACTATACAGAATGTGCTTCAAATGTTATTGTGCATGCAAAACAGAAATGTAGCTTATCTGAGTGCAAACACAGGCCAGATCAAAGCACACAACATCATTTAGCCAGGCAGACATAACAGTGTGCCTCCCCACCCTGATGTGTTACGTCTCCCCATGGAACATATGCAAGGGTAACACAGATGTCAGGGAATGACAAAGGGACCTGAATACCAAACAGATCATTTGATATGTGAAAATAGGCTGAGAGTGATGCTAACCGAGGAGAACTGCCATTTAAATCTCACTTGTGGATTTGTGGTGTTTACATGTCGCCCTGTCCTCAGAGACAGCAGCAGAGACCCCCCCCCCGCTCAAGAAGAACATGAAAGGCCCGTCTGGAGTTTGACAATGAACCTCTGAATGACTCAGAGAAGGCTTGGGAGAAGGTGATGTGGTCAGATGAGACCAACATCGAGATCTTTGGCATCAACTTGACACGCTGTGTTTGGAGGAAGAGAGATGCTGATTATAACCCCAGAACACCATCCTCCCCGTCAGCATGGAGGTGGAAACATTCTGTTTTGGGGTATTTCTCTGCTAAGGGGACAGGAGGACTTCCTGCATCGAGGAGAGGGTGGCCATGTAGCGTAAAATCTATCTTGGCCGATAGCCACCTTCCCTCAGCCAGGACACTGAACATGGGTCATGGAGGGGTCTTCCAGCAGGACAATGACCCTGAACATACGGCCAAGGCAACACAGGAGGGGCTAAAGAAGAAGCACATTGAGTAGAGGGAGGGGCCTAGCCAGTCTCCAGAACTTAATCCCATAGAACATCTGTTGAGGGAGCTGAAGCTTCCAGAGGCCAAGCATCAGCCTCAAAACCTGAAGGGTTTGGAGAGGATCTTCAGAGAGGAGTGGACCAACATCCTTCCTGAGATGTGCACAGACCTGGAGACCAACTACAAGAAGCGTCTGACCTCTGTGTGTCCAACTAGGGTTTCTCCACCAAGTCCTAACACATGTTCTGCAAGGGGATCAAATACTTATTTCCCTCAGTTAAATGCTAATAAAGTTTTATCTTTTATATAATGTCAGTTTCTAGATTTTCTTTTTGATACTCTCTCTCCCATTCAAAAAGACCTAACCTAACACTAAAATGACAGACTGTTCATGTATTTGTAAGTGAGCAAACTTACAAAATCGGCAATGGATCAGATAATTATTTCCTTCACTGTATATTTCAGATAATATCACTAATATCATTCCTCCCTCTGGGATCTGATTTTAAAGCCATTGATGTGAAGCAGTTTGACTCCAACAAAGACAATAAATTAACTTAACTTGCCACTTTCCAAACGACTACATGTCAAAGGCTTGTGGCACGGATGACTTCATTGTCTAACTTAAATCTTTATGAAGACATAAAAACATGGATACAGTTGCTATGTCAACAAACGGGTGGCACATGTACTCAATCCCTGCCCCTGACAAAGGATCTGTGTGTTTAGTGCAGAGAAAAACATCCACTGTGACAAAACTAGAATCCCCACGAAGATGCAAGTTTCAAAGTAAGTTGATAATCTGAAACTGCTTTCACAACTGAAAGAGTATGAAACAACACACACTGCTGGCTGCTAACGTGTTTCCAGAAAAGCAAGATTTAGGCAAAACATTGCAAAAGTGCAAAGAGATTTTAGTGAGCAGAAGGAGAATCAAACACCAAACCACAGCTGTGTAGTTAAAGGAGACTCCACTGCACTCAGAGCGCAGCCGGCTATCAGACAGGAAGCGCACAACAATTACTCTATGTGGAGCTAAACAAATTCAGCTGTTAATTTAGCAGTGGACACTGAGGTGGATGAGTGGTCGGAGACGTGGTGGATTTGATGAGAGCATTTTGGTATTTTTGCAGTTTAATGCCATGTTTGAAATGAAACTGCTGACTTTAAAGCGTCTTATTTTGGATTTTCTGGATCACCATAAAAACCAATGCACACGTCACTTCACCAAGGCTGTCGCCTAGTTTACTGAGGAAATTATGCATTTCTTCTTCTTCTTTTTTGCTCCACCTATGTTGGGAGTTATTTACTGGATTCAAACTTGACAGCTGAATCACACATTGCAAAAAGGGATAAAAGCATTTTATTAGCAAATAAAATGTTACTGACATTTTCATTATTTTTGCAACAAAACCAGATCCAGTGGTTTGAAGTATATGTTCCGTTTTAAATAATGTTACTATTACTACTCTCTATCATACATACACAAAGCATTGGCCCAAAAAATGTTTTGATTTTCTTCTCAAAAGAGAACGTGGTTTTAATGTGCTCCAGTTATGATAGTGTAGACGAGGGTTGGCTGAGGGCACCTCACCAGAGGTCATTACCGCTCTGCAGGCTGTGTCAAATTCTCTAAATGATGCAGGAATGATTCTTCATCCATAGTATAACATGAGCTCCACACTAACAGGATAAAGTTTAAAACCGACAACTTTTGTGTAATGGCTTGGTCACCAAATTCACCTGCATGTCATTTTGAAGTCATTTAGCTGGAGGCTTGGTGACCAAATGACGTAGACAGCAGGTTGGCTAGCTGCTTACATTCAAGGGCAAGCCCGCCACAATACTCCGCTGAGCTAGCTAGCTAGCTAGCTTGCTAACTGCCTTTAAGCAAGCTACTTAGTTGGACTTGTGGCAATTCAAAAGAGGTGAAAACAGCCATGCCATATGTCCATTTCAAGCAAACTGTAGGGGAGAGTGATGAGCCACCCCCTTTATCTGTGAACATTTGTTGTCATGTGACCATATATTCAGGAAGCACCCATCATTTGACTTGGCTATGATGGAGAGAAGCACATGGTCAAGTGGTAAATGTGTTGTTTTTTCACAATAAACCACGTTCTTGTCAAAGTAGATGTTCAACATGTAGTTAAGTCTCTGTACTATAAAATGGAATAGTTAACGGATTAGTTTTTCATATTTTTAACATTGTAGAAAAGCTGCCAAGAAAGTCCAAGAGAAAGACTGAGGAGATGGAGAGAGCCACTGATGCTGAAGCAACTTCTTTAGGAAGGGCTACAGCCTTCAATTAAACTACAGTGGAGGAGTTCTGTGACAATCTGGCTAAAGTGACCGACCGACAGATGAGAGGATAACCACATCTGATAACATGAATTATCATTGACTGGCCTATATAAATCAGTAAAATACATCTACAACAGACTGTAACATGTGTTTACCTACCAGTTACATTTACAAGGATATTCATTTAGGGCTGTTTAGTTCATCCTGATTCTGATCTGGCTCTTTCAGGTTTGTTTTACTGGCATTAATTCCCTCCAAACATGATTTTTATTTTACACTGAACAAAAATATAAATGCAACACTTTTGTTTTTGCTTCCATTTTTCATGAGATGAACTCAAAGATCTAAAACATTTTCTATATACACAAAATAACAATTTCTCTCAAATATTGTTCACAAATCTGAAAAAATCTGTGATAGTGAGCACTTCTCCTCCAGCGTGTTCCAGTTCCTGCCAATATCCAGCAACTTGGCACAGCCATTGAAGAGGAGTGGACCAACATTCCACAGGCCACAATCAACAACCTGATCAACTCTATGCAAAGGAGATGTGTTGCACTGCGTGAGGCAAATGGTGGTCACACCAGATACTGACTGGTTTTCGGACCCCCCCAGACCCCCCCAATAAAGCAAAACTGCACGTTTCAGAGTGGCTTTTTATTGTGGCCAGCCTAAGGCACACCTGTGCAATAATCATGCTGTCTAATCAGCATCTTGATATGCCACACCTGTGAGGTGGGATGGATTATCTCGGCAAAGGAGAAGTGCTCACTATCACAGATTTTTTCAGATTTGTGAACAATATTTGAGAGAAATGGTTATGTTGTGTATATAGAAAATGTTTTAGATCTTTGAGTTCATCTCATGAAAAATGGGAGCAAAAACAAAAGTGTTGCATTTATATTTTTGTTCAGTGTATTTTGACGAAACAGGTGTCACTACAGTGCAGACAGCAAAGCAGGTAGTGACAGAGAAAGGATGGTATATTCTTTACTTATGCTCAGATTTAACTTGAAAAGTCGATTGGTCAATGTACCCCTTAAGGGGCCTACACACCAAACTGACACCAAAGAACACTGCTGACGGAACACGACTGTTGTGTCGCCTCACGTCTCCTGCGTCTTGGCCAACAGTCGCACTGGAACACACCGCAAAGACTTCAGCCGACGGCCAAGAAACACGTACGAACTGCGCATGCGTGAGTGGCAATAACTCTCCTTACCAGCAGGCGGTGGTAGTGTGTATTCGTCATTCAAAAGAGGCAACAACCGGAAGACAGACTGCGTGATACACCGAGAGAAGAAGAACAGACTGCGTGATATAAACAAACAACAAATAGCGTGTGCATTCCATTTTCACTCTACAGCGAGAAGCTCATGGGGCTTTCCTGAACCTGTGTCGAGAGCTGGAGTTAAATGAAATCTCACATTTGCCTTATTAATAGTTTGTTTGGGTCCCTCACTTCCGTTTGCTTCTCATGCACTGATTCGCTAGCTGAACAGCCAATCAGAGTGATTTATTTGGCTGACGGCCTTTAGCGGACAGCCTCCCGATTCAACATGTTGAATCGGCGGTGGAAGGTGTCGGTATGGCCTAAAAGACACGACGGTGCGGGACACACCAATCTGAGTGGGCGACAGGACGCTCATCGACGGCCAGACATCTATCAACGGCCAAAATCGTCTCGGTGTGTCAGGGCCTTAAGATGGGGCAAGTTAAGCAGCAAGATACATTTTTTATGAGAAGTCATATTTTCATTGCCCTTTGTGATAGATGCATTATTTTCATTTTGATTGACAGAAGACATCCTGAAGTAAAGGTTGTTGTTGTCATTTGGCTTCTATCTGTTTTTTTGTGAAAATTGGCTGCCTAAGTCAGAAGCATCTGTCTTACTACTAAGGTTATAAAAGCTCTGCTCTTTTTCTTTTTCCTGAATCAATCCATTCTTTGCTTATTTCACCTTTGTTCTATTCCCACTGTTTTTGCACCAAAGTGCAGCACTGCTTTGTCTACAGTTTGAGATGTTTTGACATAAAACGGCAGTTACCCATTTTGTGACAGGAAGGAACCGTCAGACTGTGTTCACTGTGTCAGCACTGAATGACTGCGGAGCCTGAGCGTTGTCAAGTATAAACAACACAAAGTGTGATCTTTTCTTTTTTCCATTTTTAATTCAAACAATTGCGGCTTGATGGTAAACAGGGCATATAAAACTATTTTAAATATTGCATCACAATCTGATACAATAGTTCCAACTTTAGTTTAGATACTGATCCAAATCCAAATGTTGCCTTTTCTGTGATGCACAACCATAAACATAAAGAAAACCTTTATTCAGCAATTTCAGTACTTTTATATTTCAGTAGCTCAAATGGGTATAATTTTGCTACAGCTACATTTACATTATTTGTACTATCTATTAATCAGCTGTCTTAAAAATCCAACCAGAGATATTTATACTGCTCGTGAGATAAATGCTATTCGTGACTGGCTCCTTATTCGTTTCCACTGAGGGATGCAGAGTTTCTTTAGTTTGGAAGGGAAAAAATAACCAAGGTCTTTCGTACACATTCTTCCCACCATACTAAGAGTGGTTCTCAGGGATCCTTCCCAGCCCAACCCCAAAGAAAAATCCAAACCAAGAACAAAAAAACTAAACAGACCTGAACTAGGAAAGCAGCCCGGCAAGGAAACTCCAAGAGATTCCAGTATATTTAGGACACAGGCCACCGGGGCTGATAAGCACTGGGTTCACAGTGCCATCGAGACTTCTATTACAACACAACGTTAACATCATTATTTTAAGTTAACGTTATGGTAACTTAAAGGGCACCTATCATGCAAAATGCACTTTGTGATGTCTTTTATACATCAATATGTGTCCCCGGTGCGTCGGGGAACTCACGCAGCGTCAGAAAATAAAACCCTCTCTCTTTTCCTCCGTACCCAAATCTTTTAAAAACGGGGTACAACGAGCGGATACAGATTTGCTGCCTGACGTCAAATCGGCAGCGGACCCACAGAAGGTTGCTATCAGAAACAATGCCTGACGTGTTTTGGACGTAATCTCGTCTTTGTTTACATTAGCAAGCCTCACTAACACACAGAGCTAACCTGTACTGGAGAGCACATGTGTTTAAAAAGCAGGAAATAAAAAAAGGAACTCACCTTGTGATAAACCTGCAAGAGAAAAAGCATTTGAGCTCCATCCTGTTTCAGAAATAATCCTTGATGTGGTTTAGAACAGAATGGCGTTTTATCACAGCAGAATTGAACTTTATCTCCGGTAGAATTCTGATCAGGCATTAGCTCCGCCTCCTCTTATTTATTTTTTTAAGCTAAGGACCCAAAATCTGCGTTTCTCTATCAGGGCTTCAAAAGAGGGGTATGAGCAGTATGAGGCATGGCTACAATGGGTGATCTGTTTGGTATTTTAAGCAAAAAGCTTCACAGACATGTTTTGTATAGGTATGGCCCTACAATATATTTTTCCAATATAGCATAATAGGTCCACTTTAAAATATCCAACGGGTAAAGGGTTCAAGTCTAAATATACATCACTTCAGACTTTTAGCTGCATTCACACAGTGGCGAGCCGTCAGGGCCCTCTAGGCCAGGGGTCGGCAACAGGCGGACCGCGGTCCGGATCCGGACCCAGACGCCGACCTATACGGACCCGGAGCTATACGGACCCGGAGCTATACGGACCCGGACCTATAATCAATACATTAATAGGGGATTTCAATGTTGACGGGGCGATTCTATTTTAACCGCTGCCGACAGGGGGCGAAAGAGACGAGTGAGCGATACAAGGAGAGAAACACAGAAGAAGAGATGAGAGCGCGGCAGAGAGAAGCGGAGAGGAAAGTGAGTCAAGAGAATAATTAGCGATACAGGGAGAGAAGCGGAGAGGAGAGTGAACAGGCGTGTTAGCGGCAGACAGAGAGAGACAAATAATTACTCATGGCGCTCTCCAAGAAGAGGAAAGTGGACAGTGAGAACAGAGCTTTTAACTCTGAGTGGACGGACTCATTCATGTTCATCCTGCCCACTGGGAGCACAGAACCAGTGTGTCTCATTCAGAGACCGTGGCGCTTAAAAGTGCCAAAACGCCACTATGAGACAAAACACAAAGTGTTTGACCAAACATTCCCTCTCAAGTCAGAACTGAGGTCACAAAAAATAAGCAGTCTCAGAGCCCAATATGATCAGTCCACCAGGATCAAAATTAAAACTAAACATCGTTCCAGGCTAACCGAGGCTAACCAATGAGCACCTGCATGTGTGTATGAGAATGGCCCTGACACCATTTCAGCCCAGATCTAAACTCCTGGCAGGACAATAGGCTCCAGCTCAATTCTCGCACTGAATTAAAACAAAGTGAGTGAGGGACTGCAATATAAGAGGGAAAGAAAGAGAAACTTTAAAACTGTTCAATTGTTATGATCTGTAAAGACTGATATTGTTCCATAATCGGCTGAAACTGTTAAGTCATGATGTGAAACGGTTAACAAAGAAAAAGGGAAACTCAAGCTGCTGCTACACTTTATTTTATTTATCTAAAATTAAGCACTTTTAAGATGCACACATTTTCAAAAGCTATTTTATTTATTTTCTCCTATTTTATTTTTAAATGCAGCCCGAGAGGAACATTACACATATCCACAGTATTTACTGTATATCTGTATAGTTCAATGTTAATTTACAATAAATATTGTTGTTTTTGAATTGTACTTTCTTTATTTGATTGGCAGTCAGTTGTTGATTACATGCAGACGTTGATAAAGCTACTTCAATATATATCACACTAATTCATGAAGCAACTTAGACATTTTGATGTTCCGGACCTTTGCATGGGGACATTTTCTCTAACTGGACCTCGTTGAATTTTAGTTGAATACCCCTGTTCTAGGGCCTCTCTGAGGGCCTAAGATATTCTAAAAAAGAATCTTTAAAAAATTAACATTTTTAACATAAAAATAATATATATTTTTTTTAATATATATTTTGTATTATATTTGTTGTTATATTTTTCATTAGTTTTACCAAAATAACTCGATTTGATTGTATTTAAAATAACATTTCCAAAGAAATAAATCCTTCGAATCTGCCTATTCAGTTTCTGTTGGAATGTGAAGGGTTAAATGAAAGAAGCTCCTTTAGCCGTCTCTGCGAGTTACTGTGAAGATAGGAGCCGATTGGTGGTCCTGCTGTAAATTCACAGGGCCCACTATAGTAACTGAACGAGAGAGTAATTGACAGTATAATTGACCAATCATATCTTCCCTCTAAATGGGTGGGTTTTATTATCACAGACTTCAAGTTCCGCCCGCTGTGAAGCTTTTATTGTTTCCATAGCAACAACAACTTCCTGTCAACAGCGTAAACTCGCCTTCAAAATAAAAGCATGCCAAATTACACTTAAAGGTCCCATGTCATGGCCATTTCTACTGATCATAATTCCATTGTTGAGGTCTACTAAAATAGATTTATATTGTGCAATTTTCCATATAGTATGTGTAGTCACTCTGTCCTAAACGGCTTGTTGGAGCTCCTGCGAGACACAGCTAAACCCAGCCTGAAACCAGCCCGAACACACACACACCCGCAGCCTGGCTGGGAGTTTGTGCGTGTGCTCACACACCGACTCACAGCCTCACGGCGTCCAGCCGTCTCAGGGAGGAGAAATTGGCGGAGCTGCTGCTGAGAAAAGATTGAGTGTGTGTGTGTGAACCTAACGGCTCCGCAGACATAACGTAACGGCTCCACGGATTGGTCCATTTGGACCAATGTGTCCATTTGGGTATGGGCACGTCACTGTACCCACGAAGAAAAAGATAAATCCCCAACGAGGCGTTCTGGGGCAGCACAGACAGGTCTTCTCTGTGTTAGAGTTTTACTCGCTACAGGGTGTACTTTGAGGGTTTGTGACTCTGCAGACCGTTTACATGCAGAAAAACCTTCATAACACACAAGGGGACGGGTGATAACCGGAAAAGCATGACATGGGACCTTTAAGACATACAACTGCAACGAAAGTAACAAACATAATGCAATATCCTTTTCAATTTCAAAGAACACAAATTGGGTTATTTACAGGTGTTGTTTTGTGTGGTAGAGGGTCACTTTCATTGATGCGTTTTGCACCCCGGGCCGTTGTTGTGATAACCCGCTGTGACGTAATAACTTGCAAGCAAGCAGAGGAGGTAACCATAGAAACAAAACATAACTGTCTGTTTTAACTTCATGGCTCTGCGCCAAACGAGGCCAAGACCAAATAGCGTGCCATGTGAATGCAGCTTTTATAATGTTTAAATGGATGTGTTATATAAACATGTGCATGATGTTCCCATTAACCTGAAGTCAGTCAGTTACCATTATGTCTTTATGTAGGTCTGCTAAAACGCTTATGTGTATCTCTACAGAAGCAGTTCTCAAGTGTCAGAATATACTGACAAGAAGCAAGAAAGATGTCACCAAAAATGTTGGCATTGTTTCAGAACATTTAAAGAAGCTGTAAAGTCAATTAAACCAAGATCTGTTTAAAAATATGTTTATGTAGATTAAAGTTATCACCATGTGAATGTGACATGAGTTGAACATAATATGCTAGTACCATCTCCTACTGGTTTACCATATTGTCAATCACAACTGTGTTTACCTGCTCCTGAATGAAGCAATTGTAATGGTGTCTCAGTCTGCATTGGGATAAAGATACACAGCACAACTCAGAACTTATCTGAGCAGTAAAGATTATCAGCATGGCTGGCCAACAGGTTATCAAGGTGGAAGTTTGTGTTTCTTGAAAAAAATGTCAAGTTCATGAAATTGTATCCCGGATTATAATCAATGATTTTGTTAAAAACAATTAGTTGCTGAACAAGACACCCCCGTCTTTTCACTGGTCCTACAATACATTGACAAACATTTACTGGTAATCCTTTATCGCTAGTTTTTCCTGTTTTAATCAAAGTTATTCATCTATTGTACTCTAGTAGCCGGGTACTACGGGTATGAGTGATAGTTTGTGGTTGTTTTGGTCTGTTGCTGTCATTACACTCAGTAAAGAACATTGGAGACCACATAGGCCAGGTTTATACTGTATGTCAAAGTGTGCAAAGATACAGAGGTCTTGTCAACTACAACTGCTCCCAAATGTTGAATAGCATAACATTTCCAAAAAAAAGTAGGTTAGATTTTTCTTGCAAAATGAGTGGATGAAATGGGCTTATCCTTTCTATATTTTAACTACAGCTCCATGAATGTCACCTTCATTAAATAAACAAAAAATATGTTTCTGAAAATCTAATTCCATCAATTGTGAACTGACTGTCCTGCATCACAAGTGTTTACTGTTAAGAAGCCAGTTTTATCTCTGGGATTTCTAAGATTTCAAGTCCATGACATTTAAACATACAGTACATTGTGAATGTTAAGCTGTACAGTATATGTGTCTGTCCACATTTATTTTCATTGATTTCAATGAGGAGGAACCCAGTGTGGTACAGTAGTGATGATCTATTTGTCTTCATGTTCAGCTCACGTGAATTCAGAGAAAGGTTTGGAAACAGAGGACTCTCTGGAGCTGACAACATGTTTTTGGGTTTTTATCTCAAATTCAGTCGACGGAATCAAGGGAGTGGGAATGGAACGTAAAAAGGAATGTAAAAAGGAATTTGAAAACAACAACAGCACTGTGAAATGACAGTGATTGGTCGGTAGAGATCTACCAGAGATTGGCTCCCATCACATGTTCATTTTCTGAGAACACTTCAAGTTTTCACAGTGTCTCAAAATCAAATAAAGATCACTTTAAAATATATTTACCCAGAATGCCTGCAGGAGTGGCCAGCCTATCGCTTTCCTTTTTTGTCTTTGTGCACAGTCATTATTTTGAGCTCTAAGTAATTTAGTAAAAACCAGCGCTCCAATGAGAAAAACATAAACAAAATAGTGTTGGAGCCATTTAAAATGTTGGGTTTGGCCTCCACCTCTCTGAAGAACCAGCACCTTACCGTGGTAGAGAGGTTTGTGTGCCCTGATGAACCTGGGGGCTGTGTTGTCTGGAACCTTGTGTTCCTGGTAGGGTCTCCCATGGCAAATTGGTCTCAGGCAAGGGGCCAGACTAAGATTGGTTCAAAAGACCTCATGGAAAAAACGACAACAAGAAGTGAGGATACCCGGCCCGGAGGAAGCCCGGGGTCCCTTTCTGGAGCCAGGCCCAGAAGGAGGACTCGACGGCGAGCGTCTGGTGGCCGGGCTTGCCACGGAGCCCGGCCGGGCCCAGCCCGAAAAGGCAACGTGGGCAACACCTCCGCTTCTCCGTCCCGCGGGCCCACCACCTACGGGAAACAGCGATGGGGTCGGGTGCGCTGCCAGAAGGGTGGCAGTGAAAGCGGAGGGTCTCGACGGACCAGACCCGGGCGACAGAAGCTGGCTTTGGGGACGTGGAACGTCACCTCTCTGGGGGGGAAGGAGCCGGAGCTTGTGCGGGAGGTGGAGCGTTACCAGTTGGATCTGGTTGGGCTCGCCTCTACGCACAGCGTCGGCTCTGGAACCTTACTTCTGGATAGGGGTTGGACTCTATTCTTCTCCGGAGTTGCTCAAGGTGTGAGGCGCCGGGCGGGTGTGGGGATACTCACAAGTCCCCGGTTGGGTGCTTCGTTGTTGGAGTTTACCCCAGTGGACGAGAGGGTCGCCTCCCTATGCCTGCGGGTTATGGGGGGGAAAACTCTGACTGTTGTGTGTGCTTATGCACCCAACAGCAGTTCAGAGTATACGGCCTTCTTGGAGACCCTGGAAAGATTCCTGTATGGGGCTCCTGAAGGGGACTCTTTAATCTTGCTGGGAGACTTCAACGCACATGTGGGCAATGATGGAGACACTTGGAGGGGCGTGATTGGGAGGAACGGCCCCCCTGATCTGAACCGGAGTGGTGGTTTGTTACTGGACTTCTGTGCTAGTCATGGATTGGCCATAACAAACACCATGTTCGAACATAAGGATGCTCATAAGTGTACGTGGTACCAGAGCACCCTAGGCAGAAGGTCCATGATCGATTTCGTTATCGTATCATCGGACCTGAGGCCGTATGTTTTGGACACTCGGGTAAAGAGAGGGGCGGAGTTGTCAACTGATCACCATCTGGTGGTGAGTTGGGTCGAGTGGCGGGGGAAGCCTCTGGATAGACCTGGTAAGCCCAAACGTGTAGTTCGGGTGAACTGGGAACGTCTGGAGGAGGCCCAAGTTCAGGAGGCCTTCAACTCACACCTCCGGCGGAGCTTTTCAGGCATTCCTGTGGAGGTTGGGGACATTGAACCAGAGTGGTCGGTGTTCAAAGCCTCTATTGCCGAAGCCGCGGCGGGGAGCTGTGGTCTCAAGGTCCTAGGTGCCTCAAGGGGCGGTAACCCTCGAACCTCCTGGTGGACACCGGTGGTCAGGGAAGCCGTCCGACTGAAGAAGGAGGCCTTCAGGGATTTGTTATCCCGGGGGACTCCCGAGGCAGTTGCAAGGCACCGACAGGCCCGAAGGGCAGCAGCCTCATCCGTGGCCGAGGCAAAGCAGCGGGTGTGGGAGAAGTTCGGAGAGGACATGGAGAAAGACTTTCGGGCGGCACCAAAGTTGTTCTGGAAAACTCTCCGACACCTCAGGAGGGGGAAGCAGGGAACCATCCAAGCTGTGTACAGTAAGGATGGGACGTTGTTGACCTCAACTGATGGAGTGTTGGGGCGTTGGAAGGAACACTTTGAGGAACTCCTGAACCCGACAACTCCGCCCTCTATGTTAGAGGCAGAGCTGGAGTATGACGGGGGATCGGCGCCAATCTCCCGGGGGGAGGTCACTGAGGTTGTTAAACAACTCCACAGTGGCAAAGCCCCGGGGGTGGATGAGATCCGCCCAGAAATGCTGAAGGCTCTGGGTGTTGGGGGACTGTCATGGTTGACACGTCTCATCAACATTGCGTGGAAGTCGGAAACAGTACCGAAGGAGTGGCAGACCGGGGTGGTGGTTCCCATTTTTAAAAAGGGGGATCAGAGGGTGTGTGCCAATTACAGAGGCATCACACTACTCAGCCTCCCCGGGAAAGTTTACTCTAAGGTACTCGAAAGGAGGGTCAGGCCGATTGTCGAACCTCAGATTGAGGAGGAACAATGCGGATTCCGTCCTGGTCGTGGAACGACGGATCAGCTTTTTACTCTCGCAAGGATCCTGGAGGGGGCCTGGGAGTACGCTTATCCGGTCTACATGTGTTTTGTGGACTTGGAGAAGGCGTATGACCGGGTTCCCAGGGAGTTACTGTGGGAGGTGCTGCGGGAGTATGGGGTGAGGGGGTCTCTACTCAGGGCCATCCAATCTCTGTACTCCCAAAGCGAGAGCTGTGTCCGGGTCCTCGGCAGTAAGTCGGACCCATTTCCGGTGAGGGTTGGCCTCCGCCAGGGCTGCGCTTTGTCACCAATCCTGTTTGTAATATACATGGATCGGATTTCGAGGCGTAGTCATGGGGGAGGGGGTCTGCAGTTCGGTGGACTAAGGATTGCACCACTGCTTTTTGCAGATGATGTGGTTCTGATGGCTTCATCGGTCTGCGACCTTCAGCACTTACTGGATCGGTTCGCAACCGAGTGTGAAGCGGCTGGGATGAGGATCAGCACCTCCAAATCTGAGGCCATGGTTCTCAGCAGGAAACCGATGGACTGTCCACTCCAAGTAGGGAATGAGTCCTTACCCCAAGTGAAGGAGTTCAAGTATCTCGGGGTCTTGTTCTCGAGTGAGGGAACAATGGAGCGTGAGATGGGCCGGAGAATCGGAGCAGCGGGAGCGGTACTGCAGTCGCTTTACCGCACCGTTGTGACGAAAAGGGAGCTGAGCCAGAAGGCAAAGCTCTCTGTCTACCGGGCCATTTTCGTTCCTACCCTCACCTATGGTCATGAAGGATGGGTCATGACCGAAAGAACGAGATCGCGGATACAAGCGGCCGAGATGGGTTTTCTCCGCAGGGTGGCTGGTGTCTCCCTTAGGGATAAGGTGAGAAGTTCGGTCATCAGGGAGGGACTCGGAGTTGAGCCGCTCCTCCTTCGCGTCGAAAGGAGCCAGTTGAGGTGGTTCGGGCACCTAGTTAGGATGCCACCTGGGCGCCTCCCTAGGGAGGTGTTCCAGGCACGTCCAGCTGGGAAGAGACCAAGGGGTAGACCTAGGACCAGGTGGAGGGATTATATCTCTTCGCTGGCCTGGGAGCGCCTTGGGATCCCCCAGTCAGAGCTGGTTGATGTCGCCAGGGAAAAGGAAGTTTGGGGCTCTCTGCTGGAACTGCTACCCCCGCGACCCGACCACGGATAAGCGGAAGAAGATGGATGGATGGATGGATGGATGGATGGGTTTGGCCTCCAACACCTTTGTTTACCACTAACAGCACCAGTAAGTCTGTAGGCCTGAGTCCTCCGTGCTACCCAGAGAGGGGAGGAGGAGCAGGGGAATAAGAGGCGGGACATACGATAATAACTACAAACATCTGAAGCAAGACAGACAGCTGAAGTCTAACGCTGACATTCACTCATTCAACTTTAGTGGACTATGAAATCGTAGTAGAAACATATGAGCAGATGGTGAAGGCGTTATGGTGACTGTTAACAGCAATTACATTTAATGTAATTTAATTGAAGGTGTATGTCCTTTAACATAAATCACGTACACATAGATTCAAAGGCTTTATTGTCATTTGCAGAATAGCTACAGTGTAGATGTTGGCATTACAATCTAAAGTACTAGGCTCCTCCAACAGTGCAACATACAATATTGTTAAGACATCAAAATAAAACGTAAAACATTTTTGCAATTAGAAAGGCAGGAATAAGTAACCTATTTACATGAGAATGTACAATTTAAAACTGTACAATGTAATAAAATACTGCTTATTGTAATAACATATAAACACGTGGACTGTGAACTGATGTATAATAATAATAATACTTTTGCCTTTCATTATACCCAAAGACACCTTACAATGGATAAAGGAAACATTCAAAGTAAAATATAAAATACAGACAGGGCTGACAGAACATCATTCAAAAGCAGGCGTGTTTTGGGGACATGAAGTAGCATTGATAAACAAACCGGATTACGGATTTGTAGCTTGTTAAGACGTTTGGTGGGAAGGCCTGAGAGCAGACCCGGCGCCAGAACAAATCTAAAGGGAGGGCATATGATTTTCATGGGAGGGCACACAAAACCGTCACGTGCTGCGGGCCTGTGGCACAATATCAAACAGCAAGGCCAACAGCATTGCGTAAAGACGCACACTTATCGCAAATACATACACAAATAAAGGGCAACATAGAAACGACTTTTGAAACATTGTGTGCGTGGCAGCACAAACACTGGTAAATCACGAGCAAGGCACACTGGTTAAGGATGGCAGCTTCCTCATCGTTGCACTCGGAGAGAAATAGACGGAGACGATGAACTGTTTAGCCCGCCTTGGGCATGGTTTATTTTCCTATGCACTGCAGGTGCATCCTTTCGCTCAGCCGAGCTAATTTAGAACAATATTTTGGCCAACTCTGCATCTTTGTGCAGCGTATACTCAAACAGCGATAGGAAGAGCCCACTGCCTGACTCGGACATGCTGTGGAGTGAATCGTGGTCACCGGAATGCGTGTTTCCAGTCGCAAAAATCTTTGACAGTAAAAGGCAGGATCGTAAAATCTCCGTCAAAATCCAGTATTACCCGTCGGCCTTTACACAACTCTGACGAGGGGGGGGAACTGTTTCGTGAACTGTCAACGGGGGGGGGGGGGGGGGCGTGAACTGTTAGCGCTGTGTTATGCATGCCCACTGCACCTCGCGGGAGTGCGTACAGCGTAAAGCAAAAACTTGCAGACATTTCAATGATTTGTATGGCAAAGTTAGATTTGGAAACGGTATCATTTACTTTTTGGCGGGCATGCATAACACGGCATTACACCGGAGCCATGCTGCGGGGAAACTTTGGCGCTGTTCCGAGTTCTAATCTGTCAAAGTGACGGACTGCTTTCATATTTTTCCATCATTGTTAAAAAAAATCTGTCATAGACGGAAAATATTCGGTTAACGCGACCTCTGCTCAGAGCTCACAGCTCCTCATATCTGTTCAGAAACTGGACAAAAGTTAAACATGAACAAACCACAGACTGTCTGTGTCATGGCGAATTCAGTCGCTGTTGTATCTGTGTCTGTATCATGTTGTTGTGACTGAGTCCGGACGGAGCAGCTACAACGTTAGCTTAGCCTGATCGATCCGATCTCCATTCAGAAAACACGCATTTTAAAAGGTTTTTCGCCTGCCGTCTGCTGCACACTTGTCAAAGCATTAAAGCATGGTTTTTACTAACCGGTATCAGTATGTACGTTTAAAAATGATGCCGGAATGACTACATACTATGTAGTCATTCCGGCATCATTTTTAAACGTGTATTACAATTAAATCACGGTAAAATATGTTCATTTTGTTGTAGTCCGTATCTACCATAAGTGCAGTGAGTTCAAAAATATGCAGCATCACTTGAAGTCAGTCTATTATTTTCGGGAGCGACAAGGAATGTCTCAAAGATACGTCGATCAAGTGGCACCTGCTAACGGGGTGGTGGATGATAGGCTTACATCTAAAAACATAATTTTTTTTTTAACTTTTCTTTCGTTACTTTTTTTCGACCGGTCAATCGCGATCGACTGGTTGGTGACCACTGGCTTACACAGTAACATAGGCTTGGTACGGCTATACTCAACTCACCTCGACTCTCCTCCAGGTTTACAGCCCAAAAACCTGTGAGCCCTGCCTTAAGCTTGGCCATGTTGTTGCTGCTAACCAGAACCTCTTCACTTTTATTAGAAGCAGGTCTTTGTACCATTTATTCAAGGTAATATAATGAAATCAGGGGAAACTAAACTAATTTGGAAAGGCATTAGACTCAATTAGGTTATCATTGCAAGGACCTCAAACATCTGCTTGCACGATTTCACACACAAGCATTTCATTGTTCATGTTACGACCAAAACAAATCTATAGATAATTAACAGATTTTTATCATTTTAATAAATGTAATTCATTAATGCTATCAATTGTATTTTTGACTCATCTGATGTCTTTTGTGAGTTGTGGGTTGCCACAATCCCGGTAATGAACGAATATGAGTGTAATATTTCTGTACGTATTCAAAGACCATGATTTCCGTAGAGATCTCAGCTGCCAGACAGATTGCAACATCTACGCCTGTAGAAGCTGCTGACTATGAGCTGCTGAGGGAGGAACAGAAAAGTGAAAAGTACTGCTCATTATAGCACTTACTCAGTTTTGATTAAGATAACTGGATTTAAAGCAAACCATTACCTGCACATATAAATACATCCTAAAATGAGAGCAAAGCCTGATTTCATAACCGCAATATTTTACGTCTCTGGCTTTAATTCCTCCTTCTCATGAAACCAATATTCTATAATTCCATAAAGACTTGGGCGAAACTTTGTCTGAAGGGAAGAAAAGAAAATCCAGAAGGATGCAGTGAAGGCCTTTGATTGCTATTCTGAATTACAGTTAGCCTCAGGTTGGTCAAACTTCCAACCATGATTTTTTCTTTTGGTCTGTAATTGTAGCCAACACTCAGCCAGGAGGTCCGGCTTCTGTCCTTCCATTCATAAAGCTCCAAGTGCCTCTTAGTGGCGTTTGGATATTAAAACTTTAAATCTTAACCACCCTCACTTCCCAGCTCCAACACTCTATCTTTAGCTCCTGCTTTCCACTCTTTCGTGCAGGCATGCCTAGTCATCAACCTTCAATTACTCAGTCCGTTTTCTCAGGCCCCACAGCATCCTCAAAACGCTGGCACCAAAAACAGTCAACAGTCAGAACCAGCAAAAGCAAGGCAATACAAATACACGTACAAATATGTATATTGTACTTCTCAGCCAGAAATAAAACTGTGATTTTTAAACCAAATGCTTTAAAGGAATAACAATTTTGTATTCCTATATTTTGAGTTACTTTTCACAGGGAAACCTCAACTCATTTTTGGTCATCTAAATTAATTTTATTTTGTATTATTTAAGGTTCTTGTAATATTGATTTTCTTTACAAAGCTACTAATAAATTAGCCAGGACAATATTAGCCTCTGATATTAGCTTATAGTAGTTGCTGTTCAAAATGACAAAGACATATTTGAGCTGATTTAGACACTCTGATCTGTCCTGCTTAGTACATGTCTATGTGAAAAGTGTTGCTCTAATTACCATTCATTTCTCTTTAGTTCACCTCCGCTCTAATGTGACTTTTAGCATCTTTAAGCTCATTATTTTGCAGACGTAGATAGCGATTAGCTGGTGAATATATAGGGACATTTAGCAGCTAAAGGGGCAGATATTATTCACATGAGTAAACCTAAAAAGGGGTTTATTTTCTCATGGTGTTTCTGTTGAAAGAAGGAACAAAGTCCTGATAAATCACTGTCGCATTATTTGAAGTCTCATAATCCTTTGGCATCTGGATTTAGCAATTGCAAAGTTAGCCTATTTTATTAGATAATTAAATCATTCTCAAAGGGAGACATTGAAGACGGTATCATTTTGGTCTCAGTATAGCACCCAAATATCATAAGTCAAACAACAAACCAGTCCCACCACAAAGAACCAATATTACAACATTATGTAACATTGTGTAAACCAGAAAATAATAGTTCACATTTGATCTTCTCCTCAAGGAGGAACAGGGGGCAAAACACATGCAGCCGATTCATTCAGACACACAGATGTGACTGGTTTCAGGCTAATGTGGAAAACAGAGCTGTGCATGTTGGGGGCAAGCCTTGTCCTCAGAAGAGGTAATTAAAGCCACCAGAGAAGCATTAAGTCACGTGTGGAGTGCAGCACTGTTTGGAGGGGCAAAACAATGGTTACAGACCCTTCCCAGAAATACCACCCAGCCAGCCTGCTGTGAGAGGAGAGCTCCTTATCGTGCTCTACTGCTGTCCATACAAAACATCTCCCCTCATAATTACATGTTTATGCACAATAGACAGCGAGCTAACCCAGAGACCTATCAAATCTAAGGAGTCGTTTACATTAAAACCTCACAGTGGCCAGATTTAGATAGGGAGGCATTCATTCTGACACACCAAAAACAAAAAAAAGATCCAAATGACATAAAAAAGCAGCCCTGCCTCGCTGTGGTCACAGCCAC
Source organism: Pogonophryne albipinna (assembly GCA_028583405.1). NCBI lineage: Eukaryota > Metazoa > Chordata > Actinopteri > Perciformes > Artedidraconidae > Pogonophryne > Pogonophryne albipinna. The sequence continues at coordinate 25,714,459 of CM053258.1, forward strand.
TTTCATGACGAGATGCAGTGGCATATCTGGAGCCAAGAAACTCGTTAAATGTCGACTCCACCCCCACACTACTCTTTCATTTATTCTAGGAGTTCACCAAAGATGCCCGTGGCTCAGGGAGCGCTCACCTGCGGTCGCTGATGTTGGCAGTTTAAATGATATGGAGTAAGGAAAGAAAGACTTCACTAAGCCCAAAGATATTTTACACAGCGGTTTGAACATGAGGATCACCATGTTAAATGATCCTGTCTAGTAGTTAACAAGATTATATCTCACATTCACTGACTTGATTACTTTAACATTTCAATGCTTTAATAATGTTTCTTATTATGTTGCTTTATCTCCTCTTCGTGTGAATTAATCATATTTAAAAACAGACGACCTGTATTCGAAAATTCTCAATCTATAGGTAGAATAGTGTTTTACTTATCTAACAGGTTTCACAGTGTTTGAGCTGGAGATATACAGCATGTGACTGAGTGTGGATATCGCAGCCCATCTGTCACATTCCTTTTCACTATCCAAGAGTAGCTGTAACTGAATGGCCCATACTTCACATATTTGTCCCTATTTTTGAGGATGAACATTGAAAACAGTACATGTGCAGAAAGATATAAACAGCTTATTGTGATATGAAGTTTCTACTAATCAGAGATGTGTGCTCTGTTGCCAGGCAACAAGCAGAGATCCCAGCAAGTCTCTCCAAGAAACAGTAGCTGTTTTTTAGTCTTCAACCCAAGCTATGCTGAGTTGCTGCTAGCTAGGGCCTTGTTTGCACTTGTGTGTGAAGCGAAACACAGTCCTGTCAACAGTTTGATGCTCTTCCCCTAAGTGAGAGTTGGTTTTGGAAAGGACGTGCAAACGGAGGCGAGGAGGAGGAAGGCTGCCGGCAGAGAACCGAGGAAGTTACCAATACAGGCTCCAAATTCTTCAAAACATCCTCTCTGCCAATGTTTTATGAGAAGGAAAAACGTTGACACACTGTCATGCCTCAATGACACACACTGCATTTTGGTGAGAAGCACTGAGTGTAAACAGAACCGACTCAACGGGGTAACTTTGATGCTTCTCTTCTTTTGTTTATCCTGAATTTAGACAACAAACCAACCTTCAATTGGTACATCCATCAAAGTACTATGTGTTTATTAAAATAAGGCATAAAGTAATAATATACTGCTTAAGTAATTGTATTTAATGCTACATATACTTCTACTCCACTTTTAGAGGCAAATTTCACTCATAGTTACTTTTTACATGTAAAAACACATAAAATATGATCAAGATGCAGTACTCTACTAAGTAGTATTTTACACAGTAAATCCCCATATTGACAATCTACAGCATTTAAATGGTCCTGTACATGTATTTGTTATAAAAACCGGATAATATAATCTATAATAATAATAATAATAATAATGTGAAAATAGCCATTATGCATACTGAGAACTTGTACTTTTGATACTTGAAGTATATTTTGCTAATTATATTCTAGTAAAGTAACATTTTCAATTCAGGTACTCAGATCATTTTAAGACCATAGTATTTGTACTAAAGTAAAGAATCTGCATACTGCCTCTGTTAATACATTACATTTGACATTGCAGCTTGATCTACTGCCTTAGTGTATAATCACTATGAATTCCCCTGATCAGAGGATGCCATGGATGCAGTATGCACACATCAGGTACAACAAAAGCCTGTTCCAGGTTCCTCTGCTGCTCCTCAGAGGATGGGGCCGCTCAGAACACCTCTCTACTGCCCCCTGCTGTCTGTAGGCTGCACTGTGGAGCCCGGCAGCACACCACACACCGGTTTGTAAAAATCATAGAGGATAAACAGACAAAACCTGCCAGCATCATGACAGGCTTCACTGTGTGAACATTAGATTGGAACACAAACCCAGCCGGTGGTGAGCTTAATGCATCTCAATGAGTGAGGAGTGACTGTCAAACCAAGACATTTAAAAAAAAAAAGGGATCCCACTTCTTTCCAGCATGCATTCATGACTGGAAGTCATTTTCGATTGAATAAAAAAGAACAGGAAAAGTTTGTTACACACAGTCTACCACATCCTCCCCAGATTTGAGTCTTCAGACTGGGGGTAAATATTGTCCGACCGTCAGTCTTTACCTTTTCCAGAAAAACACCCTGTCACAAGGACTTGGTCAATACAATGATGTTTTTAGCTATGAACAGTTTGCACACCCATGCTAAAAAAGGACCCTAACACTCCTGACTCATCCGTCATAAAGTGCAAACTCTGAATAATGTGTATGTATGAATGAATAAACGATGTTAAATTCAAGATCTGAGCCTCGGCGTGGCACACATTTAAATGCTGATCACTAAACCAAGTAAAGGAAGCAAGTCAATTATAAAAAAGTGAATTTGAGAGGAATCCCTTATTGTTGCACCGTACAGACTGAGAGGGGGAGACGGGGAGGAGAGAGAGGCCTGTCACTTCAGGGTGACGGTCCTCCCTCTCAGACATGGCACCCGTCATTAAAGATGACCTCAGAGCAGGGAGGGCCCTCCACGTGAGGAACATCATCCCTGATGCTGCAGAGCCGCTCAGTATAAATACGTAGAGCCTGCTGCTGAGGGGAGAAGCAGCTGCCGCTCAGACAGACGACTCCACAGCTAAGGATATAACAGCGCAGTGACGGGACAGCAGCTTCCAGACCCCCCCCCGCTGTTTCTCTGGAGCATTAGCCTACCCGGTAAGGTGTTTTTGGTGATTTGTACTCAGTGCATGGGGGACTCCCAACTGCAGCCTGGCTCTCACTATAGAGGGTCACTGCTGCTGTAATCAGCTCTGTGCTATGGCTGGGTTTCCCTTGGAGACATTTTGTGTTTGTGATGCAATAAGTTTCACAAAAGAAAATCCTTATTCAGAAGTGTTACAAATGGATGCTTTCCACAAAGACTGCTCACTTCAGCCGCCTAAAACTGATAGAGTAAAAAGATCTGGATACATTTAGAAATGAAAGCTTGTGATACATATGTGCAGCTACCTCCCCATCCTGTTAGATGACCACTGCACTGCAGTGTCAGAGTGTCAGTGTGCAGAGGGCAGGTGCAGAGACACTGAGGTTATATTACATGGTGACCGGGTTGCTGTTTGACATTAAACACAAAGAGAGCAACAATGCTTCTTCTCATTATCGAATTCTGTCTTTGCAGGTTGAGCTTCCCAAGATGGACCTGAGGGTGACGAGCGTTCTTCTCATCCTCCTAGCTTTGGCTGAGGCGACCCGTGATAGGTACTACCATGTGCCAAAAGTGAACAAGGGCCCCTATCCCGTCAAGAGTCACGGTGAGTCACTCATGTCTTTTCCCACCAGGGTTGTTAAAACCTTTTATTATATCAGCAATCATGAAGATTTAATGTTAAGGAGATCTGGTATCTCATCTGAAATGTTTGCAAATACGGAAGGTTAATTTAACTCAGTGAATAAAGCAGGAACATAATCTACTTATGATAAGCATAACAAATAAACTCAGCAGAAACTCTATCAGCACCACATATGACATATACAGGTACAGCCTACAATTTCATATAACAGAATTTTGAGTGTTTGAGAGTTTTGAAATACATCATTCCTCTGTGAATGACCTCAGGAGGCACTGTGATCCACTGGCAAATCCAATTAGGGTAATACCTTAAACCACTGATCTGAAAATCAGGGTAGCCATGTGAACGCATCGTACTGCATCAGAACCTGATCAATAAGACACATTTCTTAACCGAGTGCAGCTTCTACTCATTTCCCTAAACATCATTATCCCCCAAACTCTGACTCTTCTCTTGTGCAACCTGGCAAACTGTTGGCTCACACACATCAGGTAATGAGGCTTCTAAAACTCTATTAAATGTCATCAAGGTGCACACCCAGCAAGGTCCAGCCCCCCCTCTGATTGGCTGAGAGCAGAAGACTGTGGTTGAACTGGCTGAACTGCTGTAAATGATTCTAACTGTATCAAGCTGTGAGGTGGGGTACAGGCTAGCTGTAAAGGGGCACTTGTGCCCTGTATCATTAATGAATGCATCTGCATGTGTCATCAACTACCAAGATAGTGTATACACTGTATTTTAGATCACAACTAATGATTCAAATGATGTGTTTGACACCTTCACCTTTATTCCAGAGGTTTTGACAGAGGTTGTGATGTGGTTTGACTGTGAAAATGAAAATAGAATAGAAAGTCAACAATAAGAGCCCACATTTGACAAAGCGCACAAACAGATGCTGTCACCACGTTGCAGGCACACCCTTGCAAAATGCTTTGTGTTATTAAATTCACGCCACGTAATTACAAAGAAAAAGAAACAGACTGCAGAGAAACACTTTCGCAAGATCAAACAGTAAATCTAACAAAACACGGTCAGTTTACAGGAGCTTCACCGAATAAAGAGGAGCTTATTTAAGACAGGTAAATGAAGCATAATACGTAATGCTCTGAACATAAGCATAGCAGTGCTTTAGAGAACAGATTCAAATAGTGTGGCCAGTGTGTGGTGCTTTTGGCTGCTAACAAGTCCACTTCTGGCACAAATACCCGTATGGGGTTTCAGGCACAGTCTTATGTGGTTTGAAAATCACAGACCTGTAAAAGCATTGTTTTCTCAAAACCCCATTTCAAAGAGAGGCCAACACCATAGGTTTGTAGTGATGCATCCACAATTATGGCATAGAAAGGAATGTAGTCCGATAGCTTATTATCAAAGGTCTTTGCTTTGCATAGTTCATGCTGTTATTAAGTTAGAGTCGGGGTGGAGGAGAGTTTATGTAGGACATAAGATTGACTTCAAACTGAAATTGAACAGACATTTAATGGCAGATTTGTCCCATGTAAATTAGCTTTAAGCTAACGAGTACAGTAAGTCAAATGGCAACATTTACGAATCGTAAATTCGTAAAATTGTAAACAGTTCCTCACAAATCAAATGAAATCCTGACAAAGAATTTGGAGAGAAAACAACAAGGGGCTTATTCCCAATCTGGCTGTCCCCTTGTTTGAGTCAAATAAGGAAAAACTATGTATTTTCTGCCATATATTGGTTTTATAGGGTAGGGTTATGTTGACTTATTCTCGAGTAAAACAAACTGACACTCCAAGTTGGTGTTTATACATGCACTCATTTGACCTTCACCATAAACACTACACTAAATGCATCAGGCGGATGTTGACAACTTGCAGACCACTAACTATGTGTTCAAGGCCATGGGTAGTGTAGGAAATTGAGGGGTGCAGTAAAGTGAGGGCAAATGCAACTGAAATGCACAGGAGCTGGTGTGTTGCCAGCAAACATAAGCTTGGTGAGAGCATCCCCACAGAACCAGTGGTGTTGTGAAGACTCTCCTGAGAAAAAGGAGCGCTGTCCCCACAACCTGCCTTACTATATTAACCTGTTAGGCCCCAAGCCTGTTTTTCAGGTTTCAGGCTCGAAAATGACATTCCCAGAACAAATGACCATATCTTCCCTTCTAAAAGGGTTACATTAATAATCTTTTTTCTTAAAGTAATGATAAACCTGTGAGTTGGATGTAGAAAAGTCAGAATCAATAAAGATGTTTTTTATTTTAAAGAAAATTCAGATTTAACATGGTAAAAAACTGTAAATTATAGTGCCCGTCAAAATAATATTTTGTACTTATAGTGAAAACTAACCTTGGATGATGGGTTAGTAGACTAAAATCTTTAGGAATCCAAAGTACAACATATAATAAGTACCCTGTATCAAGATTGATGCAAAACAAGTGATATTTGACCTTTTTAGACAGATTTAGCAAAAAAAAACCTCTTCTGGGGCCATTTGGGTGGATTTTCCTTATCTCTGGCCCCCCTTGTTCGATTTTTACATGTGACATCTCTTTCTGACCGCCAGAGCCAATAGAATCCAAGGGAAATCGTCCCGCACACACTCATGTTAAAAAAAAATGGTGGCCTCTCTGCGCATTCTAGCTTGCAGGAGAGGGGAGAAATATCGCTGCTCTGATATCAAGCAACGGAAAAGCTGTTTTATTGCTTATGGATTATCAGAACATTTCAAAGGGGACGCAGTCACATTGGATTAACCTATGGATTAACTACACCATCGTTTTTTATCGTTTTAATGCCATTGAAGACCAGTTTAGACCAGACAAAGACGAAGGTAAGCCATGTTAGCGTTGTGGGCTACCTAGCGCCACTTGTTTTGATGTACGTTTTTGTTGAAAACGTCGCAAGTTTGTATCTTTCATTGTTGAGGTGGGCACCGTTAGATTCTGTGTCTCCTTGCGATCATAAACGATGTGTTGGATGTTAAGCTAGGAGTGATTATCGGTGCAGTAATAGGTTAGCATTTTTCGCTCAGGGGTCATTTAGATGCTTCTTATGAGACTTCTGTTTTGTTTTGGTAAATATGGTTTGTATCGTCAGTTAGCTGAGATTATTCCCGTTAATCTGATATAACACATTAATAGGTTCTTAAATATTAAGATCCACTGAGACACAGTGTCGTGAAAAAAAAAGCAAGGGTACCCGCCGGCGGGGACCTTGGGGCTTAACAGGTTAAGGAGTAGTGTCTTATGGAGTAGAGTACCAAACCTAGGGTAATTCAACTACCAAGATGGCATCTTATCTAATACAAGTAAAGGCAGAAGGTTCTTCAAGCACTTCTTGATCAAACACACTCGTGTTCACTGACAACAACGTGGAATACTGTAAAGAATCCTTTTTACATTAAAGGACATGATTGAGACAACATTCTAAACCTAGTTATAAACATTCAACCAAAAGAGGAAAAAAACAGGGACATCAGGATGTGTGAATCATATTTCCTAAATAATGACGTAAAATATTTTGTTTATGTATTCCCTAGCCGTTGAAGGCCAGCCAGGTCCTTCAGGGCCTCCAGGTGAGCCAGGACCAATGGGACCACCTGGACCTTCTGGGATGAGTGGTACAGGATATACGGGACCACAAGGCCCAGCAGGACCTCCTGGACCCAAAGGCTACTCTCAACCAGGTAAACCTGGTGCCCCAGGGGGCTCTGGAAAACCAGGTACCCCTGGCATTCCCGCTCATAAAGGTGAACCTGGCCAAACTGGACCAATGGGTGCCAGAGGTTCACCTGGTCCATATGGAACACCTGGACCTGCTGGAATTTCTTCTGCTGGAAAACCTGGACAAGGTGGCATGCCTGGGGCAATGGGACACAGAGGAGAGTCTGGTTTAAAGGGACATCCTGGTATTCCTGGTCTTCCTGGCAACAAAGGAGAGAGAGGCATTGGAGTTCCTGGGGTTCAAGGACCACCAGGCATGGTTGGATCAATGGGACCATCTGGAATGCCTGGCAAATCTGGAGTTGGTAAACCTGGTGCTACTGGCTATCCTGGAGAACCTGGCAAGAGTGGCACACCTGGAAGAGACGGCACTTCTGGGCCAATGGGTATGCAAGGACCTAAGGCTCATACTGGGGCTCCAGGTATTGGAGCACCAGGGAAATCAGGCCAGAATGGTACCCCAGGTACGCATGGACCTATGGGTGCTAAAGGTCCACAGGGTCCAGCCGGTCAGCCGGGATCCCCTGGCATGCCAGGTGTTGGCAAAACAGGTGAATCTGGAATACCAGGTAGCAGAGGATCCCCCGGTACATCCGGAACCACTGGACAGAAAGGAGAGCCAGGCCCAACTGGTGTTACTGGTCAGCCAGGTGCTCCTGGTCAAATGAGCCCAGCTGGTCCACAAGGTTCAAGAGGATTCCAGGGTGAGGGAGGCCCAGCAGGGCCTAAGGGCGACATTGGTATGGTTGGCGCACCAGGCCCAAGAGGAACCAAGGGTGAACAGGGAGCTCAGGGTTTCACTGGTAAACTAGGTTCCCCAGGTGCAGTAGGTCCTGCAGGTCTTCCAGGGCATAATGGTCTTCAGGGTCCAAAGGGTGCACAAGGCCATGGAGGTGCACCAGGAGTCCCAGGCTCAAATGGTGCCCCAGGACCAAAAGGACACACAGGACCTGCAGGAGGACCAGGAAAAAGTGGTGATAATGGAAGACCAGGATCCAATGGACCAGTTGGGCCCAGCGGTCCATCAGGTCTTCCTGGACTTAAGGGTCATCCTGGCCTTCCAGGCCCACCTGGCCCAGCTGGCATGACAGCTAAGGGAATTTCTGGTCCTCAGGGTCCATCTGGAATTCCAGGTGCCAGAGGTCAAGATGGTCATCCAGGCCCTGGCGGTCCTCCTGGTCCACCTGGCCCACCAGGAGAGATGATGTACCACCATGAGAAGAGCATGCCAATCAAGTCCCATGAGGTTGTGATGTCCCATGAGATGATGAAGGCCCCAATGTCTGCTTTCAGTGCTGTGCTGACCAGAGCCTACCCCCCAGCTGCAACCCCTATTCAGTTCGACCAGATTATTTACAATGGGGAGAACCATTATGACCAGCACAGTGGTGTGTTTACCTGCCAGGTCCCCGGCCTCTACTATTTCAGCTATCATATGCATGTCAATGGTGCTAATGCATTGGTGGCCCTCTACAAAAACGAGGAGCCAGTTATTTTCAGCTATGATGAGTACAACAAAGGTTTCCTGGATCAGATGTCAGGCAGTACTGTTCTCATGCTGCATGGTGGTGACAGAGTCTATGTTCAGGTCCCTGATGAGGAGAGTAATGGCATATTTGCAGCGGATAATGTTCACTGCTCTTTCTCTGGGTTCTTGATTGCCTCTACGTGATTTCAGAAATTCAAATAAATCTCAAAACCTTTCAAAACATTAACAACTCAGAGCAACAGATCAGTATATAAAATCACAAAAGTAGTTTTAAAAAATATATATGGTGCTAATTTTCAAGTTTCACTGCCTCATAAAGAACTTTACAAAAAAACACTTTAATTTGACAAAGAATTTATCAATTGACAGACCTGGAGTAAAATCTTTAAAAAGGATGGTTAAAAATGATCCTTTTTCCCAAATTAACCATGTGTGTGCCTTTGCCATTTTTGGAAACATGAAACAATATTGGAAGATATGTTAAGTGTTGCTTTACAACTGCCTGTAACATTTACAGCACATATTTTATTTGTATTTGTTTTTATTAATGTTTGATGTTTAAGACTTGTTCTGTAATATACAAATACGAGACATGCAAAACTGTTGTACTAAATGTTATTCGAGATCAGCACATTCTCACAAGCACTATGACCAGCAAACCAACACAGCATGAGAATCTCAAACAGCATTTTTTTTCAAAACAATAATGTCCCATTGGATGTGTTAAGTTATGTACCACTTGTTGACCAAAACACAGAATAAAACTTCTAGTTTGAAAATGAAAGTATTGTGTAAGTTGTTTTTTCTTATTTACAGTATGGGTCCTTTTTAAACCATTAGAAATAGGCAACAAATGATATTGTCTGATGTTTGGCATAAAAGGCATACCTTTGAAGGCAGATGTTTTATAATTGTGGTCGATGGCAGCAACCATGTCTTTCCAAAAGTCGGAATTCACCTCGTTTCCTCGCTGTTCACAAAAACATGAATTAACAATTTAATTGTTTTTCCACATGAAAATCTCAACCATTCATTTGAAACCATAAATTATGAGATATTACCTTATGCAACATGTCCACAACTCTTCCGCAGAGGAGAGCCCCTGGCAGGTCAAAGTAGTTGTCATAGAAATAGTATTTTGCTGCAAAGACCAAAGAAAAAGTCTATGAAAACTAGTGACAGGTGATGTGAAGAAAAGGGAAATTCAGAAGCTTTAAGAAGCTTTTTGGTACTTTTTCATAGTCAATGTATAACCTAGAGTAGATGGCGGTCAGCCCACTTTAAAGAAACAGACAGGACTACAGGGAGTGAGCAAAGCAATGTCCTGCTGTGGACAGGGGAAGCAGCATAATGAATTTAAGCAGACTTAGAGATTTGTGGCATTGTTTAACTTTGGTGTTTTGAAGTATTGAAGAGCACAAATTACTAGCCTCATTGACCGTTGCAAAAAGGGCTGTCTGAAAGCAAGATAAAGCAGTGAAAAGATAATAAATAAAGCGTACATTAAAAGGGATGAATCTCTTTAGGTGGTAAAATATGTTTTGCTCCAGCCCCTCGTCTGCCTGTTTCTCCAAACAGTGGCCGTGTATACCGCTGTCTACTGTAGTTCAAACACTGGCATCCTTAAAAGCCAACAGCATACAACTATTAGGTATAAAGATGGATACAAACATCATACCGGATCTTGTGAAGGTAGTATTGAGGCTGTTGAAATGTCCCCACTCCCTCTTAGGACCATAATGTTTAATGATGTCTTCCGCGCTGAGGTCATTGGTTCCATGTGTCGCTCTAAAAAAGCAAAAAGGACTATTTTCTAATATCTGTTGATTTGGTTGACGGATTAAATATATTTCATGCACTAAAAGCATACCGTAAGACGGTTCCATCTTCAGCTAGCTTCACAAGGTTTCCATCCTCCAGATCCACCACGAGTCCTTTGAAACTGAACAGAAATGTAACATGTTAGAAAACTTTATAAATCACTTCTCTCTTCCCATATACTCAGCTCCTAAAATGAACCACTCAGTGCCGACCAATCAGGACAACAGAAAGATTAGCTTACTGAGCTGCCACAGTCACATCATTTAAAGTACATTTAACAAAGGTCCCAGCAGGAGTCTAGTAACACTAGACTATCAAATTGTTTTCTTCTTTATTGCAAATACTAGATACCTTACTCTATTTTACTTTCAGATCCTACAGAGGTATTAATCTAAGAGCAAAACATTTCCTTTGGTTTAACTTCTCTCCTTGGTTGGTCACAAGAAGACTTTATTCATAGGGTCACAAGCCAAAAGTCTGTGAAGCACTGGAGCTTAGAGTAGGTCCTGAGTGCGTTCAGTCAATTTGCTTCGGTTTATGTGGTGCATACAAAGACAACCAAGAAATAATACGTAGCAAAACAAAATAAAATAAAAATAAAACTGTTATAACAGCTATTTTTTTTTAAACTATGTTAAGACTATTGTAACAAATTCAAAATAAATACAATATTTACAAATATAATAATGTGAGAAACTGAATACAGTCAAATATAATAAAATATGATAAATACTACATACAATATTCAAGGTGGAGATCTGTGATATAGGGCCTTCTGTGTTTTAGACCCACTGAATCAAAGTGAACTCATCCCTTCCATAGAAATGTTTTTGGAGTTGTTGTTTGAACTCATTCTACTTCCTGATGGCTCAGGACCCCAATAACATAGGGAGGACAAACAGATCAGGCATAATGACACAACCATGGCACACAGCATAATTGTTTCTGAACAATTACTAAGTCAGCTTACTGTCACCCTAAGAACATATCTAGGACTAAAAGACTAATGTCCAGAAGGATTTGTAAAAACATGTCCATGCTTTTATCTTCAGTAGACTGGACTACTGTAATGGTGTCTTTACAGGTCTCACTAAAAAATCTATTAGAAAGCTGCAGCTAATTCAGAACGCTGCTGCTCGAGTCCTCACTGACACTAAGAAAGTGGATCACATCACTCCTGTTCTGAGGTCTTTACACTGGTTCCTCACTAACACTAAGAAAGTGGATCAGTCCAGTTCTGAGGTCTTTACACTGGTTCCTCACTAACACTAAGAAAGTGGATCAGTCCAGTTCTGAGGTCTTTACACTGGTTCCTCACTAACACTAAGAAAGTGGATCAGTCCAGTTCTGAGGCCTTTACACTGGCTTGCTCACTAACACTAAGAAAGTGGATCAGTCCAGTTCTGAGGTCTTTACACTGGTTCCTCACTAACACTAAGAAAGTGGATCAGTCCAGTTCTGAGGTCTTTACACTGGTTCCTCACTAACACTAAGAAAGTGGATCAGTCCAGTTCTGAGGTCTTTACACTGGTTCCTCACTAACACTAAGAAAGTGGATCAGTCCAGTTCTGAGGCCTTTACACTGGCTTGCTCACTAACACTAAGAAAGTGGATCAGTCCAGTTCTGAGGTCTTTACACTGGCTTGCTCACTAACACTAAGAAAGTGGATCAGTCCAGTTCTGAGGTCTTTACACTGGTTCCTCACTAACACTAAGAAAGTGGATCAGTCCAGTTCTGAGGTCTTTAAACTGGTTCCTCACTAACACTAAGAAAGTGGATCAGTCCAGTTCTGAGGTCTTTACACTGGCTTGCTCACTAACACTAAGAAAGTGGATCAGTCCAGTTCTGAGGTCTTTACACTGGTTCCTCACTAACACTAAGAAAGTGGATCAGTCCAGTTCTGAGGTCTTTAAACTGGTTCCTCACTAACACTAAGAAAGTGGATCAGTCCAGTTCTGAGGTCTTTACACTGGCTTCCTGTGTGTCAAAGAACTGATTTCAAAATACTGCTGCTGGTTTATAAAGCTTTGAATGGTTTAGGGCCAAAATACATTTCTGATCTCCTGCTAAATGATGAACCATCCAGAACTCTCAGGTCTTCTGTGACGAGCCTACTTTCTGTCCCCAGAAAGCAGCGTTCAGTTGTTATGCTCCAAACATCTGGAACAAACTCCCAGAAACCTGCAGGTCCGCTGCAACTCGTACTACTTTTAAATCCAGGCTGAAGACTATTCTTTTTAAAGAACTATCCATACCTCAGACTGCACTGTAACTTTTATTCATGTATATATATTAGCTTGTTTGAGGTTTATTTTATTCTCTTTGCTTTTAATGCCTGTTTTTAAATGCCATTATAATGTGTTTCCGTTGCACTATTTCTAAATGCTCTTAATGTTTTTCCTTTGTGTAAAGCACTTTGAATGCCTTGTGTTGAAAGGTGCTGTATAAATAAAATGGCCTTGCCTTGCCTTAAACAACGTATTTATTTAAAAAGGTATAAATAACCTTTGAATGTATTACTGATTGTAATTAGAGAATTAGTTTGAACATGATTACTACTAAATATGATACTAGTCTTTGTCATTCAAAGGGTTGTAGATGCTCTGGTTGCACCCCCTTATTACCTGAGTCATTCTGCTTTGCCTACTCTAAAGTAACCAAGAGCCTGAAGGACACTCCTCAATAACTCCTCACATCTTGATTAAACCATTATGATGACTAAGACTAGATTGGCTTGATGCAAATAAACTTGAGTATGCTAATATCACCTTTTCTAGAGACTCTGACTCTTTTTGACCATTTTATTTCTATTTGACTGAAGTCACACATATGGTCTGTTGCTTTCTATAACAACCAATCAAATGTTATTTATACAGCTCAATTACACAAATTACACATTTGTTTCAGGGGACCCTTTCCTTCCCAAAAAAGAAAAAGAAAAACCCCACGATTACCAGGGAACATTTTTGAAACCTTGGTGAGAGCAACAGAGATGGGAACCCTCTTCCAGGATGGACAGACATGCAACAGGTGCCTTCTTTTGTTGTAGATATGATCATTGAATCATGGGTGTACATCAGTAGCATAAGCTAAATGTAACTTTTGATAAGGCTGTCATATCCAGTCTGACGGTGATTGTGTAGTAGTTTTTTTTGCAATGTATATATTTAGCACATTTTAACATTATTATATGCTTACCTTTAACCTTTGTGTGCTGTTTGGGTCTGTGGGACCCGTTTGCAGTGTTTACTACAATAAAATGTATTCAATTTAATTATTTTAACCTGCTTTATTTGGGGGTGGACCTCACATCCTCTAGGGGGGGCCTCACATCATCTAGGGGGGACCTCATCTCCTCTAGGGGGGTTCTCACCTCCTCTGCGGGGGTCCGGGGGCATGCACCCCCGGGAAGATGTTTTTTAAAATGTTGAAGTGAAATGCATCAATCTGGTGCACTTTGAGCACAAAATGAATTTATGGATACAGCTCTCAACACTCAGAAAGGGAGCTGTATACTTTTCAATAATCCAATCATCTTTAGAATATGATCACAACCAATAACAAAATCATTTCAACTTGTTTATTCTTATCTTATGTTACCTAGTTAGCATTCTTTCTTTTTATTTATACATATTTTACTAATCATTCCCCTTTTAAACAGTTTTTTGTACTGTACTATAGTACACATTGGAATGATTTCTTACTTTATCTATTAAATAGATAAAAGTGTGCTCTCCCTAGCTCCCTCTCTCTCTCTCTCTCTCCCTCTGTCTCGCACGCTCACAGAGGCTGTGTGCTCGTCCGTGGCGATGACGGCTTGTGTAAAATAAATAAAAATAAACATATTTGTAAAGTGGGGGGACACAAACGGGATTTCGAAAAGTGCGGGGGACATGTCCCCCCCCCCTGTCCCCAGTGGAGATTACGCCATGCATGTGTGTGCGTCAAGTGCAATAAATATATATGCAAGTTACAACACACACAGTAAAACTCTGCCCCTCATGTGCTGTATAGGCTGGCATGATAGGCTGTGTTCAATGGGGCTGATGTGCTGTAGATTCTGCCAGAAGGAAAATCAGCGGGGAGGTGCCACATTGCTTTTCTTCCCGACTGCAACGCTGGTTCCGCAAATCAAGCAAGAACGTGATTGGTCGATATTCATTGTGGGGTGGGGGGAGGAGGGTGTTAGATAGATATAGAGTTGTAGTAAGTAGATAGAGTTCGCTATGATTTAGGTTTCCTTTATGCATGGGGTAGATTCTTTTAATTACATTTCCTTTTTTGTTTTGTGTATTTTATACATTTTGGATTTGCTTGTCGAGCTATTTTTAGAACATGCCCCGCGGGGGACTCACGTTGCCCCTGCGGGCGACTGAGTGCCCGCGGGCACCGTGTTGGCTACCCCTGTTTTAGATCAACAGGTACTTCCTGTAGACATCAGCTGCTGCAGTTGCTGACTCACCAGAAGTCCCAGGTAGCAGGAGTGAGGTTCAGCAGGTCCTTGTCATAGCCTTTATGCTCCACCAGATACCTGGCAAAGCTCTCATAGATCAGCTGCAGAAACAAAGAGGACATCATAAGACCACCACCACCAAACACTGAGCAGCACAGTCTTAATGCAAATGACAAGGAGGTGTCACTGAATACCAGGAACACTTTCTGCAAGGAGGGTTTCTCTGGTTGGAGGTGTAATGAGAAGACTTTCCAATAATGTTCACAATCAACTATATAAGACACCAGTAATGCTTTGTTTCATTATTTGTAAAACACAGCATTGACATACTTTATCATCGTCATCTTATAACATTTGAATGGTGAACATGGTAGCTCCCAATTCTGACATCCAACAGACACAAGAAACGTTGATAGGAGTCACTTTTGTGTGCTCACACTGTTTTCTTTTTTAGCCGTTTCAACATGTAACTTAACTTAAAATATACTCTCTAACGTTATCTGTGTGCACACTGTTAGGTGCTGGCGAGTACGGTTTTTAACTGGGAACAATGCCATAAGGCTGAGAGTAATTACAGGATAGGCTGTTCATTCACTTTGGTTTGGGATGCATTACGCATTGGTCTTTAATAACACTTGGTTAAAAGAGAAGTCTTGTGCATGGTTGCCTGCAGTAGTGTAAAGTAACTAAGTAGATGTACTAGTACTGTACTTGAGTACAATGTTAAGAGACATGTACTTTACTTTGAGTGTTAGAATGTGTTGCTACTGTGTACTTCTACTCCACTACATTTGAGAGGTAAATGGTGTACTTTTCCTCCACTACATGTATTTAATACCTTTAGTTACTTCACAGATGTGGATGAATGATGAAATCTAATCAAGCCTTAAATCAGACTTTAGTTCCACCTGGAGTAAATCCACAAGCTACCCTGCAGTATACAAAGTAATTCAAACTAGCTGCACCTTTACCAGCTTTGAGAACACTTTCATGATCAAATCAAATCAAATTTTATTTGTAGAGCACATTTAAAAACGATTTTGGTCGAGCCAAAGTGCTACATGTAATTTAAACACATAAAAACGATCAATTATAATATATATCGCTATATCAATTAAATGTATTATTATTATCTCATATATATTATTCTGAAATGGACCAATCTGCATCGACTACTTTTACTTTTGGTAATTTAAGTAATACTTGTTTATACTTTTACTTGAGTAACATTTTTGAATGCAGGACTTTTACTGTAACAGAGTATTCCTACAATTTGTTACTTCTTTTTTTACTTAAATACAGTATATAAGGACTTCTTCCACCTCTGGTTGCTTGTATAGGGACAGCTTTACAGCTAAAAGTCCCATCAGTGCAACAGAGAAAGCGTTATTGAGCATCCCTCTCTGGTTCTCTGTATGAAGTGCACTGCCAGGATTAGTAGACCCACATGTGACACACAGCAGAGAGCAGACATGATGAACCCAGGCCGGATGAACAGGCTGGGGACCAGCAGCCCCTCGGGTTCGGTCCCTGTATCACAGGATCCAGCCACGCTTTAGGCTGCGGTGATTTGAGTTTATGATAATAGTAACGCAATATGATATGGGAAGCTTGTGTTGCTAATAGGCCCCAGAGAGGATTTATAGACATGGAGGATCATCACGGCCAACCTGTGAGTCCCGCAGAGAGACTGCAGCATCAGGAGCCTCCATCACCGTGCACACATCCCTCCATTCACTCACACTCTGAAGCCATGTTCCATACATTGTATCCGTGCAGGCAACACACAATTGACAAGAGGTCGAAGAGCGTATTGACGTGCTATTTTTAATCCAGATGTGTTGCGGGTCGAAGCCTCGCGGCCACCGTCCGGCTGTCACTCACCCTGGAGGTCTCCTTCAGGTGGTAGCGGCACAGCGTGTGGTCCAGGTCGAAGCCGATAACATCACTGTCCGCCAGGCTGAAGTATTCCGTCATTGTAGCAGAAGCTCCGGAGCCCGACGACAGCCACACAGCAGTACGCGACCACTGATGTGTCACTGCGGTCTGTGCACGCGCCTCTCGTGCTGCGTTTACGGTAGCGAGAATACACTTCGGCGCTTTCTTAATCCGAATCAGTTATCCGTGAACGGTTAATAGGTTGTTGCCCGTATGCAGCCAGAAGTTAAACTCCTGCTGTGTTTCAGAAGAAGGCGGCAGAGAGCTTCTTATTATACATCCATGGCAGAGAGGCGAGCGCGGGAGCGTGCAGTGCTTCCGGGTGGATAACGAAACCGTAACCCACAGTGTATGTGCGCAAAATATATTTCGAAGAGAATTCAATTATTCAGGGCCGGATCAAACTGCTCAGATGCCCGGGTCTCAGCGTTAGAGCTTCAGCATTAGGGGGTAACAGATAAGAAGCCTTGATCATTCTATCTACTCTATTAGTGATGGGAATTGTGGCTCTTTGAAGGGAGCCGGAGCTTCTGGCTCCGTTCCTTTGCGAGAGCCATTCAAAAGGGCCAGTGTTGCAGTATAACTTGAGTCATGACAACTGGCGACATTCTATTATTTTCGTCATAGGAATCCGGGGCGTGTACATTGAGGACCCATTGTTGACTTACCATGTCGATCGCCTCGTTTGTCGTTTACGTTCATCTTTTGCTATATCTGCCTTCCTAAGATCACTTTGATGCACATTCAGTACTCGTATGTGAGGTTGTGGGTGAGAGGTGGATATCGTGACGCTTACAGGGAGGTATCGAACATTACAAAGTAGGTGACTGTGTGGTTGCCTGTTCAAAATATTGCAAACTTGAATAAATCATTTAAAGGTGGGGTAGGTACGTTTGAGAAACCGGCTCGAGATACACTTGTTGTTATATTCCATGGAATGCTCTTAACATCCCGATAGCAATGAATATCTTAAAGTGCTTTGACAAAAAATCCATAGAAAAATGTCATCTGTGGAAGCCGTAGTACTGTAAAAAGCACGACCAATCATCTGAGCCGGCCCGGCTAAAATCACTGGATGGCCTACCTGCCTGTCAGCCTTCCATCTGTGCACAAACTTATCTCGTGCCCTCATTGGTCATGTGCGCGTTTGTGTGTGTTGGAGGAGGGGCTCTTTAAGGAAGTGGCAGATTTTTTCCGGTTGTTTATTTTCAAATTCTAGCGCACTCGAGCTGTTTTCTCCAAAATTACCTACCCCACCTTTAAATTATATATTTGTGTCCTGTGTTGATTAGATAGATACACACTCCTACCACAAGGTGTCGCCACATAGTTGTGACCTATGTTTAAATCCACATGTACGGTAAGGGACCTGAACAAGAGCGCTTGATTAAACTTGGCTAACACTTTAGCATGGAGCACGAGTCAGTTCATTAATAGACCCACAAACAAAACATGGTACCAGGAGTAAATTATGAAGTAAAATAAAAACACATTAAGTGAGGAGTTGTGACAACCGACATGGATTCATTAAAGCCACCGGAGACGCTAAAACTTTCGGGAAATGTCGACAGCAACTGGCGGACCTTCAAGCAGCAGTTCCAGCTTTACATCACGGCCATGGGACTGGAAACTAAGCCGGATGCTAGGAAGGTAGCGCTACTGCTAACTATAGCAGGCCCACAGGCGATAGAAGTGTACAATACTTTTGTGTATGAAGAGCAGGCTGATAAAGACAAACTGGATAAAGTGCTCGAGAAATTTGATGCCCACTGCTCTCCCAGAAAGAACGAAACATACGAGAGATATGTATTCCGTTCACGTGTGCAGCAGCATGAGCCTTTTGATAGCTTTCTGACTGACCTGAAGCTAAAAGCACAGTCATGCAACTTTGCTACGCTGAGGGACTCCATGATACGGGACCAGATCGTTTTTGGCGTGGAGGATAAAAAGGTCAGAGAAAGGCTGCTAAGGGAAACGGAGCTGACATGTGAAGCAGCTATAAAAATCTGCCATGCAAGCGAGCTGTCCCAAATGCACGTCAGGACTTTCAGCGAGATGGCGGGCGCGGCTAACGTGAGTGATGGCGCAGCAGTTGGTGCGGTCTCCAGCCAAGGCAAATGGCGCGCACAGACGCGGCCTACACAGCGGTCGGAAGAAGGGACATTCAGCTGTAAGCGCTGCGGCTCGAAGCACAAACCACGACAGTGTCCGGCATTTGGTAAGCAATGCTCTAATTGCCAGGGCCAGAACCATTTTGCTAAGCAGTGCTTCTCAAAAGGAAATGAGAGGAAGAAAGGAAAGTCTGTAAACATAGTGGAAGACGATGATTTAAGTGAGACATTTTTTGTTGACATGGTGAACTGTGAAACTGAGCAAAAAGAGGTTAATGCAATCAGAGAAGACAAATGGATAGCTCCACTGATGATTAACGGGACAATAATAACTATGAAACTGGATACTGGTGCAAAAGCAAACCTGATGAGCCTGTCTGAAATCAAGGCAATGAAAGATAAGCCACAAATTAAAAAAAGAACACAGGCACTAAAAGATTATAATGGAAAGAAAATCAACAGATGGGTGTGTGCATATTAAAGGTAACCTCAAAAGGTAAAGTGCACCACCTACTTTTCTCTGTTGTCGCTGATGGACTTGATTCACTGCTGAGTGATAAAGCATGTGAAGATTTGGAACTTGTCAAGAGAGTGTATTGCATCAACACAACTGTGAGTACACCAAATGACTCAATTGATTGTATAGTACAGAGTTATGCAGATGTGTTTAAGGGTTTTGGTGTGTTGCCCTTCACATACAAAATCCAGCTCAAAGAAAATGCACAGCCAGTTGTGCATGCTGCAAGAAGAGTTCCAGCGCCACTCAGAGATCGCTTAAAGAAAGAGCTCGACAGAATGACAATGCTCGGAGTGATAAAAAAAGTTGAGGAGCCAACAGACTGGGTTAACTCGATGGTCTGTGTAAAGAAGAAAAGTGGTGATTTAAGAGTGTGTATGGACCCAAAAGATCTTAATGAAAACATCAAGCGTGAACATTATCAGATACCCAAGCGTGAGGAAATCACAAGTGAAATGGCAGGTGCCAGCTTCTTCACAAAGCTTGATGCGTCTCAAGGCTTTTGGCAGCTGAAACTGGATGAAAGCAGCACCAAATATTGCACCTTTAATACACCATTCGGCAGATATTGCTTCCTCAGACTGCCCTTCGGGATCATCTCAGCATCCGAAATATTTCACAGAGCGATGGAGCACATCATTGAGGGGCTGGACGGTGTTCGAGCATATGTTGATGACATCATTGTGTGGGGCTCTACACTACAAGAACACAATGAGAGGCTAAAAAAGGTGCTGGAGCGCATACACAAGTATGGACTCAAGCTTAACAAGAGCAAATGCGAGTTTGGAGTTCAAGAAGTTGTCTTTCTCGGAGACAAGCTCTCTGCACAAGGTGTACAAGCTGACCAAGAAAAGATCAGAGCCATACAGGATATGCCAAGGCCCACAGACAAGACAGGTGTACTTCGCATAATGAGGATGGTCAACTTCATAGGTACATTTATTCCAAACCTATCTGCAAAGACATCTTGCATCCGTGAGCTCCTGCATAAAGAAAATGAGTTTAAATGGACAGTCAAACATGAGCAAGAGTGGAAAACACTCAGACAGACACTCACAACTGCACCTGTATTGACATTCTTTGACCCAACAAAGAAGATTAAAGTTTCAACAGATGCTTCAAAGGATGGAATAGGCGCAGTGCTCCTACAAGTTGAAGGCGAGCATTGGAAACCAGTGGCCTATGCATCCAGGTCAATGACACAGACTGAGTGCAGATATACTCAAATAGAAAAAGAATGTCTGGGACTGGTTTATGGCTTGGAGAAGTTCCACAGCTACGTTTATGGCCTACCTTCATTCACAGTAGAGACAGATCATCGTCCACTTGTATCCATCATTAAAAAGAATTTAAGTGAAATGACACCAAGGATACAGCGTCTCATGATGAAGATGCAGAGATATGATTTTGAGCTGATCTACACACCTGGAAAGCACCTGATACTTGCTGACGCTCTCTCACGAGCACCTACAGTGGATTATGTGAGTACAACTGAAGAGGATGTGAAAAGTCATGTGAACATGGTGTCTGCTGCTCTTCCTGTATCAGACACAAAGTCCACACAGATAGCTGAAGAAACAGCAAAAGACACAGAGCTGCAGTGTGTCATTGCAAATATGCAAAATGGATGGCCTGTAGGTTCTTGTCCGCTCTTCTACCACATCAGAGGTGAACTGAGTGTCGTTGATGGACTATTACTGAAACAACACAGGATTGTCATTCCACGCACATTGAGACAGGAAGTACTACAAAGAATACATGAAGGTCATCTGGGTGTTGAAAAATGCAAAAGACGGGCGAGAGACAGTGTTTTCTGGCCTGGAGTAAATAAAGACATCGAGAGACTGATTGGTACGTGTGACACATGCCAGACACACAGAAACAAACAGACTAAAGAGCCCATGATAGTGACTGATGTGCCAACAGCACCATGGGATAAAGTTGGAATGGATTTGTTTCATCTCAAAGGTAAAGACTATTTAGTGGTCGTTGACTATTACTCAAACTTTCCTGAAATGGCACTACTATCAAACTCATCATCAACATGTGTCATAACACATTCAAAATCAATTTTTGCCAGACATGGCATACCTAACACAGTAGTGAGTGACAACGGACCGTGTTTCAACAGCAGAGAGTGGCAAGAATTTGCAGAACAGTATGACTTTAAGCATGTGACCTCAAGTCCTCATTATCCACAGTCAAATGGGAAAGCTGAAAAGGGAGTTCACATTCTCAAGCAACTTCTAAAGAAAGCTGATGAGAGTGGCTCAGACCCATACCTCGCTTTACTCAGCTACAGAGCCTCACCTCTGGAGTGTGGACTGTCACCTGCTGAACTTCTGATGAATTGTAAGTTGCGCACCACACTGCCAAGCTATTCAAAGCAAAAGAGACACCCAAAGCTGCAACACCAACTACAACAACGAAAGATGAAGCAGAAAACATGGTATGATAAAACAGCTAAGCAGCTTCCATTGCTATCAAGTAATGACACAGTCAGGATTGAGGGTCCTGATGGATGGAGAACTAAAGCCACTGCTCTTCAGGAAGTAGCACCGCGATCTTTCACTGTGAGGACAGAGGAAGGACAAATCTTCAGACGCAATCGTCGCAGTCTTATGAAAACAAAAGAGGCTGGTCAACAGCTCAGTGAATCCATCATTGAGTCTGAGTTCACACCTTCACCACAGACAGACTGTGATACTAACACTCCAAGTGAACATGTGGTCAGAAGATCTACAAGGGTAATCAGAAAACCAGATAGACTGAATCTGTAATTGAGAGAATGGTTTAATGGATGTTAAAATGGTGTAAATGTTTAGACAATTTCCAAGTTTGTGCTAGTTAGCATTCTGAGTACATTTAGACCAGATGTTTATTTGTTATGGCAGAGAAATCAAAATGTTTGGTTAAAATTGATGTTGCACTATTTGTTTATATTACCTCAAAGAAAGGGGGATGTGTTGATTAGATAGATACACACTCCTACCACAAGGTGTCGCCACATAGTTGTGACCTATGTTTAAATCCACATGTACGGTAAGGGACCCGAACAAGACAAAAGTTGTTTATTCACAGCCCGAACGCTCATCGACATGACTGGATCACTCATGACAAGTTGTGATCAGCTCCGATTAAATTGTGATATCAAGTATTAAAAGTAAGCAGAGGACACCAAACCAACTGAGACCTGTCTGTCCGCTGCATCCAGGGGCGGACTGGGACTACAAATCAGCCCGGGACTCTCGACCGGCCCACTTCGGTACCGCGGTAAATACCGCTAGTAAATTGTCGACGGGGGGGGTAGACAATTACGGCAGACATTAAGGGTAAATAATGTCTACCTCCATTCGTCCAAAAAAAATCGACTAATAATGAAGAAAATTAACACATTTGTTGCAATAGTAATTTATGCACTAACTACATTACTACTTGTACTACAAACTTTTAATCATCAGTTCTTCCTCATTCCTCAATTATTAATATTTGGTTTATTAAAATAATGATATTGTGGTCATTGTTAAAAAATATCTGCTATTATTATGAGTATTATTATTAGTATAATGCACTTTCTGCCTTCCTGTCATTAGGAGTTAGAAATGTAATGGCTATAGATTAGATTAGATCCTTCATTATCCTAAACTGCTGGGACATTTCTCTAAAGCCAATATACCTTTATATTGTCTACTCTTCACTTACTTGTCAGCATAGGTGGGCATTGATGTACAGAGCCGACACAAGACCTTGTTTATATTGGCATCATATTGAGAGGTGCAGCCAGTGACGTGTCCTAAAACCCGGAAGTAAGCTGCTGGTTCCCTCGACAAAAAGCAATGGGATTTCTCCACAGGGTTTTGGAAAATAGCTGGAAATAAGGTCTGTGGAAAACAAACCTGTTTGATAAATGCACGTTTTGTTCAGCCGGATAATCTCCACATGTCTACCCTACTTTTATCATTTTCGAATCATAAATCTAATCGATAGATTATAAAAGGGTTTTAGGACGCGTCACTGCACCACTAGAAGCCAACTCCATCGATCAAGCTGAAACTTTCTCTCCCTCTTCTTCTCATACTCCCTGTCACTCTCCTTTAACTCCTCCGGTGACTTCCTTTTATTTGAAGATTGTTTTTTGCCCGGCGCTTGGCCGGTTACCGCTGGTATTAAAAACATTTGGCGAATGGTTAGGTGGTGCGATACTCTGTAGTGAAGGAGCGCGCTCCCGCTCACGGGAGCCTGCTCGCGCTCCCGCTCACGGGAGCCTGCTCGCGCTCGCGCTCCGCAGCAAACAGCTGTTTGCTTTTCACCCAACAACGACAACCGACTCACGGAACGCCAGGGCCGGACTGGGACAATAAGTCAGGCCGGGAATTATACACCCAGCCAGGCCACTACCAGTTTTTTGTGCCATTTTGCTGGATTTATTTGTCAATTTTTACAGCGTTGCTGCCCATAGTGATAGCCCTCTAGTTTAAATCTACTACCCAAAATACTATTTTTAAAAATGTGCACATTTATTTAGGAACCTATGTGAACATATTTTAAGTGGTGGTGGACCTCAAATCCTATAGGAGGGTCCGGGGGCATGCTCCCCCGGTAAGATTTTTTTTTTAATGTTGGACGTAAATGCATCAATCTGGTGCACTTTGAGGGGGAAATAAAGAGACTACACCCATATGAAACATAACTGTATACATTTAAATAATCATAAAAACATGGCCATAACCAATAAAATACCATATCCAATATGAAAAAACATTGAAACTTGTTTATTTATTTGTTTTTGGTTCATTTATAGTTGTGAGTGTGTCTGTGCTCCTGAACCAGCCTCTCCTGTCTCCCCCCTCTCCCCCCTGCTCCTCCTTGAGGCAGCAGCAAAGACTAGTTTTAGCTCTCAACAAGTTTTAATAGTTTATCTTACCTTTTTTCACCTAGTTAACGTTTTTTTATTTTATTATTCATGCATATTTTACTAATCACTCCCCCCTCAAATGGAAATATGTGTTTACATAAATGGTGACCAAACCGTTTGAGTCCCACTGAGATAACTTAGACTAAGTTAACTATCTAAACACTCAGAGAGTCCTTTACCTCACCTGAGCTGAGGTTATCAGTCTCTCAGTCTGACAGGAGAGGACTTTCCCTCCACCTTGTTGTTGAAAAAGCTCCTTATATCCGTTAGCGCAGCTAGCTAGCACCAGATGCTAACAACAACAATACACCTAACCGGTGCGCGCGATTTATCTCACTCGCTCGCGCCACACATACACTAACACACACCCTCCCGAGCTTCAATGACACACAGAGACCAATCGAGGGCTTTAGTATGATCTGTATGAAAGTGGCCATGTCGGCAGGCCACATCATGTATACAGCCAGTTCTATTTCGTATATGGCTTCGCCCTCTAAGGCTATCGCTATTGGGTTATCCCTCTGCGCCCCCGCGCAGCACTGAAACACTTGTAGTCCACGCCCACCCGCCAGGTGGGCCCCACCCTCGGGCCTCCTTCCGGTATAAATAGGAAGGGAGCCCGGCAATCTGCTCCCTCTTTTCTTCAGCAACCAGCAGTAACTGAAGCACAAGAAAAGCAAATCATGAGCAATGATAGTGTCCGCGAGTGTCCCTCGTGCAAAACGGGATACATCATGAGCTACGATTTGCATCCAATATGCGAATCCTGCCTGGGGCCAGAGCACGCGGACGCGGCTCTCAGCCAGCAGGTCGCATGTTCACATTGTGTTCGTCTCCCAGCATCCGACAGGAAGCGAAGGGCAGACGCCCTAGCTGCTGCGGGTGAGGAGGACGACTGGCCCATCCAGAACAGGGGTGGCAGCCTGGTTCTGGAGGTGAGTGAGGGGCGGGAGTCGGACGACTCCTACCCCGTCTCCCTCCATGGCTCGCCATGCGGCTCTCCCCTTCCCCCTCTTCCCCGGATGGGGGAGACGGGGTCGGAGCGAGAGTCAGAGGTGGCGGCCGAGCACGCGGTCCCCTTCTCCGTGGCCACGGCGCTACCGGCGTTGGGTGGCATTATGCTGGAGCTGCCGGAGATAATCAGTAAGGCAGCAGCATGCAGAGGTCTCCCCGTTCCCCGAGGGCGGGAGAGGGTGGCTCTGGATGACATGGCCGGAGTGTTTTCCCGGGTTCAGACGGGCAGGAGTGACCCGATCTGGCCACGCTTCCCCGCCATTAGGCGATACCAGGAAGGGGCAGCGGCGAACCCGAGGACCTTGAGGGCACCGGTGGCCACCTTTGTCCCCTTCACTAAGGTGGAGGGGTTCACAGAGGAAGGGTTTCCAACCACCCCCGCTCTGGAACCGAGCTTAACGGCGTTCTTCGGGGTTAGGCAGGCCAACTTGGTCGCCGGACGGCGCCCTACGTTGGCCGGCCCCAAGGACCAGTATGTCGCCCGCCAGGCTGACCGGGCGCACCAATGTGCGTTCCAGGCGTCGGCAGCAGCGAATAACATCGCCTTGCTGACCAACTCAGTGGTGACGCTGGTCGAACGATCCACCATCGTGGCACCAGAGGAGGCGGAAGAGATCGCCAAGGCGGCCAGCAGGGCACTCACGCTGTGCGCAGCCGTGGCGGTCTCCCAAGCAAGGATCACAGCCTGGATGACTCAGATCCAGCGCCACCTCTGGTTGCAGCAAGCAGCGGTGACAGAGCCAGCCAGGAAGGTTTTGCTGGACGCTCCGATCAGCTCGGACGGGCTGTTCGGACCCCAGTTCCTGGCCATGGTTGAGACCATGAAGGCGGCATCGGAGCAAGCGGATGACATCCGCCAGCACGTCGGCTGGCTCCAGCCAGCGGTGAAGCATCAAGAGAAGCGGCACCAGCGGCAGCAGCAGCAGCCAACCCGGCCACAGCGGCAGACGGAGAGACACTCTCAGCAACAACATCCGAGGCGTCAGACTCGTCCGTCAGCGGCGGCTGGGGCACCGTCCCGCGCCTCCGCCCCCCCACCAGAGAAGGGGGGTAAGAAGGGAGTGAGGTACTCCCGTTCGGCGTCTGCTCCACGAGAGCCGCCGAGGAAGCAAAGCCGGCCCTGACGGTTTGGGGGGGAGTGTGAAAGAAATAAAAACATATTATTTCCCAACATGTGGTCTGAGTCATCAGTTGCAAATATGTGTCACATATCCCCCACCCTGGGTGAACCAGCTGCCTATGACCTATCGGTTAATAGCCAGCAGGGTTCGTTACAAAACCCTGCGCTATTTAATCTATCGATTAATAAGCTGCGGAGCACAGTAACTACACCAGCTGCCTCCAATCTGTTGATTAGTAGGCAGCAGGGTTCGCTGCAGAGGTCTGGTGGTTATGACTTTTCGGTTATTAAACCACAGACCTCGCGGCACTCCTCTGTCCGAGATATGCCACCTACACACGGTCACAATAAGCCCATGAGCGCCGTGGTAACGCCTCATGTGGATGTCACTGCACACACCTCCACCCATCCTCTGAGCGTGTACGCGCCTCATGATGAGAGGCGGAGTGAAATGCAGCGTGTGGAGGCCTCCTCACAGCCCTTTCGCTCTAGGCCCACCTTGGGTTGCCTCACGGGCAGCGGCGGCGAGGGCTCTGGCATGGCTCGTCGTCATGGCGACCACAACACATCTCGAGCATGTGCGCCCGCTCTCAGAGTGTTTCTCAGAGTGGCAGCACGTGTGTCTGATGGACAGATGGATGAGCAGGCTGATCAGCAGAGGGTACACCCTGCAGTTCGCCTCCCCCCCCCCCCCCCCACAGTTCAACGGGATACAGGTGACACGCCTGTCATCCCGAGAACAATGTCTTGCGCTCCAGGGAGAGCTACGGGAACTCCTGTTGAAAGAGGCTATTTCCAGGGTTCCCCAGGAGGAAGAAAATCAGGGGTATTACTCCCGCTATTTTCTGATCCCGAAAAAGACGGGGGGAATGAGACCCATCCTCGACCTGTCAGTTTTCAACAAGGCAATAATGAAAAGGCCTTTTCACATGCTGACGGTTAAAAGGGTGCTAGAGTGTGTTCACCAGGGAGACTGGTTCACCTCTATAGACCTAAAGGATGCATACTTCCATGTACCCATCATTCCGCAACACAGGAAATTCCTGCGGTTTTCATTCCAGGGAATATCGTACCAGTACAACCGTCTGCCGTTTGGCTATTCCCTGGCTCCTCGCACTTTTTCAAGTGTGTAGAAACGGCGCTGCAGCCGCTACACAGAGGAGGGATGAGAGTACTATTATACCTGAACGACCTGCTGCTGGCTCGCTCCAGGGAGGAAGCGGCTTTACGGTACAACTCATATCGCATCTGTCAAAGCTGGGTTTCATAATAAATTGGAAAA
Source organism: Pogonophryne albipinna (assembly GCA_028583405.1). NCBI lineage: Eukaryota > Metazoa > Chordata > Actinopteri > Perciformes > Artedidraconidae > Pogonophryne > Pogonophryne albipinna. The sequence goes on from CM053258.1 coordinate 25,742,169, forward strand.
AGAGCTGTCCTCTATGGTTTACCTGGGAGTGGAATTGAACTCAGCCCGCATGAGAGCACGACTCTCACGGCAGAGAGTGGAGACGCTGACAGCTCTCCTTCGACGCGTCACACCCCGCAGCGTGGTGACGTCACTCTCCGTGATGCGGCTGCTCGGCATGATGGCAGCAGATCACGGGGTGATTCCCCTGGGTCTCCTGCACATGAGAAGACTACAGAGGTGGTTTATCAGCCTACGCATCGACCCCATACGACAGAAGAGGCGCATGGTGGTCATCCCTATGTCCGTGGGTTCAGACTTAACCTATTGGAAAAGTCCCCACGTCCTGTCAGAGGGGGTGGCCCTGGGCAGAGTTACGTCACACATCTCGGTGTTTACAGACGCATCTCTCTCAGTGGGGAGGAACGTGCATGTCGCAGGCAGTGGGAGGACAGTGGCCGGCTCACATGTCTTTCCACATAAATGTGTTGGAATTGATCTCCGTACGGAGAGTAATTCAGCATTTTGCCCCGTTGCTGCGGAAACAGCATGTGCTGATTCGCACAGACAACAGAGCCGCGGCAGACTCCGCGGGGTACGCTCAGCGCAGCTCCTGAACACAGCCAGACGGCTGTTGATCTGGGCACGCGCACACGTGCTCTCCATCAGAGCACTGTATGTGCCCGGAGAGCTGAACAAAGGGGCAGACCTCATGTCCAGAGGAGGACCTCGCCAGGGGGACTGGAGCCTCCATCCCGAGCTGATCGCCCAGGTTTGGAGCCGGTTCGGGAGGGCAGAGGTGGATCTGTTCGCCGCACGCGGGAACGCGCAATGCGCCCTCTGGTTCTCCCTGTCAGCACGGGACCACCCCCCCCTGGGGGTGGACGCGTTCGCACATCGGCCATGGCCCAGGGGACTGCTGTACGCCTTCCCACCAGTCCCGCTGATTCCTCGGTTCCTGGACCGAGTGCAGGAGGAGCGGCTGTCAGTGATCCTAATTGCCCCGGAGCGCACGGGAGCTTCCTGGTTTCCATGCCTACAGCGTACGCTGTCAGGCAGGCCATGGGAGATTCCGTGGCGGGGGGACGCTCTCTCACAGGTGGAGGGAGCGATCTACAGTCACCCAGTGATAGGCCAGCCCCTATGGGCATGGCCCCTGAGCGGGAACACTTAGAGAGGTTGGGTCTCTCTCAAGATGTTGTACGCACCATTCAGGGAGCCAGGGCCGCGTCTACCAGAGCGTCCTACACAGCCAAGTGGGCAGCGTTCCAGCGTTGGTGTGTAGAAAGAAGCCTGGACCCCATCACGTGCCCCCTGCCTCACGTGCTGTCATTCCTCCAGCTGTTGTTGGACAGGAATTTGGCGTTCAGCACAATCAAGGTATATGCGGCTGCCATATCATCTTGTCACGTGGGTTTCGGAGCAGGGACGTTGTTCAGTCACCCCCTGACGAAACGGTTTCTGCAAGGGGTACGGAGACTCAGACCGGTGTCACGGGCACTGGCGCCTCAGTGGGATTTGGCTTTGGTGTTACGAGCACTAAGCAAAGCCCCATTTGAACCTTTAGAGCAGGTTCCCCTCAACATGTTATCAGCCAAAGTAGTACTGCTTTTGGCTCTAACATCGGCGAAAAGGGTGAGTGATTTATCGGCTCTCTCTGTGGCCCCGTCATACCTCCGGATCCAAGGGGATGGCAGTTCGGCTGAGTTACGTCCTAACCCAGCCTTTATGCCAAAGGTCATCACAAGCTCTTTTAGGTCAAGAGTGATCACCCTGGACGGGTTTTTTCCGCCTCCTCATAAATCAGAGGAAGAAGCCACATCTCATCTCCTCTGTCCGGTGCGCGCGCTGGCCTGCTATGTGACGCGCACGGCGGCATTGGCGCCGTTCTCAGCGCCTGTTTGTGCATTATAGAGAGCGCTCGATCGGGCAACCTCTGTCTGCACAAACGGCTGTCACACTGGCTGTGTGAGGCTGTGTCACAGGCATATGTCTCCGTGGGGGTGGAGCCCCCGGAGAATATCAAAGCGCACTCCACCAGAGGAATTTCCTCCTCCACGGCGTTGCATGGAGGAATGTCAGTGGCTGAAGATATTTGCACAGCTGCATCTTGGTCTTCCCCCTGTTCATTTATTAAATTTTATTTGAGGGAGGTCTCCCATTCCTCTCTGACGCACCCTGTACTGGGTGTCCTGTCGGAGTGAGTGACGTCAGGGACCCAGCGGTGCGCCTCTCTCCTGCCTCTCGGCACACAGAGAGCGGCCCCTTTTCCCCTCGTATGAGAGGGATGTTCCCTTTACTCTGACACACTTCGTACGGAGTGCCTGATCAGAGTGAGTGACGTCAGGGGTCCAGCTGAGCGCTCTCCTACCTGTCTAACACGGAGAGACAGCGGCTGTTCCCCCTCTATGATCGCAGGACAAGGTGGGACCTTCGTCTCTACTTTCTCACAGCGGCCGGTATGTATTGTTCCCAGCCTTCACCCCGTCGGGAAGATAGGCATGTTTTGCTATGTTCCAGGGACGGTGATGCGCCATTACGCATGGCACAACAAGCAGGGGGGTGTTATTGAGCAGGTGTGTTTGTGCTTCTAGTGCCGGACGGACCCAGTGGGGCGCAGACTACATCATGCTTCGCCCTTAACCCAATAGCGATAGCCTTAGAGGGCGAAGCCATATACGAAATAGAACTGAGGTTACCTACTGTAACCCAGCTTCTATGAGTAAATGGCGCAGCCCTCTAAGCGCTGGGCCCCACTGGCTCTACGAATAGCTGAAGAAAAGTTATATTGTATGGGAGCAGATTGCCGGGCTCCCTTCCTATTTATACCGGAAGGAGGCCCCAGGGTGGGGCCCACCTGGCGGGTGGGCGTGGACTACAAGTGTTTCAGTGCTGCGCGGGGGCGCAGAGGGATAACCCAATAGCGATAGCCTTAGAGGGCTGCGCCATTTACTCATAGAAGCTGGGTTACAGTAGGTAACCTCAGTCACCCTCTGTGAGGCAGAGTTAGACCCACATTTGCGCAGCGTTGCGTTCACAATACATACATAAAAAAAAAAAATCCTCAGGCCAGCAGGCCACTTAGCAGGCCATTGGGAAACCTCCCGGTCCTCCCGATGGCCAGTCCGGGCCTGCGGAACACTATGTTGTAACGTTGATAAACGAAACAATTTAACTAAATTGCTAGTCAAAATACCAATACCACAGGACCATTTTTTTAAAGCAATATTTTTTAGTGGCCCGAGCGGGCAAGTGGAAAGTACGTTATGCTGGCCCGGGGTGTCTAAATAGTGCTTCCGGGCCAGCGGGCCATTTAATGTCGAGCCCTGCCGGTTACCGGCCGGCCCACATCGTCCGACCGGCCCACTTCAGTACCGGCCCATCGGGATTCGTCCCGAACGTCCCGATGGCCAGTCCGCCCCTGGCTGCATCTACGCACACACTGTACCACACACACCTACACATAATCAGGCTACAGCCGTTGTGTATTATATTATGTGAAGCACTGAATGGTTTTAGAAAAATATGGACTCTTTGTTTGTAGATATCTACTAAACTAAAGCAAATAAAGAGAGTAGGCCTGTTATACTGAGTGATATATATTATACACACTGCTCTGCTTTCTGCACGGACAGCTGTTCTCTCTGTAAACATTGCGTCGCGATGAGAGCAGTTAATAAAATAATATCCAGGGGATGCATGCAGAGCTGTCATTGGCTGAGATAAGTCCGGCCGTGCGTCACGACTCTTTGAAACATCTCTGTTCCCGGAAATGCATCCGCGAAGGAGCCGTGGAGGACCGTGGAGGACCCATCAGTGTATCCTCGGTTATAGCTCCTCCAGAGAGGCTCCTCGATGCTCGATGCTCGGTCCTCGACGTGCATTTAGAGAAATGAGATGTCCTTCAACATGGCGCGCTAAAATTCATTTCCGGGTCACGACCGGAGGACCGAGGAGTCGAGGAGTCGAGGAGGGGGATTTGATGAAATGAGAAAGGGCCCTGGTGTTTACCCTTCAGGCTCATCAAGATCCAGGCTGTCGGATGTTCTTTTCCCCATGACCGCCTCGCTGCACAAATATCCCGCTTATTACACGGCCATACTAAACAAACTACAGAGCCCATTCCGTGTTCCTGTTATTGTTCACTTCCTCTCTGCCTTCTTCTGGTGATTTATCTGACGTTCAGCGCTCCGTCTTTTAACCTCTTTTGCTTTCTCTTTCTTGATCCTCCTTAGCAACCTTCATTGTAGTCATCGACAGTGGTCTACTACTGTATTAACAACGTGTCACATGTTCAATGAATCAGAATCGAGTATTCAACTAAGCCGTGTAATAAAAAGTTGTGAGTAGCCTTAATGGCCTACACAGTTGTTATGCTATACCACATTGTCCTTCACTGGATGTATAATGAGCTGCACTAAACTACATTTTAGCATTTAAAATACTTAGCCATTCTTTTAAGGTTATTTTGGTAAGTAACTCAAAAGTAGGCTAATATAAAAAGTAGTGTAAGTCATTACATTTCAGAGACAGTAATATTGTAAGTTAACGTAGCCTATTACTTAAAAAAGACAGTAATAAGTAATGTACTGTATTACATTTTGGAAGTAACTTGCCCAACACTGCAGATGATCCAGTCATCTCGATGCTGCTTTCGGGCTGTGAATAAACAACTTGTGTTTTACTTTTAGGCTGTCTGAAGGTATGGACAGCTATCAAAGCTACTATACATCACATTAAGAACGATGTACAAATGAAAGTCGGACACAAATATATAATTTAAATGATTTATTCAAGTTTGCAATATTTTGAACAGGCATCCACACAGTCACCTACTTTGTAATGTTCGATACCTCCCTGTAAGCGTCACGATATCCACCTCTCACCCACAACCTCACATACGAGTACTGAATGTGCATCAAAGTGATCTTAGGAAGGCAGATATAGCAAAAGATGAACGTAAACGACAAACGAGGCGATCGACATGGTAAGTCAACAATGGGTCCTCAATGTACACGCCCCGGATTCCTATGACGAAAATAATAGAATGTCGCCAGTTATCATGACTCACGTTATACTGCAACACCGTTTTTTTTTTAAAGGGGGCGGGGTTAATAGGTTTATCTGCAAAATATACCTTTTATAATTCAATCAAATGTAGCCCTGTTTTGACTAATGATTTATATGTGTACACATATCACTTAAATCATTGCATTTACAGACCCTTGTAACTCTCTGATTGTAGAACCACGCTAAAAAAAAAGCAGATGGCAACACCTATAGAGTGGCGAAGTCCCTCCCCTTCCGGTGGACCTCCATGATCAGGGGCCTCATTTATAACGCCGTGCGTAGGATTCACGTGGGAAGGTTGCTTACGTAGCCTAGTAGAAATCCAAAAAATAGGTACAGAAATGTTCCGATTCACCAAACATTGCGCACCGGCGAGGAAAGTGCGTACAGCACTTCCTACGCCGGTTTCCCTTTATGAATAACCCTATATCCACCAGTTAAAGGAAATACAACCAATGTGTTGTGTTATATTAGCTGTACAATTGACCACATATGGTGTTCTTAGCTTCCATACCTCCTGTGTTTTACGAGCGACTTATCAAGTCTTGGTGTAGGAGCCAAAACGTTGATTTATTATTTTGATTATATAATCATTTAATGTATGTAATGGAGTATAACTGATTGGTGTAATTTGATCGGGATCCGCAGCCACAGTGGGGCGGAGCGGCTGATTGGTGCTGCGATTGCCTAGGCTGGTTAAAAGAGTCCTGCTGATTATACTCTGGGTTCTAGTTTGGTTGTGAAGCCAGTGGCGGTTCTAGACCAATTTGACTGGGGGGGCCACTGGGGGGCCAGTTATTTTCTGAGGGGGGCACAATAAATGCAGGACGAAAAAGAGAACTAGACAGTATGAAGTAATTGCGCATAAGAAAACAATGCAATACAGTTATTGGTATTTGTTTCAGTACACTTATTTATTTCAGATAGATCTTATAGTTATTACTGTTAGCTTCAGCTTAAGTTATAGTGCAATGTTTGCACTAACACCATATTTATATAAAAATAAAGGCAATGAACAGTTACATCTCTACTTTACATAAGGGTGTTTGCACAATCTCACATTACAGCAAAAAAATCCTGCGGTTTTTGGCAAACCAAAAGAAAATATACATTTAAAAAAAAAAAAAAACACTTTTCATTGTTAGGGGGGCCACAGGGGGGGTCAGAGGTCAGTGTTAGGGGGGCACTGCCCCCCCCCCCTGCCCCCCCCTAGAACCGCCCCTGTGTGAAGCCACACGGTTTTTTGACCGCTGCATTGCACTGCAGAGAAGAGAAGATTTGTTTATTTAAATGACGAACACTGTTTCAACATCGTCTGGTAAGATACCTTCATGTGTGTGTTTTAAAGAAGAGAACGACCAGTGTTGAAATGGAAACGATAACATGGAAATAAATGTACCAAAAACAAACATATCTCTGAGTGATGTGTGAGCGCGTCGGCCAGGCGCTAAAACCAAAGAACAGAAAAGAGCTTAAGAAAGGTGGAAAGATGGCTCTTTTATTCGGCAAACGGCATAAAACACGATTAAACATGATAGTATATAAAACCATGCTCGTATCTACAACCTATAGAAATGCAAAACGGCGTCAGTTTAGACGTAATTCTGTCCTCCTGCTTATCGCATCATTTATGAGAAAACATTTCATAACATTAACACAACATATTCGAGGTGGTTTTAAATAACATATCTGTATTTATTTATTTCTCCAAGTTATGTTTTTGTGTGCACTGAGGAGTCTCAAACAGGCGTTTGTTTAATCATTTTAAGATTGGCTTTAATCAATGTTTGAAAATGAATTCTTCATATGATAAATGAGAGGTAACATTTTATTTATGGTATTATTTCCACATATTTATCTCCATTCTTCCTTCTGCCAACGGTGTCGCAGTTTCTCGTCTCTCCCGTGTTTGTGCTTAGTGCGTACGCATGGGTTAGAGCAGTGACCACCAACTGGCGGCCCGCGGGCCACATCCGGCCCGCCAGACATTCTCATCCGGCCCGCACGACGGGGGTGACTGTGGCGTTGGCGGAGTGGTTACTGCGTTCGCCCCCCACCCATTTTTTTTTTACAACGTCTCGTGAGTAAGGTGCAGTACCGGAGTCCAACAGAGAGGCAGCAGCTGCGGGACAGTAGACTGCGTACTGCGAAACCTTCCTTGAAGAAGAAGAAGTGATCCTTCTTTGTGAAGAGTCTGCTTTGTGCGCTCCGCACCACAGCAGCAGCCCCGCTGCGACAGAGTCCAACAGAGAGGCTGGAGCTGCGGGACAGTAGCCTAGAAGCAGGGTTGGGTTGTAACGGAATATATGTAACGGCGTTATGTAATCAGAATACAAAAATTAAGTAGGCTAACTGTATTCAGCTGGCGTTACATTTGAAAAACGAGTAATCTGATTACAGTTACTTTCGTAAACCTGAAGTGAATACATTTTGGAATACTTATTGGAATTATTGGTGGAAAAGTTTCCTCACAAAATGTAATATTCATTACCGGCAGAACTGTGTGCACACTGCACAGCGCTGCAGCATGTCTGTGAGCGAGAGAGAGATGCAGCGTGTCTGTGAGGCCCCGCCCACGCACGCAGATGAGAGAGAGATCTCTCTTTTAAAATATATTGAAAGTTAGAAACGGAGATGGTTAGATAAAATGTGCAAGATAATGTTGATGTAGCATTTCTTTATTGTCGAAATGATGACATTTATAACGGGATTAAATCAAAGTGAATGGCCTGCTGCTGCTGAATGCATGGGGCAAGTGACTGGAACAAGTTTTAAAAGTTATTACATCGTTTCAGATAATAATAATAATAATAATAATAAATAATAATGATAATTCATTCTATTTAGGGGCGCCTTTCAAAAGCACCCAAGGACACCTTACAATTCATAACATATTCTAAGGAAAGGTTTACAGTAGGAGAATGCAGTCCGGGTGATGTTTTTTATGTGGGGTGCAGATGAGAGGGAGCTGTCCAGAATGACACAAAGATGTTGTGTTTGAGTTCTTGATACGCCATTAAAACAGTAAAACAAGTGTCTCCTGCTCACCAAAACATACCCATCTGTTATGGAAAAAGAAAGTATTCCAAAAGTATTCTAAAAGTAACCTGAACACGTTACTTTTATAAGACACATAACTAACTGTATTCTGATTACTTTCAGAGCATGTATTCAGTAATCAGTAACTGATTACATTTACAAAGTAACCCTCCCAACCCTGCCTAAAAGTGATCCTTCGTTAGCGTGAAGAGTCTGCTAAGCTTTATGCAGTACCTGTACCCCCCCGGCCCGCGATTGGATACATTTTGGCCCTTGGACAAATGTAGTTGGTGATCCCTGGGTTAGAGTTTGCGTGGAGGACCGCACGTTTTCCCGTCAAGTTAGTATTTTATAAATCGCAAACATTGCGTAGAAACTGGCGTACGCCATCTTTTGAGCGTATATCCCTTTATAAATGAGGCCCCAGGGCTGCCAACACTCACGAATTGAGCGTGAGAGTCACGCAATTAACCCATATCTCACGCACTCACGCCACACTTGCCTTTCCTCACGCTAAGTTTTCGTCCAAAATAAATGTATATAAATAAAGTGAAGCAACAGCAAACCGAGCGGTCTACGAAATGAGACGGTCTTCTGGCTTAGTTCACAGCAGTGGGCCACAGCAAATGATGGTGAGAAGCGAAACTATCTATTAATTATGTCAATTACAGGGAGTGTGATTGTTGAAATAGGGTGTTAACAGCATTTCACAAAACGCAGCAGCATTTCACAAAACACCACAGCCAGCGCCATATTCTCTCTATATGGCGCTGACCACAGCATTTCACATTGGACGGAAAGGGTATTCCTTAGGGAGAACACTTCTTGTTTGTGATTGGACAGAGCCAGCCAGAGAAGCACTGCTGTGATTGGTTGTTTTTGCTGCTAGTCAAGAAATGACGCTTCGTGATTGGCCCAACACATCAGCCTTTAGCTGTTAGCACACACTCAGAGCTCACAGCGCCTCATATCTGTTCAGAAACTGGACAAAAGTTAAACATACAAAACACAGACTGTCTATGTCATGGCGAATACAGTCGCTGCTTTATTTATGTCTGTATGACCAGGGCTGCACATAACTGGTGCGCAGGTGCGCATGCGCATTTGCGTACCAACATTGAGAGAGAGGGAGAGAGAAAAGAGAGAAGAGAGGAGAGAGAAGAGAGAGAGAAAGATATTTGCGAGTTGCATATGAACTCAGGGCCGGCCCGTAGCACTGGCGTTATAGATGTTCGCCTAGGGCGCCAGATCTGGGGAGGCGCCGCGCTGGCAGCTCTGGGAGGGAAAAAAACATTTTTGACCGTTGGGGCTCATCTTAATTTTCGGCCTTGATGTAACAATATTCATAATTAAGTAAATGTAACACCCTTTTCACCCCGGTTACACGTTTCATTTGCCCTGTACAATGGGCGCTGTAAGTGATGAAAATGGGGGATTTTGGCTTATCTGGCGCCCGCAGCTCACAGCCAAAATGCGAGTGAGCGAGGGAGGGTGCACCAGTTCCGGCGCTGTTGTTATTAGAATCTGGTGCTAGAGCTCTGCTCCAGTGGCGGCGCTAGGGGGTGGCTACTTGGGCTCAAGCCCCGGATGTTTTCTGAAAAGCCACTTAAAAACTTTTTTTTTTTAAACGTCTCGGGAGTAATGTGCAGTACCGGAGTCCACCAGAGAGGCATCCGCTGCGGGACATTAGCCTGCGTACTGCGTAGCCTGCCCTGAAGTAGAAGTGATCCTTCCTAGTGCCTGACGAGTTTTAAGCTAATAGCCTATACAGTTATGGATATTAGAAAGTTATTGTCATTGAAGCAGGCGCCACAAGCTGCAGCAGCAGCAGTATCAGCAGCTGACAACAATGTCATCACCAGCAGTGAAGAAATGGATGATGTTTCAGGTTTGTGAATCTAATGGTGATATCTGCACTCTGGCTGACTGAGTAAGAAGTGAAAAAGAGTGATGTAACGTTAATGTTATAGCTAGTAAACATGGAGTAACCACACTAAGTATACCCTTATATGTTAGTATGTATACAGAACATGACTTAGGAAAATTATCCTAAGATGTAACGTTAACCCTTCATACCTCAGTCTACTTTTAAGACACTAAAATAACGTATTCCATTTTTTATTTTGTTTTCGCGCGTGGAATTATACCGGCTCTCGTTTCAGTACACATAACAACAGAACTGACAGTCAACCCTCTGAATCAGACTCCGATTGGCTGTGACTGCATCAGTGTCCGATTCAGAAACGTGACTCTTACACATTTTTTACGTCACAAACAAAGATGGTGGATGAGAATAGATCTATAAAACGATAAGCAATGCGCCAGAATCAAGGTGAGACTATCCGCATCCTTTAAAACTCTACGCACATTCGTTTCACCTTAATAAGTAAACGACTGTTTGAGTGAGTTAAGGCATTAGTTTGCTTCATTAAAGGGTGTTAATGAGTGTTCTCCAGTGCCTTGATTGATGCTTTCAACTTCAATATTTAAAAAAAAATCTTCCCGGGGGAGCATGCCCCCGGACCCCCCCAGAGGAGGCGACGACCCCCCTAAAGGATGTTCGGTCCACCCCCAGGCAGGGGTAGCACTGTACCCCTGCACCCCCCCCCCCAACAACTCCTGGGCTAAGCCCCGGATCTCCTACAATCCTAAATCCGCCACTGCTCTGCTCTAACGGATATAAGAAGAAGATGTTTCTACAATGATGTGGAGGGAGAGTCCTCTCCAGTCAGACTGAGAGGCTGATACTACAGCTCAGTGAGGTAAAGGACTCTTGAGTGTTTAGATAGTTCACTTTAGTCTAAGTTATCTCAGTGGGTCTCAAACGTTTTGATCACAATTTATGTAAACACATATTTTCAAGGCACTCCTTTATAATTATTGGGATAAACAGGTTTGAAATCATTCCAATGTATACTATAGGACAGTAACCCAAAAATATCCTTTAAAATTGGAAAGATAAAAAAAAATGCATAAATAAATAAATGTTAAGGTAAAATAAGGTATGAACAACAAAAATAAAATAAGTTACATTAATTTGTTATTGGCTATGGTAGGTTATTGGTTATGTTCACATACTTATTTGATTACATCCACTTTTCTAAGATAACAGAGACTTTCCACCCAAAACCAGCAGTTGACTTGTGGATGCAAGCATCTAATCACAGACTCAACCAGAGAGAAAGTAGTAGGCCTACATCATCAGCTACCATGTCTGACAGAGAGGAAGACAGTGAGGAGAACAGTCAGGAGGGTAGTGATGACAGCTTGTAGGATTACTGGTCGTGCTAATGTTGTCTTGTGTTCACCTCTGCACGTGTTCCGTGTTCACCTCTGCATTTGTGTTCAGCGCGTGTGTCTGGCAAATAAAGTCAAGACCCCCTCAAAAGTTACGGTTTATTTCATTTTAAGGATGAGCACCAAGCAACATCTCCAGGTGCTCCTTTGAGAACCAGGGCAAACAAGTTATGTGCACCCCTGTGTATGACGTTGTTGTGAGTGTGGACGGATCAGCTACAGGTTAGTTTAGCCTGATCGATCCGATTCCGATAGGATTTACATGGAGATACGCCCCGCCCCCTCTCCAGCATCTTGTTTGAATGACAGGAGTAAACACAGAATTAATGCTTTATTAATTCATGGTTTTTAAGGGGCTTATCTCAATGTAAATACTATGGTAGACCACCCAATATTCGCATCGCTCTAATCGCTCGAGTTTCACCGCGGCTGTCTGTCAGCTGTGTTTGCTCCTGTCATTCAAACAAGAGGCGCTGGAGAGGGGGCGGGGCGTATCTCCATGTAAATCCTATGGGAGATACCAACTACAACAAAATGAACATATTTGACCGTGATTTAATTGTAATACACGTTTCAAAGTGATGCCGAAGTAACTACATACTGATAACGGTTAGTAAAAACCATGAATTAACGCTTTGACAAGTGACAAGTCTGCAGACAAGACGGCAGGCGAAAAGCTTTTAAAATGCGTGTTTTCTGAATGGAATCGGATCCATCAGGCTAAACTAACCTGTAGCTGCTCCGTCCACACTCACGTCATACAGACATAAATAAAGCAGCGACTGTATTCGCCATGACATAGACAGTCTGTGGTTTGTACATGTTTAACTTTTGTCCAGTTTCTGAACAGATATGAGGAGCTGTGAGCTCTGAGTGTGTGCTAACGGCTGATGTGTTGGGACAGGCTCTGTCCAATCACAAACAAGAAGTGTTCTAACTAAAGGAATATCCTTTCTGTCCAATGTGAAATGCTGTGGTGTTTTCTGAAATGCTGTCATGTTTTTTCTGAAATGCTGTAGCGTTTTGTGAAATGTTGTGGTGTCTTGCACTTTAGGTGCAATAAAATGTTCCCTTTCAGTGTTTTACTATTATGTCTGATGTTTCTCTATTAATATTGCTGCTGCATTAATGTGTATGTTGCATGTTACTGCTGTAAATGTGTTTCCGAGCCGCTCCGATTACAACGAGAACGTGACGTCGTATTTACACAAGACGGATCCTTTCTATCAATAACCGAATGTGCGCTCATAGAGCATGCGCAGTTGAGTTGCCCCTTAAGTCCCGCCCCCCCCCCCCCCACTCAGATCATGACCTCCACCCATCGAAGACTGCAACCGCTAACGCTTATAAATATGTATGGCTATTTTGTTAGCATCTTTGGTTGCTTTTAACAACTATTTATGAACACACAGATGTATCAACTTTGTTGTAGTTTTGAACATTTAAATGCGAGTCTGTAACATGTGTAAATATTGACATTTCGTTTGTTTGCATTGCTGCTTTAATTTATTTATGTCCATTTGTATTACTGCAGTGAGAGATGTCAAAGAAGTTGCGTTATACGTCTGTATGATGACATTAAAGATACTCTGATCTTCACTGATCACTTCATGAACTCCCTCCACAGGTGTAGGGCTGCAGAGCGCCGTGACGCGCAGCACTGTGCTCACCTTCTTTAGGTCACCTATAAAAACCACAGCAGGCTGACAGTACAGCCACACAGAACTGCTTGGTTATTGCTCCGTATTCTGCTTTTGGATGAAGGGGACTTTTGGTTACCAAGGCCATCTTTGCCTCTTTCCAACTTTTTTTTTAGCAATAGTATCGTCTCATGGTTTATCACTGATTGGCCTAGAGACTCTGGCTAACGCTGGCCCTGCAGTAATATAATACACTTCTCATATTTACCAAGACTTATGTTTACGGAACAACTACGGACAGGTTAGAGACTTTTATTTGTTTTAAGGCTGCTAGTAAAATCCCATTTTACAAACTCTTTACAAGTTACAGAAGGAACTTCAGCCAGTTTAAGGCCGACTTCCACATAACCCAAGTCCTGATGCTCATGAGTTTGACCAGAGAACTGAGACAACACAGTCATGATGCTCAAGACAAAGAAGTCACATGTAATGAGTAAAACAATAGTGGCAGGTTTAATAGATGTGTATCCCCTCTGCCTCGGGGCTGCTCACAAGATGGTGTCAAGGATCAGCACATGTCAGTCTGATGAACGGGGAGTTTCTGCAGTGCTGCTGTCCTCAGCTGTCCACTTTAACCACTTTGGGTGCCTGTGCGTCCTGATCTTCAGCGACCACATCCCCCCTCCTCTTCCTCAGGCCTTTCATCTTACGGGTCTGCAGCTTGGCCAGATCCTGCTTCTGCATGTGGACCCGGCCAAACTTGGTGCCAAAGACATTATGGGAAATGTTCTTCTTCTTCTTGGCCTGTAACAGTGATAAAGAGAAGCATAAACATGTCAGTTTGACTAATACACCCTGCGTTTTCTGTTTCCAGTGAGAAAACCTCCCACATACCAGTCTAACTGTGGTGATAAAGGTATCTCAAGTTCTTGGGAAACATTCTTGAGGAAAAACAATCATCTGCGAGAAGGTAAAGGCCGAGAATACCAACAGAGACCTCCAATATGTCAGGAATTTCAAAATAACACTTAAGTTTTATTATTTTCATTTAAAGTGAGAATGTTAACAGTTCGACAAAGCTAGGCAACAATGTGATCTTCCCTCTGGTGCCATCATCAGGGCAATCATTTTCAATGCACACCGAGTCAGGATGTAATGCCGTGTTGTCCCTTCTCCATTCCACTCGCTCTTGTTTTACTTCAGGAAATGTGTAAATCATAGCGAACTATAATGAATTGTGATTACATATTCTTAAATGATTTCACCCAGATATATATTTATAGCTGACTACAATTTGTAACCATGTTAACCATAAAAAGTCAGAAGTGTGTTGGAAAACTACATTCTGAAAAGTGCTTTGAACAGGCTAGCCGAGTGGAGCACAGCGGTGCAATGAAGAGTAAACAGTACATGAGCAGCCTCATGGGGCCATTCATTTGCCTATAATAGACTATGATTAGGCAAACACAAATGAACATAGTCAAGAAAAGCCCCTGCTTTCCTTTCCATCTGCTGTCAAAGCTTGGAGAACGGTGATTGTTACCTTCAGAGCTTTGGGCTTCCTGTGAGCTAACTTGTACAGGTCATCTGAAGCCAGATGTGTTCTTCTTAAGACCAGGTCAAATGATGGCCCCATCTCCTCCAGCTCTATCCGCGGCGTGCGGCACCCAGACTTCTTCAACACACACCTGCAATGACAAACATTAACATCTCCGTCGTAGGAGGTGTGTTGCAGAAAGAAACATGGCGCTGCCTGCTTTACCAAGGTTTGATTTTCATACAGAATGATCTAAAGGAGGGTCAGACAATTCTCCATTATATATTTTTCACCCAGAACTTTTTTTTTTTATAAACCATCTATTCAATATCAGACATGAACATCATACAGTCGACACCCAGACCGTATTTTCTTGACAACTTTTGAGCACATCTATTTTACCTGTAGCTGCGCATATAGATCTTCCCATCCAGAGCTGTGAAGTGCAGGACGTGTTCCAACCCTGCCAGTCGCACAGCGGACGCAGTGGGACCTCTGAAGAAGTCTGAGCGGTGGACATAACTGATATTAGCACAAAAAAACTTTTCTAAGAGATGCATTCTCTGAGTATTATAATTGTTTACCTATGAGCAGACTCTTCAGACGTTTGTGTTCGTTGTCTGTATCAAAAGCCTCGCCTGCAAACACTAGCATCGGTTTGGTCCCCTCAGGACATTTACTGTTCTGCAATAGAAACAGATACAGTGTGGAATCACCAGTTTACTCTCAAACATAAAAAAACTGCACAGAAAATAATGATTACATTTGTGGTATGTGACTGCGACTGACATGTCATCACACCTCTAGAAAAAGGTTCGGTCTTTAGTCAATAATTGAGCGACACAGATAATAATAACAATATCACATACTTATGGCGCTTTTCTACAAACTCAAAGACGCTTTGACTGAGACTAAATCAACAACAAAAACAAGAGAAATACAAAAAGAGACAAGCAAAAACAGAAAAGAGGGGGGGTGGTCAGTTTGAATACAGTGTTGAACAGGTGGGTTTTGAGTGATTTTTTTAATGCGGTGAGGGAGGAAGAGTCTCCGATGGGTTTGGGCAGTGAGTTCCATAGTATAATACATGGGATTTGTATAGCGCTTTTCCTAATGCTCAAAGACGCTTAAATGGTATTAAAAAAGCAATCATTTGTTCAGCAATCCCTCTGTGATATTGAGTGGCAATAGTCACCACACATTACATGATGCGCCCATTCACACTCATTGGAAAAGGGTGATTCTTAGCTTTTTCAATTATATATTGGCTATCATTTTCCAAATATAAGGCAAAATGTGTCACATAAGATAATGCCATTACTGAGCCACCATTATGGATAAAGGGTTTTCAAAAGCTTCATATTTAGAGGGCAAAGCACCCCTTGAAAGAAAGGACTGTTCTTATTGAGTTCAGATGAAAACCCACCGCACTAAAACGTGTTCTCTTATTATTTTAATGAGAGATTTTCAACTCTTAACACACTGGCGACACATTTATGTATTAAACATACGTGACCTTTTATGAATATGGCATTGAGAGTTGCATATGACCAAAGCCGTGCTCAATGTATATCAACCGTAGGTAACGACATAACAGGCTAAAAATGAAAGGTTAAACGGGGCATACACTTGCATTGACCCTGCATCCCAGTGTGACAGACAGAAAACACAGGTTACTGACACCGAGCTTACCTTGATCTCACTCAGAGCAACGTACTTCTCAACTCCAAGTTCAACCATATCCAGCACGTGAAAGTCAAACATGCGACCTGCAAACAGTGACACATACATCATTCAGCATGCACTGCTTCAAAGATGAACATTCTGAAAGAAAGCGTGAATAGTTTATGGGTATCCATCTCCTGTGTTACATATTTGTATAATAAGTAGGGCTGTCAAGTTAACGCGTTAATAACGCGTTAACGCAACAACAAAATTAACGCCACTAATTATTTTAACGCGATTAACGCATGTGCATTTTTTGTCCTCGGCCACCCCGTAGTTTCAGAGCGCATCGAGTTTAAAACACCATCTACAAGCTGATGCTGACAGCATCCTGCCGCCCGCTTGCAGCAGACCACACTTCCACGCTCACCGGCAGGCACCGACTGGCCATCGGGAGGACCGGGAGGGTGTGTGTATGTGTGGCGCGAGCGAGCGAGAGAGACCTTACGTGTATTGTTGTTGTTAGCATCTGGTGCTAGCTAGCTGCGCTAACGGATATAAGGAGCTGTTTAAATGAAAACAGAGGAGCGACATTTCGCCGGGCACTTGACTTTATGCAGGAAGCCAGACAGTGGGACATTGTACGAAAAGTCAGCACACTCAGCACGGATAGTGCGCAACATGATTGCAGCGTCCAGGCAGCTCCCGTTCGAGCATATGCCTTGAGTTGCCTGCCCGCCCGCCCGCCCGCGCACACGCACGCGCGCTGGTACCTTACAATCAGCATGTGATCATTTTTCAATATTACAGAAAAGAAATACATTTAGACATGTGACATGTGAAAGCAAAGATTTGTGTGAGTGATGTAGGAAGATAGGAAGAGAGAGTTTACCAAATATAAGGTTGTTGGGTCGTTTCTTGTTGTGGGAGCCAAATAGAAACAGAGAACAGTCTGTCTTCTTAGAGAAAAATTCCTGATGGAGTTCAAATGATAATAATGATTAGTAAATACACTGGAAAACATGAATGTTAATTGTAATAAAGCATTGGGAGAGTTCTCTCTTTTGTTTATACTTACCAGCGATGTTGAGTCCTCAAATGGTCGTGTTATGTTCTTCCTGAAAAGCAAATACAGATTTCATAGACGGCAGTTAGTTAACATGTTTCCTAACCCTCACCGGCCTGTGTGTCATCAAAGGTTCAGTCTGACCTGCCTGATGACGGATATTCTTTCCACCGTTTTTATTCCTTAGTGTGCATCATTTAGAGGCTTTATTCCTCTTTGCCATAGAACATTATTGTATTGATTTAAACACTTTTCTTTTCACGAAAGACAATTTAGTGTAAATGTATTTCAAATTCAGCTTTGTTTTATGTTCAATTCAGCAGTGATTCTGCTGTATAATGTAATCACTACAGCAAATAGACACCGTTTTATAGTTTATCTTAAAAAAGGATGTTAGAAGACACCAGGAATCCTGCTCAATTCAGAGAAGTGGTTAGGGCAGTGTCTGTCTCTCGTTCTCGGTGGAATTAGTACCAGGAATATAGATTGTGGGCCCATACAAGTAAATGAGAAATGATTTAATACAATTATAGTAAAATAACATGAAATAGTTCTTTCAATGCTCGTTGATCGTGATAATTTAACTGGATTACTTGAAAATACAAATATAATGATATACTGTTATAGTGGTAATTTCACTTACTTCTTGTACAGCACAGCATTGGGCTTCTTCAGAGAGTACTGCAGGAAGAAACATGGTGAATTTATAATCCTGCTAGTGAGGCAGCAGCTTTCACCCTGTCCAGGTGAACCTTCCTCTATAATCAAATGTCTTTACTTCACAGCCGTGGGGTAGTTCTTACTCACATAACAAATACAATAGGCGCTTACACACCAAGTACCTTTCCCAGGAATAGTTCCCGGAACTTATATTTCCTGGAACTATCTAGTAAATCGCGTTCACACTGGAATAAGTCCCCAGTGTTTCCCCTATATATAGAAATAGTGGCGGTGCAGCGCCGCTGCTGAAAGATACGCGCCGCATCTTATTTTATTATTAAAATAATAAGTGGCGACCCTTTTTCATTTTTGATTGTTTGTTTTGTAGTATTTGTGTTACTGTATTTTTGCTAAATCTTGAGAGATTGCCACTGTATGTACTAGGCAGGGCCGATTTTTAGCATAAGCGGTCGCCTAGGGCGCCAGATCTGTGGAGGCGCTGCGCTGGCAGCTCTGGGAGGGGGAAAAACATGTTTGACCGTTGGCGCTCATCCTAATTTTCGGCCTTGATGTAACAATATTCATAATTAAGTAAATGTAACACCCTTTTCACCCCGATCTTTAAACCGATCTTTTTCATATGGGTGTTTTAGAGTTGTACCCCCTAGATCTAGTCTCTAGTAATTCTGCTCAAAGTGCACCTGATTGAAGCATTTTACTTTAAAATGTTCAAAAAAAATTGAGCTACTTTCAAAAGTGTAACAGAAGGAGAACACAGTGTGATTTTGTTTGTACAATAATCTGGAAATGGACACTGAGAAAAGCGCATGCAACTGTGTGAAATACATGTCTTTCATCATCAGGTTACTCACTATGTCCTTGAGGGCCTGGGTGACGGTCTGACTGGCGTTGCCCCCTTTCATAATCATGGTGGTCTTTACATCCTCAGTCAGCTTGGGCGCTCTTCTGTCTAGGAAGCGCTTGGAGCGCTTTGTTTTAGGTTTTCTGAGGAAGGGCAAGATGCCACAGGATTTAGAAACAAATATGTGCCATCCCCCTTCCCCCCTCAGTCCCATTGCTCCCCGGGCGCTGTACAATAGCTACTCACTGCTTCTACTACTAGGATGGGTTAAATGCAGGTCAAATGTCACTGTGTGTGCTGTATGTGTGACATTAAAGAGGGTTTCATCCCTCCAATTGTATATGTATTGTATTATCAGCTGACACCAACAGGCAGGAATAGGAAGACAAACTTATACTTACCGTACCCCTAAAAGTCACTAGAGTTCATCCACTATGAAGTACACAAACAGCTACATACAATTATAGAATTAGAAGTATAAATTAAATATATTTACATCCCTAATATATCCTAACCATTAACATCAGAAATCTTGTATTAGTCCCACAGCTGGGAAATGTACATTGTTACAGCAAGTACCATAGCAGCTTAAAGGGGACCTATCATGCAAAATGCACCTTTGTACGTCTTTTATACATGAATATGTGTCCCCGGTGTTCCAGGGAACTCACCAAGTGTCAGAAAACACAACCCTCTCTATTTTCCTCTATACCCAAATCTCTAAAAAAGGTGCTGCAACGGATCTGATACAGACTGATCCAGATTTGAACACTGTCCTGACGTCAGCGCTACGGCTATTGGTCAATTCTCCACCTATCAGGGGAATGAGAGGTTGGGCCACGGCCGGCCATTGCTGCTCGAAAGCACTGGAGACGCTGTAGTACATGGGCCAGGCCTGTAATTGGCGCTGTAGTCTGCCACAAAAGCAGCGAAGAAGACTTCCCTTGCATGGTTGCCATTCTGTTTATTCTCCGCTGTGGCTCTTTTTCTCCCTCCCCAAGGCAAGCGTTTGCGCCTCCTGCTTTAAAACAAATGAATAATGACTCTATATAATCATATGTAAGGGATAATGTGCAGCGACGCGGTCATTATGGGGAAAAGAACACCGACAGGCTGATCAGGAGCCCGACGCGAAGCGGAGGGATCTAGATCGGCATGAAGGCACATTATGCAATGTGCACATTATCCCGCTTATTACATGGCCACATTCTCAACAAAGTAACGATATGACTCCCAATATTAATTGAAATGCTTTTATGGATTTAGAAAATGATTTTATTGATTTAAAAAATAGTTGTGTTGATTTAAATTGACATGCATCCACTAAGAAAAATAGTCCGTTGTTACTGTTTGAACTAACATAGCAACGGCAGGAACTGCTTCGATAGCGTTTTTGAGGAGCTTTTTGATTACAGATTTGAAAACATCGTTGCTTGCTTTAAAAGTAGCACAATTCATTATGTCAAACCTTGGAAAGTATCTAGATATCCCTGCCCTAATGCCAAAGTAACTGGCAACTTCCCTCCTCGTGGAACTTCTGCATTGCATTTGTTAATACAAATAGCAAGCGAACTATCCAACTCTGAAACTTTGAAATAGTCCCATACTACCGACGACATGTTTGTTTACTGTCCTGGCTTCACGGCCGCACACCATTTACGTCACAGCCAGGCATGAGTTAGGGAGCGCTGGATTTGTGAAAAACTCCCCTCTTCCTAAACTACTAATACCACAGTACTGGCAAAACGGGAGGAGCCGAGTGAAAAACAAGCGCCCCTCATCCCAATCCACCCACACCGCAGTATTTTTTTCTTACCCAAAAAATATATTGTATATTATCGGGGCTATTAATACTTTTATCGGGTTTATCGGGATGACGTCATAATTTCTAATATCGGACCGATGATATTAGGAATTATGACGTCACCACTAATAGGTATGGCCCTACAATATATTGTTCAAATATAGCATGAGAGGTCACCTTTTAAAAAAAGAAAGACATGCAATAATACAGAATAAGCTAACATTAATATAGTACGGTGGCTCTGAAGTGCAAGACACAACAGATTTTCACAAAACACCACAGCATTTCAGAAAACACCACAGCATTTCAGAAAACACCACAGCATTTCAGAAAACGCCACAGCATTTCAGAAAACGCCACAGCATTTCAGAAAACACCACAGCATTTCAGAAAACGCCACAGCATTTCGGAAAACACAACAGCAATTCAGATTGGACGGAAAGGGTATTCCTTTAGGGAGAACACTTCTTGTTTATGATTGGAGAGAGCCAGCCAGAGAAGCACTGCTGTGATTGGTTGTTTTTGCTGCCAGTCAAGAAATGACGCTTCGTGATTGGTCAACGCCCGACAGCGCAATATGTCCCAACCTATGGTCCAAACACATCAGCCGTTAGCTGTTAGCACACACTCAGAGCTCACAGCTCCTCATATCTGTTCAGAAACTGGACAAAAGTTAAACAAGTACAAACCACAGACTGTCTATGTCATGGCGAATACAGTCGCTGCTTTATTTACGTCTGTATGACGTTGTTGTGAGTGTGGACGGAGCAGCTACAGGTTAGTTTAGCCTGATGGATCCGATTCCACTCAGAAAACACACATTTTAAAACTTTTCGCCTGCCGTCTTGTCTGCAGACTTGTCAAAGCGTTAATTCATGGTTTTTACTAACCGTTATCAGTATGTAGTTACTTCGGCATCACTTTGAAACATGTATTACAATTAAATCACCGTCAAATATGTTCATTTTGTTGTAGTTGGTATCTCCCATTGGATTTACATGGAGATACGCCCCGCCCCCTCTCAGTGGGTCTTGTTTGAATGACAGGAGCAAACACAGCTGACAGCCGCAGTGAAACTCGAGCGATTAGAGATGCGAATATTGGGTGGTCTACCATAGTATTTATATGGAGATAAGACCCTTAAAAACCATGAATTAATAAAGCATTAATTCTGTGTTTACTCCTGTCATTCAAACAAGACGCTGGAGAGGGGGCGGGGCGTATCTCCATGTAAATCCTATCGGAATCGGATCCATCAGGCTAAACTAACCTGTAGCTGCTCCGTCCACACTCACAACAACGTCATACAGACATAAATAAAGCAGCGACTGTATTCGCCATGACACAGACAGTCTGTGTTTTGTATGTTTAACTTTTGTCCAGTTTCTAAACAGATATGAGGCGCTGTGAGCTCTGAGTGTGTGCTAACAGCTAAAGGCTGGTGTGTTGGGCCAATCACGAAGCGTCATTTCTTGACTAGCAGCAAAAACAACCAATCACAGCAGTGCTTCTCTGGCTGGCTCTGTCCAATCACAAACAAGAAGTGTTCTCCCTAAGGAATACCCTTTCCGTCCAATGTGAAATGCTGCGGTGTTTTCTGAAATGCTGTGGTGTCTTGCACTTCAGGGCCACCGTAATATAGAGACGAAAAACACATTTGTTATAATAGAATACAAATAATATCTTTCTTTGCACTGTGTTTCAGTCTGACCATGGTCGTTGCTGAAAGTCTAAATAAATAATATATAACAGTTCAGTGATGCACCTGGACTGTGTTCTGTTAGCCATATAGTTAGCACATGTTTATGACAGACTGTAACTACAGCTTTACAGTGCGTGTTTAGCAACAACGTGCTAGCTATGCTAGGCTAGCGTTAGCAGTCTTAACAAAGTGAGTTTTTTCGAGTGCTGGGCAAGAAGAGAGTACAGACCTGAACACGGTGAGTTATTTAAGTGTCACACTTACATTACACCGTCTAACTGAGTCATTTTCGGTCTTTGCTCGTGTTTCTGCCGGACACACGCTTCCCGAGCTCTTACGCTGGGGCTCTTCTTCCACGTGAGTGAAAACAGGAAGACAACATTGTGAGTTTTCTTCTTCGTTGATGGAACAGCGGCTGGTTTCCTGCTTCACGTGAATTAGCGCCACCTAGTTTTTACCGACTTTACACAAGGGCAATGCTGAGCAGCATGAAAGCAGTCTGTATAGATTTGAGTGTGTTTATGGAATTATCTAATTGTTATAGCTTCCAAAATGCTCTTTAGATATGTCAGGTTTTATCTGCTCGCTATTGGCCCTGCAGAAAGGGGGAAGTTGGGCAAAATGGTGAATTCTGACTGTATTGATTGAATACAAAAAAATGTAATTCCCTAAAAGCTTATTTAACCCCCAATATGTCATATTTGTCTAACATGTTGGGGAGGGTAGTTCCTTAATCAGAATCAGAAACAGGTTTATTGCCAAGTAGGTTTGCACATAGGCTACAAGGAAATTGCCTTGGTGTATATTGTGCATACATAAACACAGGTCAAGGATGATAAAAAGTAAGAAAAACAACAACATTTTTAACATTATTAACATGAAATCTGGATATACCAAAACACGTAGAGTTTACTATGACAAATTACTCAAAATAATCAAATAAAAATATTTGCGGTATTGTTATGGAGGGGGAAACTGTGTAGATACCAGCGACGTGCAGTCAGGGGAGGCAGGGGAGGCAGAGCCTCACCTGTCATACTCCAATGTAACGGAAAAACTACTAAAGAAAAACTAAATAGTAATAATAATAAAATGTCTCCACTGATCTGTGTTGTAAATGTGATATGTATGATTCCAATCGCTTTTTATAGTCAAAATCAGCAAATTTGCCGAGCTCCGCTACAACTACGGGTAGCGATGAGAAGTGAGGCAGGGACGAGCTCTGCCTCACAGAAGCCCACAGTAACTGGCTGGAGCGCGGGCACTAATTTAACGCGGGCACTTATTTTGTGAGCGTGCTCAAGCCAGTTACTGTAGGGCAGTGCTTCTCAAAGTGTGGTCCGCGGACCACTGGTGGTCCGTGAGCGCCCCCTAGTGGTCCGTGAGTATATTGGTAAAATTTCACATTTGAAATAAATAAATAAATGTAAGTTTTCCGCACTCTCGCGGGAATATCTCCGCAATGGAGCGAGCTTAAGTTTCACTTTTGATTGCATGATATAGCCCAGATAAACACCTTCATCACACATGTGGCCACTTGTTTGTACCATTTTCAGGCGATTTGTAAAAAACGATGTGTTTTTGGATATTTGTGGAGTTAGGTGGTCCGCGAGTGTTTTTTTATTGGTTAAGTGGTCCTTGGTATGAAAAAGTTTGAGAAACACTGCTGTAGGGTGAGGTGAGGCACAGATGAGCTCTGCCTCACCTCAGAATGCGTCACCCCACAGAAACTGTCTGGAAAGCGGGCCCTAAGCGCATGCCTGCACCATCTCACTGTAGGTCACCAATGTAATGTTTGTAGATCCCTTTATTACATTTATCCTCGCCATCCATAGTCTCTAAATAACTTATTTCACGTATATATGATATTTAGGCTCGCTGGTCTCATCATACAAAGGCAATGAAAAAAGCACCAGGGGAGGCAGCCATAACCTCTGCCGCACTGAAGGGGGCGCAAGTGAGCCCACAGGTTCTTGTTGCTACTGTTATTCTACGCAGAGATGGTAGACGCGAACAACAAACTAGACTTTTGAAACTAGAGAGATAAGGAGGAGATTGTTGTCCAGAAGGATAGCATGGACTTCATCTTCAAGTCAAGGTAAGACCACAATTGTAATGAAAATGGGATCTTACTAAGAAAGAACAATCCAATATTTA
Source organism: Pogonophryne albipinna (assembly GCA_028583405.1). Lineage (NCBI taxonomy): Eukaryota > Metazoa > Chordata > Actinopteri > Perciformes > Artedidraconidae > Pogonophryne > Pogonophryne albipinna. Next base: position 25,766,647 of record CM053258.1, read on the forward strand.
GATTTTGGGTATCCTTTTGTTGAACGGTCTGTTTAAAAATGAATCGAAGCATCAGACTAAAAAAGCTTTTGAAAATAACAGAATATTTCGATTAAGGTCAACAACATATAATATTTGTAAATCTGACTCTGAAAGAGTCAGTGCCTCACCAGCCATGAACCTCACCGCACGTCACTGGTAGATACAAATGTGCAAACATATCCAGAGGGTTGTGCAGAACTGACAATACTTAAATAAAACAAATACAAAATAGATATTATTTGCAATGGACTAACTGTGTAAGATTGTAGGTGGTGTTCCAGAAGAAACTCTAATGTGTTGTGTATTTCTCACAGACTTTTGGATGAATGGAAGATTGGATTGAGTTATATTGTAAGTTTGTGTCCTACACATCAATATTTTAGATCAACTAAAGTATATCTAATCTTGTAATTCAATAATATATAGTCTTTATATAGTAAATAATCATAATAATGTAAATGTTTACATTACACTTCTTTATTTGTTATGCTCATACTTTTACCTTTACAATTGTTTGCTTTAATATGCAGTATATTTTTTGTATACATTTTTGTGTTTGCTTCCTCCTGCTCCCTTTCGGACACATACTGTATGATTTATTATTATTATTAATATGAAGATAATATTAAGATAAGATGTTACTTTATTGATTGAACATTTTAGTTTAGAATGTGCTGTCCCACGGTAATTCAGAAGGCTCACAGGTCACATTCCGACCATTATTTAAAACAGGGGTGGGGAACCTCCGGCCCCCGAGCCGTATACGGCCCGCGAGACCATTTGGTGTGGCCCTTGAGGTAATTTATAAACACACACAAAAAAGAAAAAAATTAAAGAAATCTAGACCGCAAAATAAATAAACAAGTGACTACCTGTTTTTCCTGGCCAAGGTCAGGGTCCTTGAACACAACACAAGCCTCACGTGTCATCACGTGGTATATGTCTCGTCTGACAGGGGTGTAGTTCTGACGGGGAGCACCAGAACGCCGCTCTGCTCCGGCACTTCCAAAAATTGCAGTACCCATAAGGAGCCGTACACATGCCGCAGTTTTTGCGTGGCTGTGTCTTTAGTTGTAAACCCAGTGGCGATCTGTTCATCTGTCATACTGATCATACAGTCAATAACTTTGTTGTTATTAGCATCTGGTTAGCTAGCTATGCTAACGAATATAAGAAGCTTTTTCTACAACCAGTGAGGTAAAGGCACATCTTTATATGAACATTATAGTTATAAAAAAATAAGAGAATAAAGTAAACAGGTATAAAATACTATATGACAGTAAAAAAAAGTTGTTATTAATAACAAGAATACAGTTTAAAAGGGGAGTGATTTGTAAAATATCCATAAAGAAAAAGAAAATCTGCCTAATGTTGCTCTCAAAGTGCACCAGATTGATGCTTTTAACTTCGACATTTAAAAAAAATATCTTTAGGGGTTAGGTCCCCCCACCCCCCCCTTGAGAGGAAAAAGGTTCCCCACCCCTGATTTAAAACAATAGGTGCTTTCACACCGTCTACAGTTTGATTTGTATAGAGGGAGCTCTGTGGCTGAATGGCCAGAGATTAGGTGTGGCGCATTTATCATAGGTGATCAGAGCTAACTGCCTGCCGTCAGATTTCATTTAAAAAATAGATCTGATTTTAAGACTATTTCTGCGCTCATAAAGAATGATAAGAATAAGAATAATGCGTATTGAACTGGTTTAATTAATTAGTGAGTTTATACATGTGATGCCCCTGTGGGTTCATCAGTAGAGAGGAGGTGGCTGTGCTGTGGTGATTGGTGATTGCAGTAACTCAGGGCACCTGGGTCTGGTGTCCTGCAGCTATTTAACGCCTCTCTGATCCTCTCTGTTCTCTCTCTGCTTCTCCCTGCAGGCACACCGATGTTGTTGAGTATGATAGGAGTTTATTCAGTTGCTTTACTTTGTGCACTTCAACACTCTCACACACATACATGTCCATACAATCCTCACCCTGCATTTACATTACTGATACCACTGACTTCCACACCTCATACTTTACTGGTTTTGACTTGTTTGTCTTAAATAAACACCATTACCTACCCGTTGACATGTTGTGTCTCCTTTTTGTTGTGGCCTTTTGAGCCAGGTCGTAACAAATGGGGGCTCGTCCAACGGGTTATTTGTTTAAAAAGTTTGTGTAGTGCTCAGAGCACATGGTGTCATTGAGCAGCTGATTCATTGTTGTGGTCCAGCTGTGTGCTGGCTTGTCGCTGCTATTTGGGGGACACATCATGTCTTTTGGGTTTTAGGAGGCTGTAGTGTTTGACATGTCGTCAGGTTTTGTGTGCCAATCAGAAGGTAAGATGTTGCTGTTTGTTACGTTTTTGTAAAAGAGATTTTCCCCGCTAGGCTTAAGTGGCGTTTCCCCTTGGGTTGCGTCTGTTTTTTTTTGTTTTCATAGTGTTGTGGCGACGTGGTTAGTGTCAGCTGTTTTCGGACAGCTGTCTCGGGGGCACGTCCGCGTGAGTTCTTGGTGTTACCTGCGTGCAGGTCGCTCCATAACTCAGACGGGTTCCAGTGCGTAATTACCCACCGCAAGCCACATGAAGACTAGGTGAGATTAGAAAGATTTTGTTTCGACAGTTAGGGGGAAATTCTCTGTTGGGTTCATTTTATGCCCATGCGTGTTGGCAGTTTAATACTTTGCTTTCTGATTGGTTATTATGACTTCTTTGTCAGCGTTTGTGGATGCGCCCTCAGTGTCTTTCTTAGATGATTGCCAGAAGGCGCAGTTGGTCGAAATAGCAAAGCATTATGACATTGCTGTTGTGGGGAGCAAGCGGAAACATGACATTAAAACTGTCATCGTGTCATCTTTGTTTGAGCAGGGGGTGTTGCAGAAGAGTGAGTCTGGTGCGGCAGGGTTCGTACCGGTAGTGGTTCAGACAGCTGGTTTGACGTTCGAGCAGCAAAAGGAGCTTTTGGCCATGCAGTTTGAACAGGAGAAGTTGCGGTTGGAGTTGAGGTTGGAGCAGGAGAGATTGCAGTTGGAGTTGAGGTTGGAGCAGGAGAAGTTGCAGTTGGAGATAAGGGGTCAGCAGCAGGAGGTAGAGAAGCGTTTAGAGGTGGAGAAGGTGCTGGAGGTGGAAAAGATGAAATGTGAGGTGGAACATGCTAGATTACGGCTGATTGGAGAGGGCAAGCTTTCTCTGGTGGAGGATGGTTCTGATAGGTCGGCATCAGGTAGTGGCGATATTATTTCTTACTTGCGGTTAGTGCCAAAGTTCAATGAGCGTGACCCTGACATTTTTTTTACTCTATTTGAACGCATAGCAGAGGCAAGAAACTGGTCAGATTCGGACAAAGTGCTGTTACTTCAGTGTGTACTCACTGGGCGAGCACAGGAGGCCTATTCAGCTGTTTGTGGCGAAAATGCTTTGGACTATGCCAGAGTAAAATCAGCAGTGTTAAAATCATACGAACTTGTTCCTGAAGCGTATCGTCAAAAGTTCCGAAGTTGGGTCAAGGGGGATAAGCAGACACATGTGGAGTTTATCCGTGATTTGACTTCTCATTTTCAGCGCTGGTGTGCGGCAGCAAAGGTTGCCAGTTTTGACGGTCTTTGTGAACTCATTGTATTGGAACAATTTAAAGATGTTATCCCTCAGCGTGTGGCCACTTATGTAAATGAGCAGAAACCTTCCACCGCGCTCAGAGCTGCTGAATTAGCAGATGATTTTGTGTTGACACATAAGGACAGTTTTACAGAGAAGTGGTCTAGGGGTGATTGGAGACGTGGAGAAGATGGTGGCTATTCCCGCGGTGGTGCAAAGTTCTCACCAGGCTCCTCCCGTAGATTTGCAGGTCCAGGGCGATCCGAGGGCGCCAGAGTGGGCCAATGTCATTATTGCCGAGAAGAGGGTCATTGGAAGGAGCGGTGTCCGTTGCTGGAACCTGAGGGGAAGCCTCGTTCTTCATCACATGCTCCAGCCATGTGTTGTTCTGCCGTTTTGGTTAAAAAGCCGCAGAGTGTAAGATCGGGCATGGTGCCTGTTAAGAAGCTGGTTTGTGCTGACTTGGAGGTGGGTTCTGTTTTTGAGCCGTTCATAACGGAAGCCGTTGTATCGATGGTCGGTAGTGACAAGTATGTTCCGATTAAGGTGTTGCGTGACACAGCAGCTAGATACTCATTTATTGTTGAGTCAGTGTTGCCTTTTTCGTCAGAGACAGAAACAGGGGATTTTGTACTGATGAGGGGCATGGAGATGGGCTTGATTCCTGTGCAACGTCATACAGTAGTGCTGGATTGTGAGCTGGTACGGGGAGTTGTGTCTATCGGCGTGCGTCCCGCGTTGCCACTTGATGGGGTACAGATGATTTTGGGCAACGATCTAGCTGGTAGTGCTGTGTGGGCGGGTGTGCCACCGCCTGTGGTGGTTTCCAGGCCGTTGGCATCTGTAGAGCCAGATGAGAGCGGTTTGCAATTTCCAAGTGTGTCTCCAGTTTATACTGTTACGCGTGCGCAGAGCCGTAGGATGTCGACTGACCTACCTGTTTCGGAGTCTGGAAAATGTGGTCCAGCAAAGTCCTTTGACTTTGAGATCGAGACAAAGAAGAAGGAGAAGAAAGAGAGGAAACCCTGCAAAGCGAACAAGAGGAGGCCGAAGAAGAGGAGGCCGAAGAAGAGGAGGCCGAAGAAGAGGAGGCCGAAGGAGGTCGGCGCGCCCAAGAGGCCGATGAGCGCCTACATGCTGTGGCTCAACGCCAGCCAACCCAAGGAGGAGTGGGACAGTGGCGGAGGAGGAGCGTCCTCCAGTCCTAAGAAGGAAATTAAAAAAGCTGGAATTAAGAAGGAGGATATTGGGTTGTCGTGGATCCCTTTGGGGCCCCGTCTTAAGGGGGGGGCTGTGATGCCCCTGTGGGTTCATCAGTAGAGAGGAGGTGGCTGTGCTGTGGTGATTGGTGATTGCAGTAACTCAGGGCACCTGGGTCTGGTGTCCTGCAGCTATTTAACGCCTCTCTGATCCTCTCTGTTCTCTCTCTGCTTCTCCCTGCAGGCACACCGATGTTGTTGAGTATGATAGGAGTTTATTCAGTTGCTTTACTTTGTGCACTTCAACACTCTCACACACATACATGTCCATACAATCCTCACCCTGCATTTACATTACTGATACCACTGACTTCCACACCTCATACTTTACTGGTTTTGACTTGTTTGTCTTAAATAAACACCGTTACCTACCCGTTGACATGTTGTGTCTCCTTTTTGTTGTGGCCTTTTGAGCCAGGTCGTAACAATACACATTTAGAAAAATACAATGTACAATCACAACCAATAAAACACAAATTACAAAAAATACAGAAAAAACAAACAATAACAACAATCAGACAAGAGGACAAAACTATGGAAAAATAAACCCTCCCACCCCCAGATCCGGACCATCCTTGTATTATTGCTCATTCAATCTATTATAGCATGCTAACAAATGGTACTTACTTTAGTTTTACAGATCTGCATGGGAGACGATGGCGCGATGCAGAGCGCTGTCTGTGATTGTGCACGGGGGATGTACAAATGCAGCCACGCTGCAGCATTGGCAATATTTGCCATGTGGCAGATCAGCTCCACAGATGTTGAGTGCCAGTGGAGGAAGCCTGGCACTTCCAAAGTAGTCCAGCCGGTGTCTCAACTCTACCAACAGCAAGAGGAGACATACAACCCTCTGGCCAGAGACATCGCCACTGAGGATATAGACTGGTTCAGGTCTGCACTGAGGGGCGCACAGTGTGGCATGGCATGGCTTTTGTCACCTGAGCCAGAGCCGCGGCCTCAACATCAGGCCATTGTCACCGTGCCGGAGCTGGTGAAGGAGCATGGGGGTCGGGGGCTTGAGGCAATTCTTGCCTCAATGCGACTGAGCAGAGACCAGCAAGCTGCTATCCAGACAGCCACCGTAGGACAGCGGACAAATCCTCAGTGGCAGTTACACAGACAGGGCAGGTTGACAGCCAGCAATTTTGGTGCTGTGCTGCGGTCGGGACTTTCATCCACTCCATGCGCGTCCCTCATGAAGAGGGTGCTTGGGGGGTACAACTTGGACGGAGTCATGGCTGTCAACTGGGGGGTTGTAAACGAGGCCGAAGGTGTGAAGGCTTTTGTGGAGGCCTATCAAGTGACAGTGTTCGAGTCTGGTCTCTTTGTGAGTGAGTCGGGTGTTTTGGGAGCATCACCCGATGGACTTGTGCAGCCATCTGCCCTGCTGGAGGTGAAGTGTCCACACAGCCAGAGGAACATGACCATCGCGGAGGCAGTCCAGTTACCATCCTTCTGTCTCCGTGAGGAGGGTGGGTCATATATTCTCAAGGAGAATCACACATACTGGCACCAGGTCCAAGGGCAGCTGCACATCACAGACCGGAGTCTCTGCTACTTTGTTGTGTGGACCACGAAGGAGGCGATCATCATCCTCATCCCCAAAGACCCTGCATGGCATGGAAATCTCCTCCTCCTGGAAAAATTCTACACCCAGCATATGCTCCCTGTGTTGGCCAGTAGAGAGGAGGACATTTAAATAAACATACTCTTAACACCCTCGGACTCTGCGTTGTGTTTCGTATGTGTGATGGGGTGTTATGCAGAGGGGAGGAAAACAGGACACAGCAGATTGGGATTGTGGTGGAGATGCTGAGCAGTTATTTAATTGTTGCATGTAATTATTATTATACTGCGTGCTTCTTAGTTATTCCATCTTTTGGATTCATTTGACACCATCATGTATAATGATGGTGTCAAATGAATCCAAATGAAACGTTGGACTGAACTACAACTACGCCTTTAAATCTCTACGGACTGTTTTTCAGTGGGATGGCAAGTTCCTATCTTTAAACATTTATTCGTTTTTTCTCAGAACAGATTTGATTTTCTGAAGTTAATTTAACTTTGCCGACCATGTAAGGTCATTATTAAAAGGTGCAATCAATTTGTTTAGGGTTGACTAAAATAATGAAAAACATTTAATTTGGATAATTTACTGACAGAATAAGAAACTCAATGATGCTCTACTCACCTGTTCCTTTTTATAAAGTGAAACAGTTGAAACGATAGATTTTAGTAAACTTAAAAACAACCTTCTCCAAAAGCTATCAAGGAATATACCGAATACTTGTTTTAGAACTTTATTACATATTTTTATATAGTTTGAATGATCCATAATTGACAGAAGCTTGTGTTTACATTGACCTGTTACTCATTAATGTCTTTGTAACTTCAGTAAACCACTACCTCACTAATTTCTTTCATTCATCACGGTTCAGTAAACTAAGTGATACATGAACCAGTTTGAAAACAGCTAAGCTCCCTTTCTCTTTTCCATGTGGAAAATGGCAGCTGCATATTCTGCTTTTCTCATCTGTTCGTCTACAATGAGAAAATTATATAATTAATTACTAATAATCATTTAAACCTGTTATTACCAATATTTCACAAATTCTTCATGTAAACTTAAGAGCACATCTGTATGTTGAGTATGTCAACTTTGCTTGGTTCATCTTACTGGGGGGCAGCTACATGGATGTCGGTGCAGTCCACAATGATTGTGCAGTTGAAGGCAGAATGAATGAAGGCAGAATGAATTTATTATTGACTCAGAATGAAGCACAACTTCATGTCATACAATACATTGACTTTATTTGTAATTGTGTAAAAACATATGAGCATTGATTAGCAAGCAGGACCTGCAGGAACAGAGAATGGAGCTGGGAAGAGAGAAGAATAAAGAAAACAGATCAACTTTATTATCGGATATTAAAAATTCAATTTCAAAACAAGTTGCCGCTCCTACAGTTTTCTAGTATGTAAAGATGATTTCACATGACCTATGCAAAATATCACACTCAATACATGTGTGTCTCTGGGGGGTGCATTGTACCTTTGATGTATATAAAGAATATACCATAACCAAATACTATTACGTACAGTGGAAATCAGGTTGCCAGAGCAGGTCAGTCCAGTGTGCATGTTCCTCAGGGTCTCAGCAGTTACAGGTGAGGGAAATAAAATAAAAGAGAAAAAGGTCAGTAACAACACTTTAAAGTAACAACACTTTGAATAATTATCTCTTCTAATAATTTTCTCTCAGTAATCACTCAACTACTGTCTTTCCAACAAACAGATTGACTCACCCTCACTATCATCACAATGAAACACGTCCAGAAGAATGTCATGCAAAGCTGCCTGCCTGCCTTCCTTCGACTCTCCCTGAACTGCCTGATCTTTTAATGTTCAATGTTAACCATTTGTGCAGATAGCATTAAGTAGAAAAGATCGACGATGCTAATGTGCCGTTAGCCTACCTCCCGCCCCCTTAGCACCTGGTGGAGGGGGCGATAGGCTACTCTTCAAATGTTTCACAAAATACTTACCATCATGACTACTCTTACTGATTAACATTTTGGTTTAATTCATGTTAAGCAACGACGCCCACCAAAATCACCGCACCATCTCCCCCGTCTTCATCAAGAAAGCATCTGCAGTCTCCGAAGCCTGATAAGGATGTGTGTGTACAAAATGCAACAAACTCTTACTGATATGTGCTGGGTCCAGGCTCAAGGGCGTATGGCACTCTCAACTCTTTCCAGGACATGCCGGGGCCATGCCTGCCTGTAGCTTTGCCGATATCTGTGTTGATAGGTAATAGATTAAGAGCGGTGAATCAGCTTAGAAACAGGAAGTGCTCAAACGTTTGTGTGAGTTTATCAAATTTAGCAGTGATTCCATGTCAGCCACAGCTTGTCACAAAAAATCTTACTGATATTGTATCTAACAAACTTAAACTAGCTTTATTAAATGTCAGGTCTTTGCCAGGAAAAACATTTTTAATCAATGATTTTATCACTGAGCACAATCTTGATTTTATGTTTTTAACGGAAACTTGAATTGAACAAAATAACAGTGCAGCTGTTCTTATCGAATCAACCCCTCCCAACTTTAGTTTTATGAGTCAGGAAAGAATGCATAAGAAAGGGGGTGGAGTTGCTATTCTGTTCAATGATTCCATTCAATGCAGGAAGACATCTTATGGGAACTTTGCTTCTTTTGAATATGTGGCCCTTCAGCTGAAATGCTCCTCTCGAGCTCTGTTCCTAAATATCTATAGACCACCCAAATACTGTGCAAGCTTTTTTGATGACTTTACTGAACTGCTGTCTATAGTGTGTATTGACTTTGACCGTCTAGTCATTGTTGGTGATTTTAACATCCATGTTGACAACCCCCAGGACAGAGGGGCTAAAGAACTGTTTTGTGTTCTTGATAGCTATGGACTGACTCAGCATGTGACGGAGCCCACGCACAATAAGGGGCACACTCTGGACTTAATTATCTCAAAGGGTCTGAATATCTCTAAGGTTGTGGTGACTGATGTTGCAATCTCTGATCATTCCTGTGTGTTCTTTGAGAGCTCTATTTCTGTTCACAAGAATGTTCAAAAAGAGGTAACCACAAAGCGATATTTAACTGAAAATACTAGGGAAATGTTTACTCAGAATTTTTCTTCCACACTTGCCCCTGCTAACATCTCAGTAAATTAGCTAGTAGATCATTTTAATTCAAAAATTAAAAATTTTATAGATGCCATTGCTCCAACTAAGGTAAAGGAAGTGACTGGGAAGAAAATATCTCCATGGAGAAAGGCCATGACCGTGAGAGCAGAAAAAAGAGAGTGTCAAAAAGCTGAACGTAGGTGGCGAAAAACAAATCTCCAGGTTCACTTTGAAATCTATAAAGAGAGACTTGGCCTTTATAATTTGGAATTTAAAAATGCATGACAGTCTTTCTTCTCTGACATCATTACCAAAAACAAAAACAATGCACGTGCCTTGTTTGCTACCGTCGACAGACTAACTAACCCCCCAGTGTCAGTAGCCTCTGAATTTCTATCCACCAGGGCGTGCAATGATTTTGCCTCCTTCTTCACTGACAAAATTCAGAAAATCAGACAAGCAGTCAGTGCCTCTGCATCAGGTACAGCAAATGTGTTGTCCCTATGTCCACCTAATATCAATTCAAACACCATGACACAATTCTATCAGATTAATGATAAAAACCTAGAGGACATTATACAACTTCTGAAATCCTCCTCCTGCTGCCTTGATATTATTCCAACAGGATTTTACAAAGATGTTTTTCGTTGCATGGCCTCAGATCTACTTCATATAGTAAACAAATCTCTTCACTCAGGTATTTTTCCACAGGCCCTGAAAACTGCAGTCATTAAACCGCTCTTAAAAAAGAATAATCTAGATGCTTCAGTAATGAACAATTACAGGCCCATATCAAACCTCCCATTTCTAGGTAAAATCATTGAAAAAGTTGTTTTTCAACAGTTGAGTAATTTCTTGCATTTAAATAACTGTTTGGATGTGTTCCAGTCAGGCTTTCGTCCAAACCACAGCACTGAGACTGCTCTTGTAAAGGTCTTCAATGACATCCACTTAAACACAGACAGTGGCAGAACTTCAGTGTTAGTATTATTAGATCTCAGTGCTGCGTTTGACACTGTTGACCACAACATATTACTAGACCGACTAGAAAACTGGGTGGGACTTTCGGAAACAGTTCTAAATTGGTTTGAATCCTACTTAAAGGGGGGGTAGGTAAGTTTGAGAAACCGGCTCGAGTGCACTAAAATTTGAAAGTACACAGCCGAAAAGAATCCGCCCCTTCCTTCAGACTTCCTTACAGAGCACCTCCTCCAACACACACGAACGCGCACATGACTTAGGTTGGCTATATAGTTCAGGGGAATTGTAAACCATACAAAACCTGTCCAAGAGAAAAAGAGCGACCACGGCGTCAGATTTCAACTCTGTGTGTATGGGGGTTATTCCCTATCTTTATTCAAGAGCGTGGTATTTAAATTTGAGAGCATACTTTATTGATTTCCTTCACTCAAACCCTGTCATCGCACCAAAGAGTAACCGCCCTTACGGGACGCTGTAATAAGTAAAACGAACGCACCCGCAAGGACACCTATTGGTTGAGGGATTTTGACAGGATTGTTGCACAAAAGTTTCGAGCGCGCAGAGAATAAATCTGAGAGCAGAAAAAATCCGTAAGCAGCAATATATCTGAGTGCAAGCGTACAGTTTGAGCAGAAGCAGAGCAAATCTAAGTGCAAGCAGGCACTATTTGAGTGCGAGGACAGGGTTTGAGGGAAATAAATACATAAAGTATGCTCTCAAATTTAAATACCACGCTCTTGAATAAAGATAGGGAATAACCCCCATAGGTGAGTTCCATCAGTAGTCGCCATCGTTGAAAAGCAACTCCGATATTGACTCTGGTTTGAATTCTCCTAGTTTCCATTTTGTTTTTGTTCCTAATTTGCTCCGTTACATTATTTCTTTTGCCACCAGTAGACGATGTTGAACCTAACTCTGCCATGGTGAAAGTGGCCGCCTGTTGCTGGCGAGTCATTGAAGTACTGCTGCAATGCACGCCCAATGACGGCACGCCCAATGAGGGCACGAGATACATTTGTGCGTGCACGAGATGGAAGGCTGACAGACAGGGCGGCAATCCAATCCGTTTAGCCGGGCCGGCTAAACGGATTGGTCGTACTTTTTACAATATTACGGCTTCCACAGATGAAATTTTTTTATGGATTTTTTGTCAAAGCACTTAAGATATGCATTGCTATCGGGATGTTAAGAGCATTCCATGGAATATAACAAAAAGTGTATCTCGAGCCGGTTTCTCAAACTTACCTACCCCCCCTTTAAAGGACAGAAAAAACTTTGTTTCTATAGGTAAATACAAATCTGAGTTGACAAATATGACATCTTGGGGCCTCTTCTCTTTAACGTCTACATGCTACCACTGGCTCAGATAATGAAAAACAACAAAATAAGTTACCATAGCTATGCGGATGACACACACATTTACGTAACAATTTCACCAGGAGACTATGCTCCAATTCAAACACTGAGTAAGTGCATTGAACAAATCAATGACTGGATGTGTCAGAACTTTCTCCGATTAAACAAAGATACAACTGAGGTAATGGTTTTTGGAGCCAAGGCAGAACGTATAAAAGTTAGCGCTGAGCTTCAGTCTGCAATGTTCAAAACAACAGATAAAGCCAGAAATGTAGGTGTAGTCATGGACTCTGACCTGAGTTTCAACAGTCACATTAAAACAGTTACTAAATCAGCCTACTATCACCTAAAGAATATATCTAGGATTAAAAGACTAATGTCACAGCAGGATTTGGAAAAACTTGTCCATGCTTTTATCTTCAGTAGACTCGACTACTGCAATGGTGTCTTCACAGGTCTCACTAAAAAATCTATTAGAAAGCTGCAGCTGATTCAGAACGCCGCTGCTCGAGTCCTCACTAACACTAAGAAAGTGGATCACATCACTCCTGTTCTGAAGTCTTTACACTGGCTTCCTGTGTGTCAAAGAATAGATTTCAAAATACTGCTGCTGGTTTATAAAGCACTGAATGGTTTAGGCCCAAAATACATTTCTGACCTCCTGCTAAATTATGAACCATCCAGATCTCTCAGGTCTTCAGGGACTGGTCAGCTTTCTGTCCCCAGAGTCAAAACTAAACATGGAGAAGCAGCGTTCAGTTATTATGCTCCAAATATCTGGAACAAACTCCTAGAAACCTGCAGGTCCGCTGCAACTCTGACTACTTTTAAATCCAGACTAAAGACTTTTCTTTTTGCCGCTGCTTTTAATTTAACTATTCACATCTTAGACTGCACTGTAACTTTTATCTTTTAATGTTTCTTTTATTATCTTTTCTTTTTAATGACTGATTTTAAATGCCATTTTCTTAATGTCTTTCGTTTTTTGTAAAGCACTTTGAATTGCCTTGTGTTGAAAGGTGCTATATAAATAAACTTGCCTTGCCTTGCCTTGCCTTGCCTTAAGGCTAATACAAATGACAAGGCTAAGTAATGTGATGCTAACTAACTTGCTCGCTACTAGCTAGGTAGCTAACTTGACTATGTTCCATGCAAAACATGTATATTACCTGATATGTTTGGTCCAACGACTCCTGGTCCTTTCATCAGACGGGAAGCGATAGAACGAGCAAGTGGTATGATCACTTTTGTGATTCCAACCTGGTACAAAGCACACAGGCATCTTATAAAAGTGAATTTATTGGAGCAATCTCTTATATTTATTGGAGGGAATAAATCAGTTATGAGATCTTCTTCTTCTTTGCTTTAATTGCGAGTCGCAACCAGTCTTAGAGCATTATCGCCTATGACATCACTTACGCGACCCAGAATGGGATTTGGGATTTGTAGTCTTTCTAGTTGCGTAATTTTCATAGTCTTATATTTCAACAGTTTTACACAAACTGTGACTTTTTTTACATGGAAATGATTGTTTAAGATTGACAAACATCATATGTGTCATTCATGGCACAATTCAAACGGGATCAAAAGATAACTTTTCTCCCCTCCTCGACTCCTATCCTCGATACTTAGTCCCGCCCACAGGAGATGCGAGCGGAGGAGCCGAGGAGGGGAACCGAGGAGAGAGGAGGCGAAGCAACAGGCGGTTAGAGAAATGAGAACTCCTCTCCTCTGAGCGGTCATTTTAAAGAGACGTCCATTAATGATGACAGGAGGCACAGCAGCCCTCAGTCTGATGGACAGATGTGTTCATGACGACTTATATATTTACTTTGATTCATTCACAGTGCGGTATAATGAGACAATAACAGGCTACAGATGCGGACATATACACACACGCATACACACACATATATATGTATATATTTATATATAAATATATACAATTTCAGAATCAAAAAGAGCACTCTCATAATAACGTAACACTATCAGAGACTGGATATATCCCCCCCCCCCCTCTGGTCGCTACAGTGAGGAAAATAAATTACGGGCCAAAAGTTGTATTTACAAGTAAGCAGAGGACACCAAACCAACTGAGACCTGTCTGTCCGCTGCATGTATATCTATCTGCACACTGTACCACACACACTGTACCACACACAAGCACCTTCAGCTCCTAAAGCAGGGGTGGGGAACCTTTTTCCTCTCAAGGGCCATTTCAATTTTTTCAACATCCTCCGAGGGCCGTATAAATGGTTGACCTCTGCTTAAAAATACAAAAATCACAGCCCATTCATTTCGCCTTTCTTTCATGCTGTGCAAAGAAAAAGCAACCACTTAATCCAGATAGTTTACCATGACTCGCGTATGCATGCACGTGCACGGTTGTGGCATGACCACCAAAACAGAAAGATTTGGACACAAGATGTGTGCCAATGTATTTAGTTTCCTATCCATGTGAACATGATTTAAGTTGGGGGGGGGAGGGACACCTAACCTCCTCTAGGGGGGTCCGGGGGGCATGCTCCCCAGGAAGATTATCTTTAATTTTTGAAATGTTGAAGTTAAAAGCATCAATCTGGTGCACTTTGAGAGCAACATTAAGAGATATATGGATACATCTCTCAACACCCATATGAAACAGAACTGCAAGCAGATTTCTTATTCTTTCTGGATATTTTACAAATCACTCTCCTTTAAAACTGTATTCTTGTTTATTAATAACAACTTTTTTTTACTGTCATATAGTATTTTATACCTGTTTACTTTATTCTCTTATTTTTTTATAACTATAATGATCATATAAAGATGTGCCTTTACCTCACTGGTTGTAGAAAAAGGTTTTTATATTCGTTAGCATAGCTAGCTAACCAGATGCTAATAACAACAAAGCTATTGACTTTATGATCAGTGTGACAGATGAACAGATCACCACTGGGCTTTCAACTAAAGACACAGCCACGCAAAAACTGCGGCAAGTGTACGGCTCCTTATGGATACTGACATTTGTGATGTCCCGGCCGCGTCTATCGTTATTCCAACCCAGTTTAGATTTAACCACGCCCACTTCCGCATTACGCAAGAACGTAGCTCTACACGATAGCGTCATAGACTTCTTCTTCGGCAGTTATAGCGGTCGCGGTAAAGCAGGATATTGAATAGTTGTTTTTTATCGAAGAGTCCTGAGATCGTATTACTGGTGTTTTATCATCTATAAATAGCCTGTGTGTATTCTCAAATGTCGTTTTCAGGACAAACAAAAGACGTTTTAAATATCTTATCAGCTGGTGTAAGTGCAGAATATTGAATATAACCTTGACTATTACTGTGTACTTCATTTATCTGACAGCATTATTTAATGATACTATTTTATATATACATTTATTCATATAAACACACATTTATATGTACTCACACATGTATTTATTCATGTATACACACAGATGTATTCATTCATTTATACACACACTCACATATATACACTTTATATTAATTCATTTGTACACACACACACATACATATATATATAAACAAAACAACACAATATAATAAAAACAGTTGCAATAATAACACAATATGGTATGATCATTTCGACCCTTTTGTTTTTGCTCCCATATTTCAATTAAAAGATATTTTTCAAAATCAATATTGGTGGGGACAGTTGTTGCAGATTATACAGCATACTTGTTACTTACACACATGTGCGATGGTCCCAAAAAAGCCAAAATCCGCACTGTAAAAAAATATATACATTTATTAGGCACTCTGAATAAGGGTTGACTGTGTAATAATCATGCCTTTTAATTGGTGTATATGTCTCACCAGGTGAAGGCTGGGACAGTGGGAGGGGTGAGGTAGGAACAGGGGACTGCTGAATGCTGAAGTCCCAGGATACAATCCCAAGTTGACTGCATGATCCACTTACCTGTTTGCATCAACTGCAGGAGGTCAAGCAGGGGTCATCTGATGTCCTTTAGGTTGGATCAACACCAGCCTCTGGAAAGATTTCATGACTGCAGAGGGCAGTGGACCTTTAGTCATGTAATACTGTGATGTAGGGTAATGCATTTGTATTAACAGGGAGGTTATATTTCAGCATTTGAGATATACCTTGAGGCCTGATTTGGTAAAAAGCCCACTTACCACGACAAAGTACAGGCCATACATGGGACAAGATATGACAAAGACATAAGGTGAAAAACAAATGAGAAAGAAAGGCATACACATATACAAACAGGTACATAAAGGGTGTAGAGGGGCACTGAATACCAGTGTCCTGCCTCTAAACAGAGGGATGGGGGTGAAGAGGAGTAAGAGCGTGTAGAGGGGCACTGAATACCAGTGTCCTGCCTCTAAACAGAGGGATGGGGGTGAAGAGGAGTCAGAGCGTGTAGAGGGGCACTGAATACCAGTGTCCTGCCTCTAAACAGAGGAATGGGGGTGAAGAGGAGTCAGAGCGTGTAGAGGGGCACTGAATACCAGTGTCCTGCCTCTAAACAGAGGGATGGCGGTGAAGAGGAGTCAGAGCGTGTAGAGGGGCACTGAATACCAGTGTCCTGCCTCTAAACAGAGGGATGGGGGTGAAGAGGAGTCAGAGCGTGTAGCGGGGCACTGAATACCAGTGTCCTGCCTCTAAACAGAGGGATGGGGGTGAAGAGGAGTCAGAGCGTGTAGAGGGTGTGTGGGTCTTCGGTCCTATAACATAAATCAATATATATATCAATATTATGTAAAAAAAGCTAAACGTGAAATAATAAGTATGTGGATCAGTAAACTCACTTCATTTCCCCACGAGTACTCTTGAGTGTCGTGTGCATTTTTGCTTGACAGCAGGTGTTCTTGCTGCTTTTGGCTGCTCTCGGGTTCACCCTATGCTGACACTTATAACTTGCCTGAACAAAATAAAGCAGATTTATTATAGTGCAGGTCAAAGTAAAAAGGATCATTAAAAGGTAACTTCAAGAAATATCAACAAGACAACACTTACTTTGAAAAGCACCCGCTTCCCCAACCTGGGTCGGGTAACATCCACCCTCCATGTTAAAATCCACACACATAATACTGTGTCAGCTCAGAATACCAGTAAGAGTTGTGCCATGATCTGAAGAACTAAAGAGGACCATGAGGTTTAAAATGTACTGACTTTACTTAGAACTAGAGTAAAAACACATTATACTGGCAGGCTTAAAAAGTCTGAAAAATAAAAATCCAACCCTCAAAATCCTAAAACATTGGTATAGTTATGCTAAAATGTTTATATTCTCTTTACATGTACTTCATGTGCTTGCATGTTATTCTTTGTAATGCCTTGTCTTTTATCTGGACAATAAGTCTGTTATTAAGTGGTATAGTTTAGATGATGATGATGATGATGATGATGATGATGATGATGATGATGATGATGATGTGTAATCAAATCAAGTTTTATTTATATAGCACATTTATAAACGATGTTTGGTGGAGCCAAAGTGCTGTACATATAATAAAATTAGCCTACAGTAGAGACACTTTACAGCAAATACAACAGCACAGATTGTTCAGAATATCAGTATGAGAAAAACGACACCCTCTGTCTATGTTTAGGTGAGGCATTGATATGAGCAAACACATCCGATGTAATTTGATGTTCATCATAGTATTGAGAGATAGGTCTTATCAGATACCTTCAACTGCGGGTACTCCATATTGTTCTGTGTGCCTCCAGAGCACACTAAAACACGAGGTCTGAAATGAAAGCAAAAACAAGAGCCTATAGTTATTCAGGTACTATTCTGATGCTAATACTTTAGTACTTATACTTGAGTATTTCTACACTCTGGTACTTGTACCTTTACTCAAGTACAAGATCTTATCACTTCTTACACCTCTGGAAAGCACTTTTATGTAAAGGAATACATTTTTATAAATGTCCCAACATTTCATTTTTACATTTTACAAACGTTAATATGTTATTAATGTCAAATGTTATATGTTGTATTATATAACAACATAGACATTAAATAAAATATTAAATAGATACCTTTACATCCTAAACAGAAGGTCAAAACGTTAATATGTTACATGACAAACAAAAAAACGAAACATTATATAGGCTATATATACAGATGTTTGCTAATGTATCCCTCTTATATCCATCAGGAATTAATATTAAATGATGAATTAACATTACCTCAGCACTGCATAAGTGTGGTCGTCAGTCATATTGACAAAGAAGCACTATTATAGAAGCACTATTATCGTTTAAAAGGACGGTATTTCGCTTGTCAGATTCGCGGGTGTGCCGCAGATTCAGATTTCGCGGGTGTGCCGCAGATTCAGATTTCGCGGGTGTGCCGCGTGAGGCAGTGATATAACCATAGGGATGTAACGCCAGGTTGCTATAACTGCCGAAGAAGAAGTCTATGACGCTATCGCGTAGAGCTACGTTCCTGCGTAATGCGGAAGTGGGCGTGGTTAAATCTAAACTGGGTTGGAATAACGATAGACGGCTTGGCCGGGACGCGTCTATCGTTATTCCAACCAAGCCCCCAGGAAGTGTGCCGGACTCACATGAAAATATTCGTGCTGGCCAAACGGCGGTACTACACTTCCGTTTGGTTGCCAGGCCCGGAAACACTTTTTCCCATTGACTTACATGGGGAAAGAATGGTCTGTAAATCGTTGGATAATTTTTTTTAAACTAAATAAACTACCAAGTATGAACACTTGTATAGCCCTTATTAAAAACATTCGTTCCTCAAGTTGTAATAATGTGCTAATAACGTTATTCTGAGAGTTATTTCCCTCTGCATTATGAACGCGCATCTAACCCACGGGACCGCGCCACCCGGCACGTTCATGTTACGTGTCCCGACCAATCAGAGCACACTGTGCTCACAGGGACTCCGGGAGGGTGGGGCATGGATGTATAATAAGAACTGGATACAGCGTGGGAGGCGGGGCCTCATTCATTCCTATGAGAGCTGCTCATTAGCGCATGATGATAAAATGGCCCAACTTTTGAGAGAGTGAAACGTCACAGATTACCCGGCATGCCTGAGAAGTACCCGTATGTGCGCTCATAGCGCATGCGCAACTTTAACCAAAATGCTCGTTCACATCAAGCACGTCAATTTGCGTACACGTAACAGCACCGCACGTTCATGACAGCATGGATGGATTTGATATTAACGAGGCGGCAGTTAGCAGCTAGCGGCTAGCTAGTAATTATGCTAATGTAAACATCAATGTTATGTACTTATATTACGCTGTAACAGGATCTAGTGATATCCAAGCAACAGAGCTTCATTTAGCATGAAAGAATGATTGCACTGTATATATATATATATAGGCCTATATATACTTATAATAATAAGTAATATTAACTTTATTTAATACAACATTTACGGTTCAAGATTTAATCATACAGCCCATGTAGTATGATAATGAATTACAGCAAACATGTGCAATATATCCATTATTACACCCCCGTGGGATGACTGCGGTCAACTCAGCCGTCTCTCAAATTTGCTTGGTCAAATGAGCAGTTCTTCATTTTTGAGTGCGCGATTTATAGCGCCTTTACGGTAATCGCTGAGAAGCGGCACGAACGCAAGAGTAAAAGAATGCATGTTTTTTCTGCTTCATGCGATACAAATTATTTTTACCATAAATTCTTTAAAAAACTAACACTGTTTGACTCAGTCCTAGTTTGACTGCTACCAACAATAAAATGAAGTACTTTTACTGTCTTTTTTCTGGGTAATACTCTCAAATTCCCCTCCTGAGAACAAAATCATGCAACTTCTGCTATATTTGATGAGATAAAATGATTTTTAGCCATACATCCTTAATAAAAGTGATACTGTTGGACTCAGTACTTGTTAGACTACTACCATAAGTACAATCAAGTACTTTTACTGTGTACTTTTGAGTAATCCCCTGTCAAACTCCCCTCCCGAGTACAATAATTCATGTATTTGCTATATTTGATGAGAGATAAAAGGATATTTTGGCATAAGTTCTTAATGAAATTGGTACTGTTGTATTCAGTACTACTTGGACTACTACCAACAGTACAATCAAGTACTTTTACTGTGTACATTTTGAGTAATCCTTTGTCAAACTCCACCACTGAGTACAATAATGCATGTTTTCTGCCATCTTTGATGAGAGATAAAATGATTGTGTGCAATAAGTTCTTAATGAAATTGGTACTGTTGGATTCAGTACTACTTGGACTACTACCAAAAGTACAATCAAGTACTTTTACTGTGTACATTTTGAGTAATCCTTTGTCAAACTCCACCCCAGAGTACAATAATGCATGTTTTTGGCCATCTTTGATGAGAGATAAAATGATGTTGTGAAATAAGTTCTTAATGAAATTGGTATTGTTGGATTCAGTACTACTTGGACTAGTAGCACAAGTACAATCGAGTACTTTTACTGTGTACTCTTTGAGTAATCCTTTGTCAAACTCCACCCGAGTACAATAATGCATGTTTTCGGCCATCTTTGATGAGAAATAAAATTATTTTGTGCAATAAGTTCTTAATGAAATTGGTACTGTTGGATTCAGTACTACTTGGACTAGTAGCACAAGTGCAATCAAGTACTTTTACTGTGTACTTTTTGAGTAATCCTTTGTCAAACTCCACCCCTGAGTACAATAATGCATGTTTTCTGCTATCTTTGATGAGAGATAAAATGATTGAACTCCCTTCCAGAGTACAATAATGTATTCTTTTTTACCGCGTCAAATTCCTCGTACGTGTAAACCTACCTGGTAATAAACATGTTTCTGATTCTGATATACAGTGGGGCAAAAAAGTATTTAGTCAGCCACCAATTGTGCAAGTTCTCCCACTTAAAAATATGACAGAGGCCTGTAATTTTCATCCTAGGTACACTTCAACTATGAGAGACAGAATGGGGGTAAAGAATCCAGGAAATCACATTGTAGGATTTTTAATGAATTAATTGGTAAATTCCTCGGTAAAATAAGTATTTGGTCACCTACAAACAAACAAGATTTCTGGCTCTCACAGACCTGTAACTTCTTCTTTAAGAGCCTCCTCTGTCCTCCACTTGTTAACTGTATTAATGGCACCTGTTTGAACTCGTTATCAGTATAAAAGACACCTGTCCACAACCTCAAACAGTCACACTCCAAACTCCACTATGGCCAAGACCGAAGAGCTGTCAAAGGCAGTGGCGGAGCTGGGGGGTGGCTGGGGGTGGCCGTGGCCACCCCCAGCTGAATCCTGGCCACCCTATTGGCCACCCCAAACACTCTCACCACGGGGGCCCAAACTATTTTAGAACATTAAGAAAAAAATGTTTAAGTAACCTTTCATCATTCATCAATAATTAACATTAATAGGACGTTATATCGATAATGTAAAGTACTCACTAAACTTACAATTCATTTAACTTATTTTCTTCCAAAAGTTAATTATCCAAAGCCTCTGTACACCCCGTTCTATTTACATGTAATGGTTTGGTCCTGCCTCCAAACGCGGTGCAGCACCGCCGGCACTTTCTAGCAGACACTAGTGTGAGCGTGAGGAGCAGGGATGCTAGTACTTACGTGTGTAGTACCATGTCTCAACGACTCACAAAGTCAGGCTTTCAAAAGAGAAAAGAAAGGAGAGAAAAACAAGAGAGAGGGACTAAAGGGCGACAGTATGTCACCCAGTTTTTCAAAAGAAAAGGTGGGTGTGGTCCATGAGTGGTGGAATTGTGTCTGTTAGCTAAGCTTAGTCCATTGTAAATAATAATTGTTGTGTTTTTTTTTATTAAGCTGACATTAAGTACTGTTAATATCTATACAGGTTTTTAATTGCACTGGTCTTTTAGCTGACATTTAACAAATACAGGTAGATTATTAGCAGCTATTCATACTAAATCAGTTGTCCCTCCCCTTGGTGCCAGGACCAACAGATCCATCTTTAGGCTCAGCAGCCCTGTACCCCCATAAGGCTGAACCTGAACCAGCTTTTCTCCCAACTGAAGGAGGTGAGCAGCATTGTGTTGAATGCCATGCCACTTAACATATCTGAAGGGAGACTGGAATACAAAAAAAATATATATATATATCAAAACAAAAAGCTAGCATCTAATTTCAATTACACATTTCAAACACAGTATTTCCCCACATATCTAAGTTATATTTATTTGGATTTATGCATTCATGTTGAGAATGTTCCATTCAAAAATGTTATTATTAAAAATGCATTTACACTGTCGCGCCACCTAACCATTCGCCAAAATGTTTTTAATACCAGCGGTAGCCGTGCAAAAAACAATCTTCAAATAAAAGAAAGTCACCGGAGGAGTTAAAGGAGAGTGACAGGCATGAGAAGAAGAGGGAGAGGAAGTTTCAGCCAGCTTGATCGATGGAGTTGGCTTCTGGTGCAGTGACGCTCCTAAAACCCTTTTATAATCTATCGATTAGATTTATGATTCGAAAATGATAAAAGTAGGGTAGACATGTGGAGATTATCCGGCTGAACAAAACGTGCATTTATCAAACAGGTTTGTTTTCCACAGACCTTATTTCGAGCTATTTTCCAAAACCCTGTGGAGAAATCCCATTGCTTTTTGTGGAGGGAACCAGCAGCTTACTTCCTGGTTTTAGGACGCGTCACTGCACCTCTCAATATGATGCCAATACAAACAAGGTCTTCTGTCGGCTCTGTACATCAATGCCGACCTATGCTGACAAGTAAGTGAAGAGTAGACAATATAAAGGTATTAGCTATACCTCCTGGCTGGTCTACCTGCATGTGCCATCCAACCTCTGCAGCTCATCCAGAATGCAGCGGCTCGTCTGGTCTTCAACCTTCCTAAATTTTCCCACACCACTCCGCTCCTCCGCTCCCTCAACTGGCTTCCGGTAACTGCTAGAATCCACTTCAAAACAATGGTACTTGCGTACCATGCTGCGAATGGATCTGGCCCTTCCTACATCCAGGACATGGTTAAACTGTACACCCCAGCGCGTGCACTACGCTCTGCATCAGCCAAACGGCTCGCTGCACCCTCGCTGCGAGGGGGACCCAAGTTCCCATCAGCAAAATCACGTGGGTTTGCTATCCTGGCTCCAAAATGGTGGAATGAGCTCCCCATTGACAACAGGACAGCAGAAAGCTTACACACCTTCCGGCGCAGACTGAAAACTCATCTCTTTCGACTCCACTTCGAGCGATAGAATTACTAACAAAGAACTGCTAACAAAGCACTTATATACTAATAAAGGACTGGCTTATCTATAGCCAGTTGAGTAGCACTTGAAATGTTTGGCTCTATGAAACCTGATGTACTTATATGATTCTGTTTTCTTCAAGGTTGTGTCTTCCTGGTCGATTGTACTTATTGTAAGTCGCTTTTGATAAAAGCGTCAGCTAAATGCAATGTAATGTAATGTAATAGCTATAGGGAAATGTCCCAGCAGTTTAGGATAATGAAGGTTCTAATCTAATCTGCTACATAGCCATTATTTCTAACTCCTAATGACAGGAAGGCAGAAAGCGCATTATACAAATAATAATACTCATAATAATAGCAGACATTTTTTAACAATGACCACAATATAATTATTTTAATAAACCAAATATGAACAATTGAGGAAAATGAGGAAGACCTGATTATTCAAATGTTGTAGTACAAGTAGTAATGTAGTTAGTGCATAAATTACTATTGCAACAAATGTGTTAATTTTCTTCATTATTAGTCAATTTTTTTTGGACGAATGCTCCGGGCCAGTGGTTACAATGGTGGGGCCAGTGACAATACAATTCCACCGGCCCGGAGGTCCAGTGGCATTTTACCCTTAATGTCTACCCCTGAACATTTACTGACTTTTTTAGGATAGCTTAAAGTAATGTTGTAAAATTACAACCGGGGCCCTTACAGGGTTAAGGGCTATTGTTTATTGTTATTTACTTTAAGATGTTTATTCTTAACCTATCATTTAATTTAAAAACTCTTATTTAAATGATGTGTGTGTGTCTCTGTATTCCTGATGATACACTGAGAGAATGAGCTCATAGTGCTGCTGATCACCATAAGCTAAACAGTCTGTATATTGCATTACATTTGTATAATGTAAGCTTCGTTGATACTTTGCCTGCGGGAATACGAAAGAAATAGTTAGATATACTGAATATTATTTGATCTATTCCACCACTTGATCCCAAATAATGTAGAGGTGTGTTGGAGGTGCCTTAAATAACCCCTTATTTTATAGTGAGATGTATTTTTATGTTCATATAATAGTGATTTCAATGCCACCCCAAAATGATCATTGGTTCCATCCTGGCCACCCCACTGAAAATGTCCTGGCTCCGCCACTGCCCACACTGCTCCCCGGGCGCCGTTCAAAATGGCAGCACACTGCTCCTAACACTAGGATGGGTCAAATGCAGAGAAACAATTTCCCCACGAGGGATTAATAAAAGTCCATCTTATCTTATTTTAACACATATTTCCAAGGTACTCCTTTATAATTATTGGGATAAAACAGGTTTGAAATCATTCCAATGTATACTATAGGACAGTAAACCAGACATATCGTTTTAAACTGGAGAGATAAAAACATATGCATAAATAAAATAGTAAAATAAGATATGAATGAACAACAAAAATAAAATACGTTACATGTATTTGTTATTGGCTATGGTAGGTTATTGGTTATGCGCACATACTTATTTAATTATTAAAATGTAAACCGATCTTTTTCATATGGGTGTTTAGAGTTGTACCCCCTAGATCTAGTCTCTAGTAAATCTGCTTAAAGTGCACCAGATTGAAGCATTTTACTTTAAAATGTTCAAACATTTCTTCCCGGTATGCCTGAGAAGGCAGATATGCTTGTTTTTCTCAACAAGAACTGTTCTTTAAAAGTTGGACTGTTGCACTGTTGTAGCTTCAGTGGTTCAGGTTACAGTTACATAGCAGTGGATATAAACAGACTGATTAATGTGAATATTACTGTAAACTAACCCATGTAAAAGTTTCAAGAATAAATGTAATTTTTTTGGTGGAAGAAGCATGTATCATTTTTTTTACCCTGCCCCTCAAAGAATCGGAATTGAGAACCGTTAAGAACCGGAATCGAAAAGTAGAATCGGAATCAGAATCGTGGAAATTCAAACGATACCCAACCCTACTTGAGAGTGAGTCAGAGGCAGAACACAGGGACAGTGGAGAGAGGTCCGTTGCTGAGGTGAGTGATGAAAGGGAAATGACAGTTTAGAGTAAATTGTGATGTGGACTCTCATCCCAGAATGTTAAGGAAATCAGTGGGGATATTGAACAGGAAGCATTTCAGTCAAGGGGCATCATATGACCAATATAGACAGAAGAGCAACATTTATTTGAACATTTAAGTCAATGATACCATTCCTAGGTGAACTTAACATCGGTATGGAGTCAGATCAGTCTCAATATTAATAAATGCTCACAGAAGGATTCACAAATGTATTTTGCGATTTATATATAAATGACTCTCCACAACAATATCTCTCAATGCACTCACAAATATTTATTGTTGCATATAAATGTACAAAAAATGGGCATTTAAACTGCTTTTTATTAATTCAAAGACGGCTCTGAATTAATAATCAAATATGTTTCCTTTCTTTACTACTGGATGAAATTACAAAATGTACCCATCATTTTCCTCATGCTAGTATAGCCACATAAAAGTATCAAACCACCTGTTAAAATGCACCAGAATACAGGAAATCTATTTTTTTTTCGTGGTGGGGGACCCCCACACCCCCCGTTAAAAATGTCCCCCCCACATTCAGGATGCTTCCTACACCCAAGCACCTAAGTATTTATACGAAAGCACCTGCTTAATTGTTTCAGTATAGATCACAACCGGGACTTTATGAGTCCGATGGTAAGCCAAACACTATTTCTGTATTTTCTTTGTGGTAATCTCAAGAGCATGATTATCAATCCACTCAACCACTTGGTTAGCAGCCTCTTCCAACCACACAGCATGTCTGAACAGTTTCGGGGCACAAGTCCATGGAGTTATTTGAACTATGGTAATGTATTCAAACATGAACTATAGGGCAATTGAGATGTGATGTGCAAGAGTTAAAGCATCTAAAATGTATAGGGAAAGACTGGAAATACTTTCAGTAGGTTCATGCTTCTAAACATTGCAGGACTAACTTGGGAGTGCATCCATTTGAGTTTGAATCAAAGGCCTGCCATGAGATGAATCCCAAATGTAAAATCAGAAACACCACCAAGCTGCATGGATGCTTCTTTGGTTATCATGCTTTTTGTATGTATATTTAAACAATGAAGCTCCAACCCACTCCACTTTATGAAAGTGCAAAACTGAATCAGTGGAAACATTTCTGAACTGACCCTGATGCAGGACTTTAAAGTAGAAAAGTTTGTTTTATATATATATATATTTCATAATACAAGTAGTTTGTATCAACATGCTATTTGGCATATTTCATTGTGTCTATTGTTTGTGACTATGCACTACAAAATGAGATGGTGCAGACATCTTTGATGCTGTATTGTTAGCTTCCTCTATCCTTTCTCTAATAATGCTTTAACAGCTCAGGATAAAAATGCTTCAAATAAGGAACACAGCAAGTGCACAGATAAGTTTCTTTTTATTGAAGCATCAAGCTCATAGCACAGATATATTTAGCACATCTTGATCATCCAAAGAAAAGCAAAAGAAAGAATTAGAACAGCCAAGTTTCTCCTTCAGTACATCCTGCAACTGCACCCTCTCTGACCCTGTGGAGGACCCCCCCCCCCCTCTACAGAGAGATTCAGAGGAAGGGAAGGGGGAAATTACAGATCATCGTTTATTCCTCCATAACTTCAGAAAAAACTGCTTTCACGACAAAAACAAACATTTGGACAAAAGGGGAAGAAAAAAAAAAAAGATTGGTCCGCATCAAAAATACAAAATATTTTTTGTATAAAATTCTATAACCATTCAACTGCAAAAATGCATTTTGAGTTCACTGTATAAAAAAATAAAACAATAGCATACTGATCCACACCAACAAGGCTAAAATGTACTTAATCCAAGAACAGTTAGCATCAAACCGCTTCAGTACTTATGAACAGTCTAAATCCCTAAATATGTGACTTCATAAAAGGACCCGGAACATCATAGCAGATCACCTCAGTCATTAGACAGCAGAGATTGGTCCTCATCAAAACAATGAAACCAATTCAAAAACCATGATGGACAACTCAGAGGGAAACTATTCCAGGAGACAACCCCTCTGCTCGCCCTCACATTAACTGGTCCAACTTGCTCAGAGGATCCATGAGATGACTGCTGTTGTCTGCTGATGCAATCACCAGACAAACCCCCAAAGATCAGATGGATTGCAGCTGAAAGCAGGTTAGGATCTGGGCTTGTCTTCTCCAGCTCAAATTGCATTCTCTGGCAGGAGAAGCATTGTGAACACCACTGAAGAGAACGGCAGGTGGAGAAGACCAGTCATAATTAAGAACACTAACCTAAACTGCATTCAGCACTTGACATAAGAACAATACAAGTTGACCTGACACCACCTATCCTAACACATGAGGAAATGCTTTCAGCTGGTCAAAGAAAAGGTGAAGCCCACACCTACTGACAAAGAGGAGGAAGAGATGGCGCTGTGCTACACTGTCAAGCAACACGCCACTATAGTCACATGCACCATAGTATCACAGGATTTCCCCCCTCAACAAACAAAGGGCATTGATCCAAACAAAACAAAACAAACTGCTGGGGAGACACGTTTTCGACCAATTCACTGCAAAAAATGTCTGGGCACAATTAATGTAATAAAAAGGCAGTTTATGCAGCGGTTAAATGTGGAATGATCCGGGATCACCCTGGCATGCTCAGACTGGTGGGCCTCTATTGTGCGCTTACAGATTTTTGTATGGGGCGGAAAGAGACAGAGAGGATATTATGTGGGAAAAATAAAAATGCTTTGCTGGGCAACTAAGCAAAAAGTATCCAATTCATTATTTCCCTTTGAGAGCTGTCAGGGCTCCGGGGCCAGCTGACCGGCCGTCTCTGGCAGGGAGACCTGCAGCAGGGCATTATGATCTGTGTGTGTGTACTTTCGCTCTAACCCGGTCCGGGCTTTTCTCTAGATGTGTACATTCAAAAAGACAGGGACAAACCTGTTTTACACAGCTGTGCTACATTCAGTTTCAACATTTCCTTTTAACACGTCATGTGAATGTGCTGAATATGACTGGGGGGGAGGGGGAGGTTTAAGACCCAAAGGCTACCTCTAGATACAGTATTCTGTAAATAAAGAAGCCTGGATGAAACAAAGTGTGTATGTGATGTCTAAATGATTCATAACGTTTCCAGTCTTCTTTGGGAAACACTGACTACATGATTGTCAGGGTGGGGGAAGCACAATTTACTGAATGCTTCAAATTCCAGCAAAGCAGGAAGTCTTTAGCTTCGGTGAAGTACATTGACCAATCGCAAACCCTTGGACGTATATTGCAACATTAAAACAGCAAATATGGCATTTGTTTTGAAAGACTTCTTATATGTCCTGACTATCAGACAACCATTAAATGGCCAAAAGCTCACTATGACTTATACATTCAGACTAAAGGTTGGCCTTCTTTTTTGTACCACAAGCAAACAGCTTTTTAAAGTGCACTCAAAGTTAAAAAATACCTATAGGTGAAGTGGAGAGCTATGGTCGTGTTGGAGGGACAGGCGGGGGGTGCTTAGAGGCAGACAGGTCTGAGCATGTCAGGGCTCCGGCCTAGTGCGGGCGGAAGCCTTGTCTGTGGGGTATGAGGGGGGAGACCTTCAGGAAGGGTCTGTTGGACAGGGCACAGGTGGACGGCCCCAAACAGAGCGTGTTTAATTCCTCTACATGCACTTCAAGATCACAGCAAGAGTGAGCTAGAATATCGAAACAGAGAAAAGAGCTTTCATGCAAGAGATCTAAGTCACAGGTACAACAATGCAAACAACTCAAATTGGAGGTTAAACTGGAGGTTAAACTAGGGCCTGCCACCGCGTCAGCACCCAGAGATCCTGAACCACGACAGCAGCAGAAGGGGGGGGAGAGGAAGAGGGAGGAGGAGGACAAGCTCTTTACTGGGGGATGAAGACAGCCGCAGGGGGGGCGCCCCACGCAACCGCCTTTTTTTTTACGCTTCTTCATCCTCAACCCTCAGCTCTGCTGGCTCTGCCCGCGGCTCTTGGCGTAGCTGGTGAAAACAAAATTGTAATCGTTGAATTGAGCCAGCTGGCGGTCGAGGCGCTTGTAGCCCTCCACCTTCTGGGCCGGAGAAAAGACACTGCGACATTTGGAGCTCTGCGGGGAAACAGGAGAAACAAACTCAGTGACAAATCTATTTCAAATCCCTCTGAATGAAGTGCGCTCCTTATTTATACCTACCTGATTGACAAAAAGCGTGGTCACGAACTTCCCTGGCTTGAACACATCCACTACCTTACTGATTAGATCATCGTACGATGTCTGGGAGAGATTGGTTTCGAAGCTGACGTAGGAGAACTCTGGCTCCGGGGTGATGTGGATGGTCCAGTATGCTCCCTAGAGAGGACAAGAAGTAGAGCCATATTACTCACATGTTGAGCACCACAGAGTAGGCCAATCAGAAAGAGAGACTCACATCAGTCTTCATTCCATTCATTGAGTATCCACAAGGGTTGAACATTGTGGCGTCAATCACAGAACCTGGTATCAGGTCACGAATTCCACTCATCTGCAACAAAGCACAGAACTACGTCAACATCAGATAAAGCATCACTGACGCCAGCTCAGCTCATACGCTCTGAACCACCCAAACACTGGTGGCTCAAATTAACACGTGGGATATCAAGAGGGTACTTACACGAGTGACATCACTTGCAGAAACACCATCTTTCATATAGAACTGGTCCATAATGGCTGGATCGAGGTCACTCATCAGAACTTCCAGCGTCTGATCCGCAAGCTTGTTCTCCCAGTACTCTGGTAAGTCCAGGGTAAACAGGTACCTGTGTAACGGGCAGGGAGAGCTCATTACATGTGTCAACGAAGCAGCCATTTTATACTTCTTTTTCCTTTTGTGTTATCATTCTACGAGATGCCATCATCATCTGTGCTAACATCCAATTGTCATTAAGTAATATCTTGCTGTGGCTGAAACACTATTTTAATCTAGTAGTTCCTATAAGATCTTTGAGGGATAGTCAGTGGAGAGCACATTCAGTACCAATCTCAAGCAAAATATGCACCGATGTGCAACAATGGACAATAGATTGAGTTCTAAGCAGAAATGCTCACCAGCAGTCAGAGTTCAAACGTCCCATACAGTAGGCTGCACCATCTGGAAGAGGCAGAGAGCACAAGGCAACTTCTTCAAATTTCCTTTGCACAGATGAAGGTATTGTATCATTTTGGTTTCATCAAACTATATTTTTTCAGAGGATATTTAAAAGGGGAAAATGGGACAAAAAAAAAAAAAGAGGCCAGTGCCAAGATCCTTAAATGTTACGTACTTGGGAAAATCTGGCTAAGAAAGTCCACTTCCTCCTGGAAGTTCCGATGAGGGAACTCTTGATGGGTTGGCTTCATAAAGTTCTTACGGGAGTAGAAGAAATTCTGCAAAAAGTATACAACAATATGAAAATACAAAAAGGCTACAGGCATTAGGTAAGAGCTTCAGGAGTTACATTTCCTTTCTTGTGTCTGAGAAAGCTGAGCGTCCTACCTCGATGGCATCAAACCCGCAGTACTCCCTGGCGAGTTCCAGCAGAGGCACCAGTGCTTGCAGTAAGAGGGTGGTTCCGCACGTTTTCAAAATGAAACGTCTCTTGGAGACAAACATGCTACTCTCACTGTGGAGGAAAAGCAGAGCATTGTTTTGTTTATTACACAAGTGATTCCTGGGGTTCTGGTTTCACTCACATACTGTGTTTATCAGCGTACTGGTCCACCAGCCTACAGAACACGTCTAATCCAAGACTGCTAAATCTGCTCTTCTCTGCAATTTAAATTATCAGACACAGTGCTTACTTCACAAGATTACATTCACTTTAATTTTTTAAATCGACATTGCAATATCAACTACATGATAAACACATGTGACTAATACAATACTTTACTCTGACTATATTGGGTCAGTTGACAGAGTAAACTAGTTCAACTTCCCCAGACATGGCAGCAGTAACTATAGGGCAGGTACACAGGAGCAACTTCTCAAACCTTTTTGGAGATATCAAAGTAGGTTAAAAGAAATTATAAAATAATTTCTATTTGCAAATACTTAGTTATGCGCCATCTGCCTGCAGTCTGTATTAGAATGTCATACTGCAGTTATTAAATCACTTCCTGGATGCCATGACAATTGCTTTTACCTGCCAGATTAATTTGGTATTTTAGAAAGTATAGTCCATTTTATTCTGTATAATTTATAAAGTTTAGATACTCCTCCGAAAATAGGATTTGTTGTTGTATATATATATATTTTTTTTAAATGTACATTTATCTTTATTTCATTCTATGTTTTAGGTAATTCGGTAAATCTTGTAGATTGACTGTAAAATGCTGCTGTGACAAAATCATGTCCCAACTTGGGATAAATAACATATCCATCAGATTTGTTTGATTCTTAAAAAGTCTGCAGAATCCTGTGGTGCCACTGATAACTGAGGGCAGCATCTTTACATTGGGCTACAGCAGGGTTTCCTTCATAATCTACACCGGTCACATCTCTAGAACTCGAAGCAGCGTGTGAAGCTCAGACTGCAGCGTCAGTGGAAAGCGGTTTACAGATGACCGCTGTCTAATCCGGCCTGCCTCCTGATGGGAGGAAGACCGGGTCAAGAGCTGCACTCACCTGAGTATATAAGCTTCCTGCTTGTCAGACTTTGTCACACTTATGATCAAACAATGCACAGTCTCCAAAAGTTTGTCCCACTCAAACCTAGAAAACAGAAAGCAGAAAAGCAACAGTTAGCAGTTATTGCCATACATTTATCAGATTGTATCCACTGGACTCCAATGTAGAAGTGAACCCCACTACGGTCCCCCTCACACTCAACAGTTACCAGACTAGTGCTGACCCTATGTTTTAATAAGGAAAGCACCCCCTCCTCTACAGCCATGGCCTGCTACAGGAAGAGGGAGGGAGTCTGTTTCTGGTATTATGTAGAAGACAACACAGCCAAAGTCACCATAATGTACCAACCTAGCATAGTCCCCCCCCTCCCTGAGACAGACAGCCTCTCTGGGAACCTGTTAGACGGGTGTGCTTCAAGAACAGGCAGACTCATGTCATCGCTTACTGGGTAACTCTTCATCTACCCGGGGAAGAGAAGACACGCAGGAAGGACTTAGGGTTCGTTCAAGGGCTGCTCGCTCCATCGCGTTATAACGATATAAGAAAACCAATGACAGAGGAAATTGCAAAAATCTCGGGTGAGGGAGCTAAATATCACATATTTGTTTGACACTTGGCTACTAGAGGACATCTTTGCATGTAGCTACATCAATTATTATTGCCAGATCTGACCACCTCCAACCCAGTATTGGAGTATTCACTCCATCAGATATCAAAATACAATACATAAAACAAATTAACTTTCTGGCAGGTAACCAGGTGATCTAGGACCTGACACAACTAACATATCTTATTAATATCCTCACTTCAAGTCCTGCTTCATTGCCATAACTCGTATAGCCTCTTAAAAGATGGGAAGCACCAGTGAAATTATCGAAGTAACAACAATAATTGATTTTCACTTCAACTTATGTTTATATAAATATTTATTTATTTATATTCTAATATGTAGAAACTGTCACAAAACCTAATTCCCCCCTGGGATTTATAAAGTATTTCGAGTCATTCAATTAGAAAACTCTTGAGACATTATTTGAATACATTTGCATAACACTCAATGACAGAGTGCTCCAGCAGGTTCATACTTGTTTAGCCTCAGACTGGAACAGGCATCTCATGATAAGGAAAAGCACACAATTAGCAACCATTTACCTAAATATCAGAATGTGGCATTAGCATGATATCATGTTTTTATTGTTGAGCCAAGTCATAGGAAAACGCAAATAAAACATTACAGAACCATGGGGGTATCTGGTAACATGTTTACCAGTCACTCACAAAGTTACACCAACTTCAGTACAATGAAACCGAGTCGGAATGATCAGAATTCAAACCACTCAAGCATTTGACCTCTACTAGTCAGAACATGTTTACAAGCCTCAACCCTAGGGTAGTGAGTTCTTTGTAAATGACTTTTTTTTTAGCCCTGATCATTCATGGCAACTGGTGAGAATAACAAAACACAAGGCCTTTTATTCAGTGCTAAACCAGCGCTGTTGCAACATGTCATCTTCCCGGGTTCATACCAGAGGGACAGCGTTACTGGAGACCTGGGTCAGCTCCCGTTTCAGTGTGAAATGTACACCACGTGCTATTTCTGGTCTCTCAGCACCAACACAGTTCCTCCAGGATAGGACTACATTAAAACACTGGAAGAGTTTCTGCAAACCAAAGATAGTGACACCTGGTTACCAAGTGGACAGATTCATGAAAGCTACTTTAGTTGAAAAATCCCCAAAACGGAGACAGTAACATCGAAAATGCTCCATCACTAAAAACGCATTACAGGTGTGACAAGAGTATAAAATAGAATTCACCTCGAAGTTGGAGAATTATTATTATCTTATTTAGGCACATTACATATTTACACAGCTAAACATATTAAGCAAAATGAATATCAGTTAGTTGAGATGGACAAATTAGTGCATTTTAGTGTCGGAAATGTGGCTCGTGAGGAATGGGCCCAATGTTTACTTTAGTGAATATAGTGTGAAGGAATCATAATCCGTGTTCACTCTTCTCCCGTGATGGATTTAACCTGCCACTACCCCAGGGCTGCCAACCCTCATGCATTGAGCGTGAGAGTCACGCAACTAACACATATCTCACGCCACATATGCCTTTCCTCACGCTAAGTTTTCATCCAAAATAAATGTATATGAATATAAAAATAAAGTGAAGGAACAGCAAACCGAGCGGTCTACGAGATGAAACTTCCAGTTTGCGTCACCTGAAACCCGCGGTCTGTAGCACTGGACAGCGACACCCTGTTGTTCATGTTTTACAGGTGACAGGTGTGGGCCGGTTTGATAGACTCTCCACCAGGGTTCGAGACGTTATGACAATATGCCTGCACTGCGCCGGATTGCACCTTAACGCCGCTCCGAGCGAGAGAGCGCAGCGGTACCTGGCATTGTTGTTGTTAGCATCTGGTTAGCTAGCTGCGCTAACAGATATAAGAAGTTGTTTCTACAACAAGGTGAAGGGAAAGTCCTCTCCTGTCAGACTGAGAGGCTCAGGTGAGCTAAAGGACTCTTGAGTGTTTAGATAGTTAACTGTAGTCCAAGTTATCTCATTGGGTTTCAAACGGTTTGGTCACGATTTATGTAAACAATTATTTCCGAGGCACACCTTCATATGATTATAGTTATAAAACAATAAGAGAATAAAGGAAAAACAGTTATGAAATACTATAAGACAGTAAAACAAGAATACAGTTTAGAAGGAGTGATTTGTAAAATATCCATAAAGAAAAAGAAAATCAGTTTACAGTTCTGTTTCAAATGGGTGCTGAGAGATTTATCCATTAGGGGTGTAACGGTTCACAAACATTTCGGTTCGTTACGTACCTCGGTTTTTAGGTCACGGTTCGGCAGAAAAACATAAAATATATATTTTTTTATTATTATTAAACTGTGAATAATAAACATTAAGGTGCAGCATGTCGATGAACTGAAATAATCTGTATTAGAACTGTACTGTACTAGTACCTAAGCAGCCAGTTTGACATGACTTGCTTGTCATTGTATTTTCATGTTTTTTTAAAGAAAAATGAACTTGTCCACATTGCTTGCGGAAAGGGCAGATCTGCTGGCACTAACAATGTCTCCTGCTGTGGAGAACACCCTCTCGCTAGGGACAGAGGTAGCAGATACAGCCAGGTAGCGCTTTGCTAACATGGCAACATAAGGATATTTGGCGTCTGAACTTTCTGCGAGTGGTGGAGGCTTAAATGCTAGCGGGAGTTGGGTTTGCACTTCAGTCTTTTGGTACCGGTGATATTCACGTTCGGGTGATGCCTTTTCAAATGAGTGTGCAAGTTTGATGTATTGCCAGCCGCGTAACCAATGTTAGTTGAAAAATGACAGCTTTGGTTCAGTCCACCTGTCTTTGTCCGTCATCCTTGTACGTAACTGCGAAACCAAAATGTTCCCAAACCGGAGACTTCAATGATGCTGGAGGATTTTCGAGCTCAACTTTATCTGCGTTCGCCATTTCGACAGTTCCTCAAATTACTGACTACATTTGAACGCATCCCTGTGACCAGCTCTCATAGTATGCCTCTCGTCCAATTAAATGACTTGGTCGCTCGATGACGCGTTGAACCCAATGTGAGCAAATTACTCTGAACGCTGCGACGCAGCACCTGAGATTACTTCCAAGAAGTTGTCCACGTTCTCAATTTTTACGTTATATTCGTTCGGTACGGTTCGGGGCCCGTACCGAATAATTTTTTATATGTTCAATACATTTTCAACACTGTACACCCCCCCCCCCCCCCCCCAAAACAAATCTCACTCTAAGCTGAACTCAAAGGTTGGCAGCCCTGCACTACCCTCCTAAAAAGGGGGGCAGTAAAGAAACCTGCGTGACACACATTTTTTTTGTCTCTACTCTAAACCATCTCTGGTGAAATAAAATAAAATCAGTAGATCAAGGTGTACTGACAAACACTTGGCTGCACACTAGGGCTGCTCAATTAATCATATTTTAAATCGCTATTACGATTTTGGCTTGCAGCGATTACGAAAACAACGTAATGTTTTGGTTTTTCAGTTGAATTATACTTAAATTTTGGAGAAACCAGCTGGAGTGCGCTAGAATTTGAAAATACGCAGCCGGAAAAAATCTGCCACTTCCTTACAGAGCCCCTCCTCCAACACACACGAACGCGCACATGACCAATGAGGGCACGAGATAAGTTTGTGCACAGATGGAAGGCTGACAGGCAGGTAGGCCATCCAGTTATTTTAGCCAGGCCGGCTCAGATGATTGGTCGTGCTTTTTACAGTACTACTGCTTCCACAGATACATTTTTTATGGATTTTTTGTCAAAGCACTTAACATCCCGATAGCAATGAATATCTTAAGAGCATTCCATGGAATATAACAAAAAGTGTATCTCGAGCCGGTTTCTCAAACTTACCTACCCCACCTTTAAAGTTCAGGGTAATCAACTGTTAAAAACATACTGTTGAATTTTTTTTCAATAAATGGATGTTTTCAAAGTAAATGGGTAATCGATTTTAATAATCGTGATATCAATTATTGACCCAAATAATCGAGATTATGATTTTTGCCATAATCGAGCAGCCCTACTGCAGACTGTAAAGGAGTGTGATGACATTAAATATCCTCAGGAGTAGTTGCTTGTCAATCACTAGCAGCAGACTACGGTGCTGTAGAGCCTGAGGAAGGGCAGCGGGTAATGTGAGCGAGCTCCACATTTGTGAATCAGATGCCCTTGTGGACTTATTTGGACATTGGCTGACTTCCAGTGAGCCTGATCCACTGACAGTGTTCCACTGAGCCGTTAATCTGCCCCCTGGCTGTAAATAAATGCCAGTCCTCATTGACCCGACGGCCACACACTTGTCTTAAACTGACCTCTGTGATCTGGTTAATGACTACAAAACACTCATAATTTGCAGACTGAGCCTTATAAACAGGCTGTTCACTTAGTATTACTGTACTGCAAGAACGGAGTTTGAGGACGATGAATTCTACTTCAGATTAATATATAATTTAGAGGAGATGTTTTGTAAACTAGGAAAAGAGGATGTGCTCAAGGTGATAATTTCTTACCAGCTGTCATCATAAATGATTGTGTGTACACTGAATTCCCCTCCCGTTGCTCTGCTCTCACACTGAACTACAACAGGCGTCCTGGACAAACTTCATTTACTTTAGCTTCTCAGTGTTAGAGACATGGTAACAAATGGAGGTCAAGATTTCACATTATTTTCCCTTTCCATTGAATGCAAAGTGCCTCTAAGCAAATCACAGACAGGATACCCAGTAACCAGAGGTGGGGACTCGAGTCATATGACTTAATATTAATCTAATATGATTGTCATCGGTCTAGGCAAGGCAAGGCAAGGCAAGTTTATTTATATAGCACTTTTCAACACAAGGCAATTCAAAGTGCTTTACAAAAAATGAAAGACATTAAGAAAATGGCATTTAAAATCAGTCGGTCTAAATTAGATTTCAAATGATTAACTGTGTATGTAATGAAGATCATAGTGTGGATTGAATCCATTTTCATAACCACTGTCTTTTAACTGATTTAAATGCGGAAACTGGGATTATTCATCAGAATTTTGTATGACTTGACTTACTTGACCTGAGCAATGACTTGACTTGCTTGACTCTCACCACAGTGACTTGGGACTTGCTTGATACTTGTAGGTCAAGACTTGAGACTTGTTCATGACTTGCACATGGAGGACTTATCCCACCTCTGCCAGTAACCAATCAGAGGAACTGGGAGGAGAGTGCCTACATGTCTGGAAACGTGACCGGAGCAGGGACAGCATGCAGAATGTCTAAAAGCTGCCAAGCAGTGAGTGTTCTAAACCCTATCATACAAACCCCAGTCCTGGGATCCAGACAGACTAGACCCTCTGCTGACTCAGGGTCCTGGTCAGCATAGTGTTGTACTTTGTGATGGGAGCAGTTTGGGATCCAGCTCACATTTAAATGATCTGTGGCTAAGTGCCCTGTCGTGGGCCAGTATCGCTGCACCGAGGACGCAGCACGCATTGAAGACAGCGACCACATGCTTGACATAGCCTACTCAAAGAGGGGGGGGGGGGGCTTAGTCATTGTTCAATGACGCAGAAAAAATAACCTCGCCATTTACAGAAAAACAAACTCAAATGAAATCCGATGTGCTATATAAAATAAGTATCTAGTATATGGTAGCACTCTCGTAATCAAACGATGTCCCAACAACACTGAGGGGGCAATAATACACGTGCGTAATGACAGGGGGTAAAAAGCATCCAGCCCGCCTAATGTTGTTTAGCAAGGTAAGCTGTTAAATAAAGCGTGTGAAAGCAGGGCCTCGTGACAAGAAGCAGTCTCAGGAGTGAGCAGCACACCGAGGCTGAGAACTAGCTAGAGAGAGCTAGCTGTTAGCTCTAAACGAGGTGCCAACTCTGACAAGACGAACCTTAAAATAAATACCGGTTAATCCGTCGCTCACTATAACAGGCTCATAATCATGATAGCGATTAATTGCAAATACATGTGTCAATAATTCCTCGGTGAAGAATGAATGACTCAGCTTAGAAATCGCTGTTAAAGGGGGAGGTGGCCATTTTCCAGTGACGGTGTTAGCTGTTCCCTGGTGCTATGCTCTGGTGTCTCAATATGGTCCTGTTCTTGTAAAATCAGCGAATTGAGGATTAACTAATGAGTACAGTTAAGTAATCACCTCGGGAAAACTAAATCTTATCAGGTTAAATTGGTTACATGTCAACAACGGACTGTGGGAGTGAAGCCAAGCATGTGGCCGGTGTCTCAGCCTACGCTTCAGTTGTATGCTGCCTCTGCTACGGACTGACACAAACCTTGGGATGGTACGGAGGTCGCCGGTTCCTTTGCTCTCATCCTGCCGAGAGAACCACACTTCCAACAGCTTCTCAGTCCCCTCGAAGAAATGTGCACCGTTATCCTCCATCATGAGACAACCGACACCCAACAACAAATATTAAACTTCGGTTGTAACGTTTACAACTTGGTTAATCCTTCCTCGGGCCGTTATAATTTATTGAGGTACAGTCCTTTAAACAATCCAGGTGTTGATTTTCTTGAGTTACCGTCTTCCCTTTTTCAGAGAATACCGTTAGCGAGTGCTAGCTAATATCGCCGGCCATACTGTGTAAAGCACTGAATGGAGACGGCGCGGTGAATTTATCTGCCTGACACTCTGACGTCATTTTTGCAGTACTCCAATCAGATTTCCGTGCTCTGGTTTGTGTTAATATGATAGGTTTAGGTTCCAATCACTCATCGAAAAGAACAGGGGTTTCCTCACGTGACGTTATATTGTGTTTATAGCCTCCTCCGAGTGGCCATAGCCCTTCACAAATATAAGTAGAGTACAAATAAATAATAGTAATCCATGATGAAGTAAATACATGTATAATGTATGGTTTTATACATGAAATATGTATACATTGAACATGAATATGTGTTGTAAAAATGTGTATGTCAAGCCGATTGCAGTTTGAAGAAAATAGGCCAATGTGTCTTTTATCAGAAAGATATAAAACCATTGCATACGTTTTTAAGCAACCAAAAATAAATTATGTTAGACCCTGCTTTGATAATGTCCATGCATGACAATGAGGACAACACATACAATTATTAAATGAGGTGCCAATAGGGTGTTAGCAATTTAGTGTCCATTTTTACAAAACAACATTTCAGATAATTTGATTATATTTTCTATAAACATCTAATGTATTTGTTGTATTATCTTGATACAAGTTGGTATATGTGTTATTAAATTATGCCTTTAACTTTCAGGGATCCTAAACGTATTTTGTACTAAGTATTAAGACTATAAAGTATAGTACTTTAAATGAGCAGCCCTGTTTGGACACCATGAAATCCGAACAGCATTTCATGAGTGAGTGGGCTCTGCAAAGAGCAACACACCGCAGCGAGAAACGCGATTTGTAGTTTCCTTTTCCCCCGGTTACGAGCTGGCAAACCACGGTGCCTGCTCTAAAGAACTACCGTTCCCAGGGATCCCTGTGCGACAATTAGAAACGTCAACGAACCAGTGAACATTAGGCGGAGCAGACCAAAATCCCAAACAAGGAAATGGTGGGGGAATAAAACGACCAGATTATATAATTAATGCATGTAATAATTAATATTTTATTTTATTGTAAATTAAGACGTATTTATGGATTAAAATGGATTACGACTTCAAAACAAAGCTGCCGGCCGAGCGAGAGAGAGTAGAAGATCTGTTCGAATATGAAGGTTGCAAAGTGGGTCGAGGCACCTACGGTCACGTTTATAAAGCTAAGCGCAAAGACGGGTAAGATAAGATAAAATGGTACTTTATTGATCCCAATTTGGGAAATTGTTTTTGTTGCAGCTGCATAAAAGACAAGACATTTTACAATAAAACAAAACTAGAAATAAACAAGAATATAAATAAAATAAAATAGAAAATATACATGTTGATATTATATATACAAAGATATATATATATATATACATAAATATATGACATATGGAATATTAAATATTGAACAGATTATGTGTAAAATGTACAGCGAGGTTTTATTCCAAGAGAAACTATGGAGCAGAGAGTTCTCTTCCAGCCAGAGGTGATTTGTTGTACAGAGTTATTGCAGTGGGCAGGAATGTGTTCCTGTATGCGTCCTTGTGACAGCGGAGCTGCAGCAGTCTGTTGGAGAAGGAGCTCCGCTGACTGTCCAGCTGCAGGTGGAGAGGATGGCTGGGGTTATCCATGATGGACAACGGCCTGTTCAGTGTCCTCCTCTCCACCACAGCTTCAAAGGGGTCCAGCTTGATGCCGATGACAGACCCAGTTTTCCTGATCAGTTTATTGATCCTGCTGGTGTCACCGGCTCTGATGCTGCCCCCCCCCCAGCAAAGAAGAGTGCACTGGCCACAACAGACTGGTAGAAGATCTCCAGCATCTTGCTGCACACGTGGAAGGATCTCAGCTTCCTCAGAAAATAGAGTCTGCTCATCCCCTTCTTGTACACAGCGTCAGTGTTGATCCTCCAGTTCAGCCCATTGTAAGTGCACTCCCAGGTACTTGTCTTCTTCGCGGTGTTGATGGAGACAGCAGCCTGCTTCATGCACAATATTTAAATGCCCTGCTATCGTCGTTCATCGCGATAGTGACATTCAGCTTTCTGTCGTGCTTCCCATACAAAAACTGCACAGCCAAACTTTATCTCACTCCCACAGTCGAATGTCGTCTGTTCCGTATTCTATTTTATTTCTTACAATGTTACTGTCAAGCATGTGACAGTGCCCATGTGATTGTGTGCATACAACAACAGGAAGCTGACAAACATGCTCTCACATGTCTGCAGAGTCTCTATTTGTTGCTTCTGGACAGAGGTCGGACAAGTACTCAGATCTTGTACTTGAGTAAAAGTAGATGTACTCAGATCTAAAAAAAATAGTTTTCTTTCTTTTTTTTGCGGAATGACAGCGTATAATGTTATTGACAGCGCGCCTGCAGCAGATAGACTTCTACTGCAGGAGTAGTCCATAACAGGACTTCAGAAGGATTATGGCAGGGGTGTCCAAA
Source organism: Pogonophryne albipinna (assembly GCA_028583405.1). Classification (NCBI taxonomy): domain Eukaryota; kingdom Metazoa; phylum Chordata; class Actinopteri; order Perciformes; family Artedidraconidae; genus Pogonophryne; species Pogonophryne albipinna. The sequence goes on from CM053258.1 coordinate 25,807,978, forward strand.
CTCTTTCACTGAGTGCCACTTACTTCACTAGAGGTGAGGTATATTGCCTCATAAGTTCAGTTATAAGTTATCAAAATCAATCAAATGTAAGTAAAGTATTCCTGATACTTAAATATGCTCCCCTCCTGTTGTGTTCGGGTCAAATCTGACCGATTGACTACTTTCATCAATCATAACTTTTTAGTTTTACATTCGATCGCATTAAGGCTTTATATAGGCTTATGTACAGCACTTTGGCTCGACCAAAAATCGTTTATAAATGTGCTATATAAATAAAACTTGATTTGATTTGATTTATGATATCCTTCACAGTAGACATTTGAACATGTCAAATTGCTGATCACCACTTTCATTGCATTTTGGATGATTTAGTCAACTTTGTAACCCATGGTGTTCCCGGTAAAAAATGACCGCCATAAAGAAAAGGAATTAGTAACCATCTGGATCAGATAAAACACACACACACACACACACACACACACACACACACACACACACACACACACACACACACACACACACACACACACACACACACACACACACACACACACACACACACACACACACACACACACACACACACACACACACACACACAACAATTGTATACATTTCCCGCTCATATGTGCCCATCCCCCCATAAGGATCACACCTGACACACGCAATACATGTTCAGTGTCTATTCTTTGTACATTTACAGCAGTTGTCCATGTATACCAGTAGTCTGATACAATATGTACAGTTTGAAAGGGTGTTAAATGAAATTTGGTGATGATTAATGGTTTTAGTGTTAATGTAATAGCAGTTAAAACAGGACAGGAGGGTTAAGTAAAAACCGCCTCCATCACAGCTCTCCAGAGGGTTTACTTTATTTTGTCACAGAAAGAGTTGCAGCTCATTCCTTAAAACAGAAGCCTCAGATTGCTTATAATAAGGGGAAATAGGAAGGGTCTATTTCAAGCTGGTTAAGCAAATAACTTATTAGCTTTTTTTAACTAATATTTGTTTGAAAAAGTTTTCAACTTTAATTGGCTGAATTTATAAGAAAATGGTGCTTATTAACACATGCATACTACTGTGTAATATATGTTTACATATATAGTTAAGATGTGCAATAAAAGAAAAGCACAAGTTTCAGGAGTATTCTATTATACTTTTAGAATTTGGGGCCACAGTTGGCCCCCGAGCCGTAGTTTGGACACCGCTGGATTATGGGGACAGACTGAAAAACGCTCAATGTTCAGAACAAGGTTGAGCATGTGATTAAAATAGTATGTTGGTGCATGTTCACTTTGATTCATCCCAATATAATAATGAGGTAAATGCAATAGTAATGCTATTATTATTATTATTATTTTTATTATTCATGTCAAAATGAATATTAAAGTCACTCAAAAATAATTACTTAAACTGTTTTAGGAACAAAAGTTGATAAATACTTTGAGAATTGATAGAAATTCAGAATAAGGACCCGGAGCGGGGTACACTGTGAGAATTGAAGTGTGCTGCAGTGTTTCCAGGCTGAGTGCCACAGACTGAGAGCAAGGCTTTGAACAAGTTATAATGTAGTTAAGGTTGATGACACATTTCATTCATTTACTCGAATTTATGCACATATGATTCACTTGGGCAAATGAATATCTTGATGCAGAGAGGGGGTCCAGGCCACTGAGCCCTCTACTAACATGACTTCCCTTTTCTCTGATGAGAGAAAGTATGCACTGAAACAAATAGAAGGCACTGGAATATCAATGTCTGCCTGCAGGCGGGAGGTGTGTGGCGCAGTGGATAGAGCCTTGGTGTTGGGATCAGGGGGGGGTCACAGGTTCAAACCCCACTGCAGTCAGCATGTCGTTGTGTCTCTGAGACACATCACCCCAAATTGCTCCTGTGGGGATTGTCCACAGTATTGAGTATGTAAGTCGCTTTGGATAAAAGCGTCTAACATGTAATGTATTGCAGAGAAATTGCTATAAGTTACAACTTTTGACGAGTCTGTTTTTTTTCCAAGACCTTAGGTCCCGGTTTATTTTTAAAGGAAAAGTTGTGTCGTAAACTTTGTGTGGAATGTTCTACTTTACTTCTACTGCTTTTTTATTTATATTGATTTGAGCTGATAGCAATGTATTTCATGCCTGCTAATGTTAGCTTAGCTTAAGGACTGCAGTCCTGTCCTTTCTTATTACATTACATTACATTGCATTTAGCTGACGCTTTTATCCAAAGCGACTTACAATAAGTGCGTTCGACCAACAAAATACAAACTTGAAGAAAACAGAATCATATAAGTACATCAGGTTTCATAGAGCAAAAACATTTCAAGTGCTACTCAACTGGCTTTAGATAAGCCAGCCCTTTATTAGTATATAAGTGCTTTGTTAATAGTTCTATCGCTCGTGGAGTGGAGTCGAAAGAGATGAGTTTTCAGTCTGCGCCGGAAGGTGTGTAAGCTTTCTGCTGTCCTGATGTCAATGGGGAGCTCATTCCACCATTTTGGAGCCAGGATAGCAAACCCACGTGTTTTTGCTGATGGGAACTTGGGTCCCCTTGGCAGCGAGGGTGCAGCGAGTCGTTTGGTTGATGCAGAGCGGAGTGCACGTGCTGGGGTGTACGGTTTAACCATGTCCTGGATGTAGGAAGGGCCAGATCCATTCGCAGCATGGTACGCAAGTACCATTGTCTTGAAGTGGATTCTAGCAGTTACCGGAAGCCAGTGAAGGGAGCGGAGGAGCGGAGTGGTGTGGGAGAATTTAGGAAGGTTGAAGACCAGGCGAGCAGCTGCATTCTGGATGAGCTGCAGAGGTCGGATGGCACATGCAGGTAGACCAGCCAGGAGGGAGTTGCAGTAGTCTAGGCGTGAGATGACGAGAGCCTGGACCAGAACCTGCGTCGCTTTCTGGGTCAGCTGGGGACGCATCCTCCTGATGTTGTAAAGCGTGTATCTGCAGCAGCGGGTTGTAGCAGCTATGTTTGCTTATTCTATACTAACTCACACAGAGGCAAACATACCAACATACAAATGGTGTAGTATCTTTCAATGTCTGCTGAACCTGCTATTTCTTTCATTATAATTCTTACATTTCAAGTACTGTGTAAAGGAATGTTAATAGTTTGACTCGTCATGAACTGTCTGCACATAGAGGTCGTGTAGATAAAGATGCTTTGTGCTGTAATGAAATAAAGACTGCTATAGCTTTACACTAAATGATCTCTACGTCCTGTTTTAGGGATAAGGAGATGTCTTACAAGAAGGCGAAAAAGAGAAGAGGGAACTCTTTCTTTTTGAAATGCTTTATCTGGCATGATTTTTTTTAAAGAAAACAAATACTTTATACTGGAAACCATTCAGTTTTGAACAGAGCCTTTATACAACTAGCTCCTTTCAGACATGCACCTTGTGACGTCATAGTGATGGGTGTGAGGAATTGCGGTATCTCCTTCTCCTTTTTTCTGTTTGTTTGTCTATCTGTTTGTCTGTCTTCCTGGCTGGGCGTGGTTGACCTACTTTCCGTTTTCCACCAACTCACCTCCGCTCCTGTTTCTCATCATCACTGATTACCACCACTCACTTGCTGCTGCTTAAAACTCCGGTTCGATCATCAGACTTCGCCAGTTCTTCGTATACTCACAGTGGTAAACTCCAGTTCCGGTTGACTAGATTTTCTAGTTCTTTTGTGGCGCGTTTCCACTGCAGCGGGTAGCTCGCTTTAAGTGTGCCGAGCCGTGCGGGGCCCGTTTTTGGTTGCGTTTCCACTTGGCCTAGTTTTGGCCCGGGGCTACTTTTTCACCTTTTTTCTGGCCCGACTAAATCGTGGTTCTAGGGCCAGGAACAACCAGGCTGAGTCGGGCTGAGTATGCTAAACTAGAGAGAGAATCGCTGGCATGGGGGCTACAACTACAACAAGATGAACATATTTGACCGTGATTTAATTGTAATACACGTTTCTAAATGATGCCGAAGTAACAACATACTGATACCGGTTAGTAAAAACCATGAATTAATGCTTTGACAAGTCTGCAGACAGACGGCAGGCGAAAAACCCTTTTAAAATGCGTGCTTTCTAAATGGAGCTTGGCTAAGCTAACGTTATATATGCTCCGACCGTCCACACTCACAGCAACGGCCTATACAGACATAAATAAACCAGCGACTGTATTCGCCATGACACAGACAGTCTGTGGTTTGTACTTGTTTAACTTTTGTCTAGTTTCTGAACAGATATGAAGAGCTGTGAGCTCTGAGTGCTAAGAGCTAACGGCTGTGTTGTTTTTCTGGGGCGCTCATTGAAGATGACGTCACGGCTCCGCCTACACTGCGTTACTATAGTAACTACCCCAGTTCCTAAACTGTAATGGAAGCGCAGCATTAAAGTGAGCCGGGCCTAATAAGGCCTAACCAAACCGAGCGAGGCCGAGCGAGGCTGAGCGAGGCCTGCAGTGGAAACGCGCCATTGTATACTCTTCCTGTTGGATTTTTTCGTATGCTAATCCTGTTCTGTTTTTTGCCTGTTCCAGAAACTCCACATTCCATTCCGTCCTGCCTGCCACGTCCAGCCCGACCTCCTTCTCAGCCCTGCTCCACGTTGTCCCCACTCTGTTCAGAGTTTGCTTTGTCCCCTGCCTGGTTTTTGTGGACTTATTAAATCCAGTCTTTTTGACACTTCACCTAAGTCTCCGTCCCAGTGTTCTTGCATAGCGGGTTCAAGTTTTGTGTCTCTTTACGAGGAGCTTAACAATGGGTCTGTGACTTAGCATTTTGTAGGCAAATGTTGTACTTTTACTCCACTACATTTATTTTGCGTATTTAGCTACTAGCTACTTTTCAGATTTTGATTATTAATACAGAATATAAATCAACTAATACATTATCATATATTATTAAAGGTTAAGCCACTGAACACATTAATGCATCAATATTTATAATACAATAATGTCAAATATAAGCTGCTTGAATGGGCCGTTCTGCATAAGGAGTACTTAGTTTTGGTACTTAGAGTATATTTAGATTTGAGTACTTTTTTTGTTTGACTGTTTCTCATACTCCATACAGGGCACATTACTCTGACAATGTTTCACAATACTACACAACAAATATGTATATTTCTTGTAAACATATACTTTTTATAATAGCTCTATATTTGCTCTTATTTTACAACTGAATTCCTCTTACTGTGTTTATTGACAGCTTATTGTATTTCTTTGTTCCAACATGTATGGATCTGCACACTGGTCACGTAACATCATCTGCACTGTTTTATTCTACTCTGTTCTACTCTGTTTCTTCTTGCACAATTTGTATTCTTTTTCAAATGTTTTTTATTGTTTAATGTCTTATATACTATGTTGCATTGTTGGAGGAGCTTCGGATTGTCATTGCCATATGTACACTGTAGCTGCTGTGTATATGACAGTAAAGCCTTTGAAATATAAACACCATTATAGAAGCACATTTCCTGTATGTGTGAACCTGCTTTGCAGTAAACCTGATTCTGTTTTTGATTCTGATGGTTAAAAGAACAATTCAAGGTCAACTTTTATAATGAACATGTTCAAGACTTTCATATTGAGGTTGGGACTATGTAGTTTGTATTTTCTGTAATGGTCTCTGGTTCCAGGTGTAGGAGGCAGAGGCGTGCTCTGAGCAATAATGTGCAAACACTGTGAGTGACACTGAGCAAACAGTCACACATTCAACAGTTCAGCAACATGTTACATATTTACATTTTCTCTTTTTGCCACCAAAATTCCTGGAAACACAATGGTATGCCTAGCAATAAGTAAAGCCATTTTCAAAAGCAGAGGTGGAGAAGTACTTGGATCTACTTGAGTAAAAGTAGAAGTACCAGAGTGTAGGATTACTCAGTTCTATTTCGTATATGGCTTCGCCCTCTAAGGCTATCGCTATTGGGTTATCTCTCTGCGCCCCCGCGCAGCACTGAAACACTTGTAGTCCACGCCCACCCGCCAGGTGGGCCCCACCCTCGGGCCTCCTTCCGGTATAAATAGGAAGGGAGCCCGGCAATCTGCTCCCTCTTTTCTTCAGCAACTGGCAGTAACTGAAGCACAAGAAAAGCAAATCATGAGCAATGATAGTGTCCACGAGTGTCCCTCGTGCAAAACGGGATACATCATGAGCTACGATTTGCATCCAATATGCGAATCCTGCCTGGGGCCAGAGCACGCGGACGTGGCTCTCAGCCAGCAGGTCGCATGTTCACATTGTGTTCGTCTCCCAGCATCCGACAGGAAGCGAAGGGCGGACGCCCTAGCTGCTGCGGGTGAGGAGGACGACTGGCCCATCCAGAACAGGGGTGGCAGCCTGTTTCTGGAGGTGAGTGAGGGGCGGGAGTCGGACGACTCCTACCCCGTCTCCCTCCATGGCTCGCCATGCGGCTCTCCCCTTCCCCCTCTTCCCCGGATGGGGGAGACGGGGTCGGAGCGAGAGTCAGAGGTGGCGGCCGAGCATGCGGTCCCCTTCTCCGTGGCCACGGCGCTAACGGCGTTGGGTGGCATTATGCTGGAGCTGCCGGAGATCATCGGCAAAGCAGCAGCATGCAAAGGTCTCCCCGTTCCCCGAGGACGGGAGAGGGTGGCTCTGGACGACATGGCCGGAGTGTTTTCCCGGGTTCAGACGGGCAGGAGTGACCCGATCTGGCCGCGCTTCCCCGCCATTAGGAGGTACCAGGAGGGGGCAGCGGGAACCTGAGGGCTCCGGTGGCCTCCTTTGTTCCCTTCACTAGGGTGGAGGGATTCACAGAGGAGGGTTTTCCAAACACCCCCGCTCTGGAGCCGAGCTTGACGGCGTTCTTTGGGGTTAGGCAGGCCAACTTGATCGCCGGACGGCGCCCTATGTTGGCCTCCCCCAAGGACCATATGTCGCCCGCCAGGCTGACCGGGCGCACCAATGTGCGTTTCAGGCGTCGGCAGCGGCAAAACAACATCGCGTTGCTGGCCAACTCGCTGGTGGAGCGGTCCACCACCGTGGCACCAGAGGAGGCGGAGGAGATCGGCAAGGCGGCCAGCACGGCACTCACGCTGTGCGCAGCCGTGGCTGTCTCCCAGGCGAGGATCGCAGCATGGATGACGCAGATCCAGCGCCACCTCTGGCTGCAACAGGCGGCTGTTACAGAGCCAGCCAGGAAGGTCTTGCTGGACGCTCCGATCAGCCCGGACGGGCTGTTCGGACCCCAGTTTCTAGCCATGGTCGAGTCCATGAAAGCGGCAGCGGAGCAGGCGGATGATATCCGCCAGCACGTCGACTGGCTCCAGCCTGCGGCGAAGCCTCAGCGGGCAGCGGCCAACCCGGCTGCAGCGACAGGCAGAGAGACGCTCACAGCAACCGCAGCCGAGGCGTCAGACTCGTCCGTCGGCGGCGGCAGGGGCACCATCCCGCGCCTCCGCCCCCCACCAGCAGAGGGGGGGTCAAAAGGGAGTGAGGTACTCCCGTTCGTCGTCTGCTCCACGAGAGCCGCCGAGGAAACAGAGCCGGCCTTGACGGATGGGGAGGGAGTGTGAGGAAAATAAAAGAAGCTTATTTCCCAACATGTTGTCTGAATCATCAGTTTCAAATGTGTTTCACATATCCCCCACTCTGGGTGAACCAGCTGCCTATGACCTATCGGTTAATAGCCAGCAGGGTTCGTTACAAAAGCCTGCCTTAATCTATCGATTAATAACTGCAGAGCGCGGTAACTACGCCAGCTGCCTCCAATCTGTTGATTAGTAGGCAGCAGGGTTCGCTGCAGAGGTCTGGTGGTTATGACTTTTCGGTTATTAAACCACAGACCTCGCGGCATGCATCTGTCCGAGATACGCCACCTACACACGGTCACAATAAGCCCATGAGCGCCGTGGTAACGCCTCATGTGGATGTCACTGCACACACCTCCACTCATCCGCTGAGCGTGTACGCGCCTCATGATGAGAGTCGGAGTGAAATGCAGCGTGTGGAGGCCTCCTCACAGCCCTTTCGCTCTAGGCCCACCTTGGTTTGCCTCACGGGCGGCGGCTCTGGCGTGGCACGTCGTCATGACGACCACAACACATCTCGAGCATGTGCGCCCGCTCTCAGAGTGTTTCTCGGAGTGGCAGCGCGTGTGCCTAATGGACAGAGGGTGAGCAGGCTGATCAGCAGAGGGTACACCCTGCAGTTCGCCTCTCCCCCCCCCCACAGTTCAAGGGATACAGGAAACACTCCTGTCCTCCCGAGAACAGTGTCTTGCGCTCCAAGCAGAGCTACGGGAACTCCTGTTGAAAGAGGCTATTTCCAGGGTTCCCCAAGAGGAGGGAAATCAGGGCCAGCTGCCTCCAAATCTGTTGATTAGTAGGCAGCAGGGTTCGCTGCAGAGGCCTGGTGGTTATAACTTTTCGGTTATTAAACCACAGACCTCGCGGCATTCATCTGTCCGAGATACGCCACCTACACACGGTCACAATAAACCCATGAGCGCCGTGGTAACGCCTCATGTGGATGTCACTGCACACACCTCCACTCATCCTCTGAGCGTGTACGCGCCTCATGATGAGAGTCGGAGTGAAATGCAGCGTGTGGAGGCCTCCTCACAGCCCTTTCGCTCTAGGCCCACCTTGGTTGCCTCACGGGCAGCGGCGGCGAGGGCTCTGGCGTGGCTCGTCGTCATGACGACCACAACACATCTCGAGCATGTGCGCCCGCTCTCAGAGTGTTTCTCAGAGTGGCAGCGTCTGCCTGATGGACAGAGGGATGAGCAGGCTGATCAGCAGAGGGTACACCCTGCAGTTCGCCTCTCCCCCCCCCCCCCCCCCCCCCCCCCCCCCACAGTTCAATGGGATACAGGAAACACTCCTGTCCTCCCAGAAGCTATGTCTTGCGCTCCAATCCGAGCCGCGGGAACTCCTGTTGAAAGAGGATATTTCCAGGGTTCCTCAAAGGGAGGAAAATCAGGGGTTTTCACTCCGTTATTTTCTAATCCCGAAAAAGACTGGGGCAATGAGACATCCTCGATCTGTCAGTATTCCACATGCTGACGATCAAACAGGGCTGGAATGTGTTCACCAGGACGGCTGGTTTACTTCCACCTGAAGGATGCATACTTCAACGTACCCCTCATCCCGAAACACAGGAAATTCCTGCGTTTTCTCATTTTAAGGAATATCAGACCAGACAATCGTCTGCCGTGCGGATATTTCCTGGCTCCTCCCATTTTTTGTGTAGAGAAGGCTGGAGCCGCTACACAGAGGAGGGATGAGAATGTGGTTTCCTCTGGACGACCTGCTATTTGCTGGCTCGCTCCAGGGAGGAAGTCGCTTTACAGACGGTACATCTCGTATCGCATCTGTCAAAGCCTGGGTTTCATAATAAATTGGAAGAAGAGCTGTCCTCTTCCCTCTCAGACAAACGTTTATCTGGAGTGGAATTAAACTCAGCCAGCAGCAGAGCGCGGCTCTCGCGGCAGCGAGTGGAGAAACTGACAGCTCCCCTCCGACGTGTCACAACCCACACAGCCCTCTCCGGGACACAGCTGCTCAGCGTTGGCGTCAGCTGGTCACGTGGGGATTCCCCTGGGTCTCTTCCAACAGGGGGACACTCCAGAGGTGGTTCATTCGCTGCAGAAGCCTGCTGTTTTAACCTATTGGTTTATAGACTGCAGAGCTCGCGGCATTCCTCTGTCCCAGATATGCCTCCTACACACGGTCATAATAAATCCACGAGCACCGTTATAACGCCTCGTGTGGACAGCATACACACACCTCTCATCCTCTGGGCGTGTACGCGCCTCATGATGAGAGACGGAGTGAAATGCAGTGTGTGGAAACTCCCTCGCAGCCCTTTTGCCTCACGGGCAGCGGCGGCGATGGCGTGGCTCGTCACCATGACGACCATTACGGCACATCACAGAGAAGCCACGGCTATGGAAGCAGCCTACCTCAATCGCCAGGGAGGAGTACGATCTGCGCAGCTTCTAAACGCAGCCAGGACGGCTGCTGTTCTGGGCACGCACACACGTTGCTCTCCATCAGAGCAATGTATACTCCCGGCGAATTTAACAGAGGGGCTCGCAGAACGCAGCAGCCGTTGTATGCGAGGAGTATGGAGACTCAGACCTGTGTCACGCACACTGGCGCCTCAGTGGGATTTGGCTTTGGTGTTACGTGCACTAAAGCAAAGCCCCATTTGAACCTGATCAGGTTCCCCTTAAACTGTGTTCAGCCAAAGTAGTACTGCTGTTGGCTCTATCAGAGAAAAGGGTGAGTGATTTGTCTGCTCTCTCTGTGGCGCCGTCAGCTCTCCGGATCCAAGGAGATGGCAGTTCAGCTGTTGTACGCCCTAACCCGGCTTCATGCCTAAGGTCATCACAACCCTTTGGTCAAGAGTGATCACCCTGGCTGGCTTATTCCCCCTCCTTACAGGTCGGAGGAAGAAGCCACGTCTCATCTCCTCTGTCCTGTGCGCGCGCTGTCTTGCTATGTGGCGCGCACGGCGGCCTGGCGCCGTTCTCAGCGCCTGTTTGTGCACTATATAGAGAGCGCTCGATCGGGCAACCTCTGTCTGCACAAACGGCTGTCACACTGGCTGTGTGAGGCTGTGTCGCAGGCATATGTCTCCTCTGGGGTGGAGCCCCCGGAGAACATTAATGCGCACTCCACCAGAGGAATTTCCTCCTCCACGGCTTTGCACGGAGGAAGGTCAGTGGAAGATATTTGCACGGCTGCATCTTGGTCTTCCCCCTGTTCATATATTCATTTTTATTTGAGGGATGTCCCCCTTTCCTCTCTGACACACCCTGTACTGGGTGTCCTGTCGGAGTGAGTGACGTCAGGGACCCAGCGGTGCGCCTCTCTCCTGCCTCTCGGCACACAGAGAGCGGCCCCTTTTCCCCTCGTATGAGAGGGATGTTCCCTTTACTGTACTTGACACACTTCGTACGGAGTGCCTGATCAGTGAGTGACGTCAGGGATCCAGCTGAGCGCTCTCCTACCTGTCTAACACGGAGAGACAGCGGCTGTTCCCCCTCTATGATCGCAGGACAAGGTGGGACCTTCGTCTCTACTTTCTCACAGCGGCCGGTATGTATTGTTCCCAGCCTTCACCCCGTCGGGAAGATAGGCATGTTTTGCTATGTTCCAGGGACGGTGATGCGCCATTACGCATGGCACAACAGGCAGGGGGGTGTTATTGAGCAGGTGTGTTTGTGCTTCTAGTGCCGGACGGACCAGTGGGGCGCAGACTACATCATGCTTCGCCCTTAACCCAATAGCGATAGCCTTAGAGGGCGAAGCCATATACGAAATAGAACTGAGGTTACCTACTGTAACCCAGCTTCTATGAGTAAATGGCGCAGCCCTCTAAGCGCTGGGCCCCACTGGCTCTACGAATAGCTTAAGAAAAGTTATATTGTATGGGAGCAGATTGCCGGGCTCCCTTCCTATTTATACCGGAAGGAGGCCCGAGGGTGGGGCCCACCTGGCGGGTGGGCGTGGACTACAAGTGTTTCAGTGCTGCGCGGGGGCGCAGAGGGATAACCCAATAGCGATAGCCTTAGAGGGCTGCGCCATTTACTCATAGAAGCTGGGTTACAGTAGGTAACCTCAGTTATTGTCACGATCTGTCTGTGTTGTGTTTTGTCTTGTCTTTTTCTGTCTTTGGTTTCATGTTTTATTTTGAAAAGTCTTCACCCCCTGTCTTGCCTGTTGCTGTCTGTCTGTTTTCCCTCCTACCTAATTACCCAATTGTGTTCACCTGGTGCCCCTGTGTTTTCTCCTCCCTCCTCACCTGTGTCTTGTTTGTGTGATTAGTCTTGTGTGTATTTAAGTTCTGGTTTTTCTGTCTGTCATTGTTGGTCTTTGACTGTGTCACGGGGTAGGGTTCTGTTTCTTACGCTTTGGCCTTGGCCTTGAAAGAAAGGTATTTTTTCGTTCCTTGGAATAAAGGTTTTTCATTGAAATCTGCATTTGGGTCCTGCCTGCTTCACTCAACCCTGACAGAATGAACCAACCACAAGTGGACCCAGCAGATGATCCATTTGAGGTAGAATTACAACATTTTACCTTTTATTTGGCTTGCTGCTTTGATTGTTGGAAGGGAGCGTCCAGTGTTCGGCAGAAGAGGTCCGCTCTGGTAGAGGTGCACCGGTTGGCAGCAGAGAAACCATGTTTTGTTGAGTTCTTACCTGACTGAATTTTGGACTTCCTTTCGACAAGTGATTCCCGGCCTGCTAGCCCCAGGCATGCTAGCCCCCTGCCTCCCAATTCCCAACCTGACGCCATACGTCTCGGTGTGTTCCGTCTGGAGTCAACCCCTGCTTCTTCCCCATTTCCTGCTCCTGTCCAGGAGCCGTTCTCAGGTACTCGTCTGGCTTTTGGAGGTCCACTGAGCCTCCAAAAGGCTCCTAAGAGAAGGAGTCGCAGGTCCAGGCTAGCAGCCCGAGCCCCAGAAGCCATACTTTGGGCTCCAGTGCAGGCCCCAGCAGCCAAGGTTCCAGCCCCAGCAGCCATGGTCCCGGCTCCAGTACCGGCCCACACAGCCATTGTTCCGTGCTCCAGTGCCGGCCCACACAGCCATGGTACCGTGCTCCAGTACCATCCCACACAGCCATGGTTCCGTGTTCCGGTTCCGTGCCCAGCAGCCATGGTGCCTGTTCCAGTACCGGCCCACACAGCCATGGTTCCGGCTCCAGAACCGGCCCACACAGCCATGGTTCCAGCCCCAGGTCTGGTCCCAGCAGCCATGCTGGGACCCCAGTTCTGGCCCCAGCAGCTATGGTTCCAGCTGTTGTTGGTTCATTGTTTGTCTTTGACTGTGTCATGGGGTAGGGTTCTGTTTCTTACGCTTTGGCCTTGAAAGAAAAGTATTTTTTGGTTCTTTGGAATAAAGGTTTTTCGTTGAAATCTGCATTTGGGTCCTGTCTGCTTCACTCAACACTGACAGTTATAGTAAAAGTCCTGCATTTAAAAGGTTATTCAAGTAAAAGTATTGGCATGAACATATAGTTAAAGTACCAAAAGTAAAAGTTGTCATTGTGCAGATTGGTCCATTTCAGAATAATATATATGATATGTTTTATAATGATTGATCATGAAAGTGTTCTCAAAGCTGGTGAAGGTGCAGCTAGTTTGAATGACTTTGTATACTGCAGGGTAGCTTTTGGATTTACTCCAGGTGGAACTAAATTCATGTAAATGCATTGTATTTGGAGTAAAAGTACACCCTTTACCTCTGAATTGTAGTGGAGTACGTAGTAGCATAAAAGGGAAATACTCAAGTTAAGTACAAGTATCTCAAAATTGTACTACAGTACTTAAGTAAATGTACTTTGTTTCTTCCCAGCTCTGTTCTGAAGTATACAAACCTGTCAGTGGATGTGCTAAGGCTTGCAGAGAGTAGAGAGCAGCAGGACAAATAAACTGATCCCAGAATAAATAAAGCTATGTTAATGAGCAGTTAAGATACCTTTGTTAATTTGTTTTAACTAACTAAGCACTCACAAACTTTTCATATAACCGATGCTCTCATGATTTCTCACTCTGTAAAACAGATGTCTGACAGGCTTTGGTTCTGTATCATTCTGTATCTATTGCTTTGTGGTGACGGTAAGACTAGGTATGTCCACACTGTGCCTCCTCAGTGTGCTGTTGGTGTGTTAGCTTCCCGTTAGCCTACATACAGAAACATTCTGGCTCATTTCCTCGCCTCAGGCCAGCTCAAAAATGCATACAGGAAACACGAGGCCTTCATTTTGTTTTCAACTCGTTCTTTTTCCGTGAGCAATCAAATTGTTTTCACTGCCACATTATGAATGTGATTTACATTATAAGAAATGATTTGCAAAGCATACATAAACACAGATATAAGGCAGGGGTACTCAAATACAAATCTTAAAAGGTCCAACATTTTTTTTTCAATAAGACAAAGGTCAGTTTTATTACGGTCATTCAAACTTTTAAACAATTTCAACAAGATTCTTAACACGAGGTTGCAAAAACCAAAATAATCTGTATGCAGCAGTTTTCATTGTTATTGTGTCTGTGCTTGACCCTTCAGAGTGGCAGTGTAAGAGCTGCACAGTTATGAATAAAGGCAGCTGCACCCTCTTTCATTCAGCATTCCCATTATTGCTTTATAAATGTCTTCCCCCTTGTGTGTCCACTGAGGTTCGTCAGGCCCAACACATCTTCAACAAACTCCCCCTTTGCCTCATCATAAAAACTCACAAACACCAGCAACTGAGCATTGTCAGTGGTGTCAGTGGACTCATCCACAGCTAAGGAAATGCACTGTGCATTTTCTATTCCATCACAAAGCTGATTAATCAAATCACCAGCCAGTATTTATGTTCTTCTGGTTGCTGTGGAATCTGAGAGGGGGATTTGCTTGATTTTACCTGTTATTTCCTCTTTATGTTTGCCTTCAACATGGTCTGCATCACTTCAGTCATGCATTCTTTTATACTTCAGTTATTATCCAGTGGAAAGTCCTTACCTACTGGCCAAGTTAAATCAAAGTGGTTACTTTTTTTTGGCTGGGCCGTGTAGTATTACACACCATCTTATTTGACTTTCTCAGGACTTAAAACAGTTTTTTGGGGGCAGACCCCCACAAAGAAAAAAATATATTTACACACGTAAGGTCATCATCTTAACAGTTTTGTATGCTCATCCGTGAGCAGAGCATCAAGTTGACATGTCTATTACAGCTGAATGCGGCGATTACCATCTTGTTCAGCAAAACTCCTCACAAAATTAGTAAGATCAACAGCTTTAGTGCGTTTTGATTCAATGCTGAGTACAGCCAAACTTGACAGTCTCTTCTCTGTCATTGTAGACCGCAAATACCTCATTCCTTCAGTGCTTGGGTCCGAATGCTTCTCGTTTTGCGTTGTCCCGTTCAAATGAAATCGCCGCCAATCATATTTCCACGCTCGCGCCAGGGCCGGGGGAGGGGTTACAAGACGTGCGTCTTGCGCTGCATTCACTTGCACTCCGACATTAGAGACTTTCTCTCATAAATGTCCGATGAGCCACAACTTTTCTTTCAAAACAAAGCTGCCAACTGGGGTGGCAAGGCCTATTTTTTCACCCCAGCTGCCACCCCGGTAGGTGAAACTAGGCTACTAGTAGGCTACTAGCTACAGTACAGATGCAACTAGATGAGCTGTTAACTCTCGCTCTGACTTTTTTTTTTAAACACACACACATTCCGCGAAGACCCGCCCTACTGTGCCTCTGATTCGCAGACTGTTGGTGGGGCAAAAAAACGCTGACGGGATGCTGAATGTGATTGGACCAAAGCGTTGACGGACACACACAGACAGTGGAACAGTCGTACATGCAGAGCGCTGTTTGCAGTGGACATAGCGGATAATTTTTACTCGTTGCGTTGTGGCGATGTCTCGCAGATAACACAGATAATACATATGAAAAGTATCATTTGCTCAGAGTCCAGAGACAGTTGTGGTTCGGTCCCGAACCGGAGTCCGGACTTTGAGGATGCCTGATATAAGGTATAGCTTACACATAATGGATACAATAATAATACTCAGGTGTACATCCATTGTCAGATCTTACCTCCTGTTCATTCTAAATGGTTCCAGGAATTTCATTCACTAGATTCTTCCATTGTGAGTTGATTAAGTTACTATCTTTTAACAAATTCCTTGAAATATCTTAAGTAATCGCTATTCTTATCACTAGAAATAGGTGGGAATTTTTTTAATTGTTTTTCCAAGTAATAGGGTTAGTGGGTTCTTGTTTAGAGAGATGCCAAACATATTTGACATTTCTCTTATAGCTGTTTCCCAGAAGCCACACAAAACATTACAGGACCTAAATATAAGACCTCCAGCATATTGAAGTGAGGTTTTGTTTATATTGACTTTGAATTTAGGGTGTATTGAAGTAACAAATTAAAATGTGTATTCTTAACAGTAGTTTGAGTTGGTTGTGTTATGAATGTTTTTGCACATGTGTTCCCAATCTGCTATTGGTATACTGCAGGATAGTGCATTTTCCCATTTATTGTTTACATTGATAATTCCATCCTGATGGTTAAATTGAAATATGTTGCACTTTGGTTTTCACTTCCATGTGATAGATATTGGATGGCAGGGTCACAGGCCTTTAGTGTTGTGCTGCTACCCTCAGACTGTTGATTTGCTTTAGGTCTCAAAGCACAGACCTTACCTCTGATGATGGAAAAGTGCTTTTGGTATCTGCTCTGCATGGAAACAGAAAATAAGATGGGATGTGTTTAGTCGTGGCGTTCAAACCCATGAAGTCTCTCCTGGGGCGAGCACACAGAAGCACTGCTGGGGCATCTTTGCTCTTTAAAAAAAAACACTGAATGCTAAGAAATAATAGTTGTTGACCTGATATCTGCTACTGCCCAGTACAGTAGTGGACAGAAACATGTCAGCTCTTCCAGCTTTCTTGAAAGTTATCACTGTGGCAATCACAAGATAGTGAAGTAAACTGTGAATATAGGTTTACATGTTTCTGATTAGCCAATGCAGTGAGTCCATGAATTAAATCACATAACATTGCAGCAAAGTTGAGCCAGGTTCATCATTTGACCTGATCAGGCACACACACTGTGCCAGCAGTCTTTTTCACATGGATGTGAACAAGCAATGCTAATATCTAAACACTGCATTCATTTGATTGGGTAAAGTGAGAACAAGATCGCAGCAGTCTTATGTTGTAGTCATCTAGAATACATCATGCTTTGATCACATCTTATAGACATCCCATCTCTTTTCACATGCTGACCTTGTCCTAGCAGCAGTGTTGTTGAGAGAGGATTTATTTATTTTTTGCTCGGCCTCACTCTGTCAATTAGGGCTTGTTAGGAATGTGAGTGCAGTCATGGGCTTAACGTATGCCCGTACAGCTCCACGAGGAACATGGAGCTGAGGAATGCAGCAGCCATTATTTCCCAGCAGAGCAAGCCTCACGTTGCTTGTCCTCTGAACATTACAACCACAAGAAATTGGCTTTGCTTAAAAATCTTCTAGACTTGCCCAGCAGAACAAAGGGTTCTCTGTGCCTCTCACCACCTCGCTCCGT
The DNA here is from genome assembly GCA_028583405.1 of Pogonophryne albipinna. Lineage (NCBI taxonomy): Eukaryota > Metazoa > Chordata > Actinopteri > Perciformes > Artedidraconidae > Pogonophryne > Pogonophryne albipinna. Next base: position 25,825,021 of record CM053258.1, read on the forward strand.
TTAGCAGACTGTGCAGTTCAGCAACTGGCATGCCACATGCAGCGGAGAGAGGCAGCTCTGCAATGTGCTTTTGCAGCATACAGTAAGTACATGCCTTATTTGTATTTCCCCCCTTAAAGAAACATAAAGCATGAACAATAATAAGGTCACCTTTACGGCCCGTCCACACAGCGGCGTGCGCTGAAACTTCAACGCTTCTGCCCATTCACTTTGAATGGGGTGACGTCATGCTTCACCGAACTGCATTGTGGAAGCGTAGCTTTGCTCGCGTTGCTCGCTGCAAAAGTTGAGCAATGTTCAACTTTTGAAGCTTCGGCGGAAGCGTCAGCCAATCGAATCATATGCCAGTACAAGCTCTAGCCAATCAAACCGCGTGCTTGTGTGTCAGGGGCGGGAGATTCATGTGATTGGTTGTTGGTCGAGTTTCAGACACGCCCGCCGGCAAGCTTTAACGCACACCGCTGTGTGGGCGGGCCGTCATAGATACATTAAAAAGACATCACAGATGTTATTATATAGGCCAGCAAGCTTTCATTCAATTTGAGGTGCAGTGTGATGCAGATTGAGGAAGAGCTGCATCAAATAATAGAATAACAATTATAATTGATATACTATTTTAAAAGGTTGCAATGTTTCCTCTGCCTCAGGGTCATTTTGTATCCAGTTATAGATAGAATTGGGAGGGATGAAACCCTCTTTAATGGTCACACATGCAGAGCACACAGCACACACAGTGAAATGTGTTCTCTGCGTTTAACCCATCCTAATACCAGGAGTATAGTACTAGGAGCAGTGGGCAGCTATTGTACAGCGCCCGGGGATTATTTGGACGAAGATAACCGTTTTGTTGTAACCAAACTTTCTAAATCTTCCATAGCTCCTAAATTGAGTGGATAGTTTTCTATTTATTTTGGGTGTTAAGCCATAGGCTCAGAATAGGGAAGGCTAATATTTGACCATCTATCATACTTGTTTTAAACACCACCAACCGTTACTGGACAAACAGTCTATGGACTTATATACTGTATGTCCTGCTCATACTACCTGCTCATCCCGAGGCCCACAGCACGTGACAGAACTTCAGGAGTATACATTGAGCTGGCGGCGCTTACTGAGAGGTTAAATGCAGCTTGCGAGACAAAGACGAGGCAGCGTTTGTAGATATTATTGTTCCCCGCAACGCTCATCGTAACCTTCAATGGACAAACCAAACTTTATCGGGACTGTAGTGAAGCTGAGCATTTCTATAAAACAGTGATCAGCCCGGTTTCAGTTCAAACCAGAAATGAAGGTGGGAAATGACTGATTGACATGACCTGATAGATGGTATGATTATACATAGGAGAAGAAATTAATTGTATTATGAAAATGGGAATTGTTGCAGTTTTGGTGATCTCTACAATTGTTTTATTTTCTTGTAGGCCAATATTCACTGGTCTGAGTTATCTACTCATTTATTTGAAGTTATTTACTTCATCATCTGCGAGTATGAATTTATGTTTATTAGATTTTGAATAGAGACAAATTTCAACTGGTCTCTATTGTTGTTTATTCCTCCTAAAATATAATTTCGATGTATTGATTAGATCTAGTGTTGCGAGACATTACCATGAATCTATTTCATACTATTATTTAAAAATGTTTGGGAGCTACCGGGAGGCTCGTCTAATTGAGCGAGTGAGTATGCACATTTATAGCAATGTATGTGCAGATAAATGTTGGGTTATGTATGTGATGGTGTGTGTGTGGTTGAAATTGTGTTACATGTATGTTTTAGTTCAGCTCTCATTTTGATAGGAAGTGAAAAAGAGAACATTTAAATTGCCATCTTAATGTTGAATAAGTTACCAAGTAAAGGGTTCAAATTGGCTCACATAAATATATGTAGTCTAAGAAATAAAGTGTCTGAGATAGAGGAAATATTATCATGTGGTATTCATTTGTTAGCAACATCTGAAACTCACTTAGATGACATCTTTAATGACGTTGCAGTGGATATTGATGGATATAGAATATTTAGACAGGAATGCATATGGAGGTGGGGTGGCAGTATACATTCAAAAGCAAATACCAGCTAAAGTGAGATATGATTTGATGTCTGCTGATATTGAAGTACTTTGGTTGCAAATTAATTTACCTCACTTGAAACCTTTGTTGGTAGGATGTTGTTACAGACCTCCAAATGCAAACTTAATTTATTTAGACAAATTATGTGAAATGTTAGACAAAGTTTGTGATCTTGACAGAGATTTATTTTATCGGAGATTTAAATATTGACTGGAATATGTTGCACTGTGCCCTTAAAAACAAGCTGCAGACAATAATTAATACATGTAATTTGGTACAAATGGTGACTAAACCTACTAGGGTATGCATAAAGAAAGATGGGTCAAAAAGTGCAACTTGTATTGATCATATAATTACTAATTTTAGCCATGTATGTTCTCAGGCAATATCAATTCCAGTAGGGTGTTCTGATCATAATTTAATAATTATCGTGACAAAGACAAAGGTGCCAAAAGCTGGACCAAAAGTAATGAAATATTTTAGTGAAGAGTCATTTATACAGGATGTTCAAAAGATATGTTGGAAACATGTTTTAGAGAAAGTCGATCCAGATGATGCTCTTGATGTCTTAATTTGTTATTCATGCAGGTGATTGATAAACATGCTCCACTTAGAAAACAGACTGTAAGGAACTTTAGAGCACCCTGGTTAGATGAGGAATTAAGGGATCTAATGAAACAAAGCGATGATGCAAAAAATGTAGCTCTCTCATCAAGTTATGAGTCAGATGGGCAAATTTATAGAAGGTTAAGGAATTATGTTACAGCATTAAATAAAAAATAAAAAACAGTTGTATTGTGGAAATAAAATTAAAGAGATAAAGGATGATAAGAAAAAACTGTGGAGTTTAGTGAATGGCATGATGGGCCGTAAGCCGAAATCCACCTCAACATATCTTGAGGTGGAAGGGACATTTTTGACAAAACCAGTACAAATTGCTAATCATCTGAATGATTATTTTCTTGATAAAGTAAAACATTTGAGGAGAAATATGAATCAAACTATAAATAGTAACTCCACATTTCTAATAAAGGATTTAATTATGAAAAATAAGAAGTGTAAATTTAAAATAGAAAAAGTGACAATTACAGATGTTGAATATCTACTAGGTAAATGTAATGATAAACCACCAGGAGTGGATAATTTAGTTGGTACATTTCTTAGATATGTTGCTAATTTTGTTGCAGAGCCTATCTGTCATATTATAAATTTGAGTATTGATAAATGTATTTGCCCACAGGCATGGAAAATAGAAAAATTATTCCACTTGCAAAAAATCCAGCTGGACCATTTTCTGGTACAAATAGCCATCCAATAAGTTTATTACCAGCATTAGCAAAGATAATGGAGAGAATAATTTTCAATCAAATACAAACATACTTTGAAGGTAACAAACTTGTGTATCAACATGCTTACAGACCTGGCCATTCCACATGCACCACTTTAACACAAATGACAGATGACTGGAAGGGTGAACTAGATAATAGGAAGTTAGTGGGTGCAGTACTACTTGATTTTAGTTCTGCTTTTGATGTCATTGACCATTCTTTGTTGTTACACAAGCTGGAACAATATGGTTTTCATTTTGAAACGCTGAAGTGGTTAGAAAGTTACCTGACAAATCGAAGTCAAACTGTTTTTTTTAATGGAAGTCTCTCAAAGATGAAAACAGTCACTTGTGGAGTACCTCAGGGTAGTTGTTTGGGACCACTTTTATTTTCTATTTTTACAAATGACCTACCATTCGTGTTAGAAAAAGCTAAAATTGTAATGTATGCAGATGACTCAACAATATATTATGCAGCATCAACTACAAGAGAGTTTACAAATGTTATGAATAAAGATCTACCACTGATATCAGAGTGGGTCATAAATAATAAGTTGCTACTTAATGCGGGAAAAACAAAATCGTTATTAATAGGATCAAATCATCAGTTAAAAGGTGAACCAAAATTGCAACTACATTTAAACCATATTGAAATTGAACAGGTCAAGGAGACAAAATTGCTAGGTATAACCCTGGATCATAAATTATCTTTGTCTAAACAAATTGATAATGTTGTATGTAAAATGGGAAGGGGTGTGTCACTTGTAAAAAGAATTGTAAAATATTTGCCTATGGATGTCAGTAGACAAGTTTTGGATGCTTTGGTTCTGTCGCAGCTTGATTATTGTTTGGTTATATGGTCTAGTGCTGCTGAAAAAGATTTAAACAAACTACAAGTAGCACAAAATAAGGCAGCACGATGTGCACTGCAGTGCTCCTACAGAACCAGAGTCACTGAAATGCTGGAGACACTGAAATGGTTAACTGTCGGACAGAGGTCAACTTATATTTTATTACATTTTGTCAGAAATATTACAGTGACTCACTCACCAGATATATTATCACAAAGGTTTATAGCGCAATATGCTCAACATAACTATCAAACACGACATACAATAGAAGGAAGGTTTGTATTTCCCAAATCTAAATCAAATATGGGACAGAAAACAGTCATGTACAGAGCCATGATCAGCTGGAACTCTTTACCGGTCCACATCATTCAGGAAAATTCTCAAGTACATTTCAAAAGGTTGCTAAAAAATTATTTAAGTATTACAAAGTAAATTTGAACTGTGCCTGTGGCTATGTATGCATATGTTATTATGTACACTTATTTGTATTTACTTTTGTTTGGCCTTAGGATGGTGATAATTGGATGACCATTTTAGTTTTCACTTCATTTCACTGTAAATTGCATGAAATTATGAGCTGTTTTGTTTTAATTTTGTTGTATGTATGTTTATGTATGTTTTGAGTGTGTGAGGACCCCAGGAAGAATAGCCAATGCTCATGCTAGTGCTAATGGGGATCGTAATAAAGACATAAAGATGGTAACATGAGATTGGTGCGCCACACACGATGTTTCTACCAGCCTCCCTCGGCTCATTCTGACAGAATAAAAAACAAAGTGCTCTGATAGGGCTAAATTCAAGATATTAATCTCATTAACTGAATTTGTTGATTATAAAAATGGTAACCTTATACTGCAGGCTGATAGTGCTGAATAAAATATATTGTAGCAGGAGCCTATATGAGAACATTGGCGTACACCATACTAAAGGGACCAATATTTTAGGCAGGGCTTATCTTCTCTAGCCTTCATTACAGCTGCTCCTGTGTTAAAGGTCCCATGTCATGGCCATTTCCACTGATCATAATTCCATTGTTGAGTTCTACTAGAATAGAATTATACTGTGCAATTTTCCAAACTCACATTGGTTTCGCATACAGCATCTCTGTAAAGTACGTGTATTCAGCAGTATTCACTCTCTCCACTAAACGGCTCGTTGCAGCTCTTGCCCCCCCCCCCCCCCCCTGTGAGCCCAGTGTGCTCCGATTGGTCGGGACCAGTCGGGACGTTGTGAATCGCGCTGAGCTCCGTGGAGGTGTGATTTCCTTGTTTAGCGATACACAGCCAAACTCATCCTGAGCACACACAAAGTCACAGCCGAAGTAAAAACAATAAGTGTGGCTTGATATTGAGTAAGAAAAAGGTTGATAAACGCTGTGAGAATGGGTCTGCAGAGAGAATTTCGCTGCGATCCCAACTGTCTGTTATCAGCCTGCAGCCAGGGAGGAGAAATCAGCAGAGCTGCCTGCACTGAGTGTGTGAGGAAGTCCGTGGATTGGTCAATTTGGACCAATCAGCGGGGGCTTAACGTAACGGCTCTGCGGACGTAACGTAACGGCTCCACGGATTGGTCCATTTCGTTTTGGGGACGACATGACATGATGTACCCGGAAGAATCAAATGGACAGTGACGTATCTCCAACGAGGCGTTTTGGGGAGGTATTTTCTGTGTTGGAGTTTTACTCGCTGCATGGTGTACTTTGAGGGTTTTGACTCTGCACACCATTTACATGCATAAAAACCTTCATAACACACAAGGGGACGGGTACTAACCGGAAAAGCATGACATGTCTCCTTTAAGTTCAGAGAAGGAAAAACAGCAATAACTTGAAGGTAATAAAATAAGAATCCACTACTGAAGTAACAGTTGGACGGCAGGAGGAGCTGACGAAGCTTCACCCAAAAATTAAACTACATATCCAGAATGATATTTATTTTTTCCCCGCCCCTTGCTACCCTCCAGAACATGTCTCAGTTAACCCAACATGTACAGCAGGTCGCATAAGACGTCCAACTGAGGTTTCACAGACCGTAAAGCTCGGTGACGGAGCACTCTGTGTCTGGCTAATGCTCGTCATTCATCAATTTAAATCATTTTAAATCCAGTGTTATGAGCCAGTTTTGCTTTATTTCACCTTTCTTTATTGATTTTCACTTATATCAGAACAGGGCACCTGAAAATGCAGATGTGTAATCATACAGCTGAATTGAATTACATTTGTACCACAAATAAAAATGTCATAGCAGTAGGCCTACATATACTGTGCAAGCACATACACATAATACATATATATATATATTAGTGCTGTCAAAATTATCGCGTTAACGGCGGTAATTAATTTTTTGAATTAATTGCGTTAAAATATTTAACGCATTTAACGCATGTGCAGAATGGCCCGCCCCATATATCCCACCAGTGGCAGCGCCAGGGTATGGCTGGGGTAGGCTACACCCATACCGAGAAATGGCTTAGCCCCACCATGAAAAATGATGTTAAAGTAAGCAAAATAAAGTCTGCCAACTCGCGCGGAGTAAATTGCACAGACAGCAGTTAGTAAGATTGATTTCAGTTGCCACTTGTCTGGAAATACCGAAGACCAGAAACGGTTTTGAAAACTTTTGTCACGTAGTGATCGTCTTCTCAATAGAACATCTTTGATAATGTCGGTGTTGTTGCAGGAAGTCCCGACGGAGAATACTTTTGCTGTAGTACAGGGGTGCACATAACTGGTACGCAGGTTATGTGCGTAATCTGAAACTTGTGTCACAAAGCGCATTTGCGTACCGACGTACTTGTGAAGCTTTTCCAGAAGGCGGTTAGATCACCGGACGACAGAGTCGGTCTCCGTGTGCACAGACAGGGCTGCTGTTAACGTCGGTCTGTACAACGGAATTGTGCCAAAACTACGCCAACCGGCTGCGGAGGGAGACTTTCTCCCCCCCCGCCCCTTCACTGGAGAACTGCGCTAAAACAGCTGATCACAACGTTCGCACTCTGTGGTCATGAAGTACTCCACTAGCCGCCGCCCCCCCCCTGCCCCGCTGTCGACTTTCCTGAAGTACTCCCCCGTTGATAGAAATCAACACGTAATGAATTAAGACCCCACGGTTTGATGATCGATAGGTGTGTGTGCTCTCTTTCATTTTGACACGCAGAAAAATGTTATAATAAACATAGATACTTTATGTTAAATGGATATATCCGCCTTCTTTCATTTATCTTTCCATTCCCACAACAATATACATAAATAAATGGCATATTCTGGACATAGTTCGAATGGTGATTAATCATGATTAATTAATTTTTAAGCTGTGATTAATCTGATTAAAATTTTTAATCGTTTGACAGCCCTAATATATATATACACACATATTCATACACACCCACAGATGCACTTAAAGAAATAAAATAAACAAAATAAATAATACAATCCAATAAAATAAACAGTAAATTAAAAGGGAAGGGGGGGGCGCTTCATGCAGTCAGGTTGGCACAGGGGAGTTTGTTAAAATAGTCAAGGAAAGGCTGCCAGAACTTGTAGTATTTGTTACCACATCCCTGGCTATGATACCTCAGCTCCTCCAGCTGCAAATGTGCCATCACATCCCTCACCCAGTGGGCATGAGATGGTGGAGTCCGGTCTTTCCATTTGAGGAGGATTAGACGGCGGGCAAGAAGGGTTGCAAACGCAAGTAAGTGTGACTGGCAATTAGAGAGGGAGACCCCCTCAGGGGCTACTCCAAACACAGCTATTATGGGATTTGGTTGTATGTTCTGGCCATACATCAATGAAAACGTTTCAAATATAGAATACCAAAATGGGACAATGGACTGACAGGAGAAAAACATGTGCAATAGGGTAGCCGTGGCACAATGACACCTCTGGCATGTGGGATCAACATCAGGGTACAGCCTGGCAAGCCTGCTCCTGCACAGATGTAATCGATGGAACACTTTAAATTGAAGTACTCCATGCCTCACACAGATGGAGGATTTATGTATGTTCTCAGTCGCAGACCGCCAGGTCTCATCGGTTAGTTCTATGCCCATTTCTTCTTCCCAGGCACCCTTAAGGTGGTTAAGGGAAGGGCTAGAGATTTCTTGAATAATATTATATAGCTTTTGAGATATAGCCTCCCTGACAAGGTTTAAGGCCTACTAGGCAGTCCTCCATCCATCCACCAGGTGGGGCGGCCGGGAAGGAGGGAAATTGTTTTCTTGTAAAATCACGAATTTGTAAATATCTAAAATAATGATTCCTTGGGATGTCATATTCTTTAACTAAATGTTCAAAGGATGTGAATACCCCTTCGTAGAACAGATCAGCAACACACTTAAGTTCCTTCCGGGACCACAGGTGGAAAGCGGAGTCTATCAGGGCTGGTTTGAAAGCCGGATTGCGAACTATGGGGATGAAGGAGATAGTTTGTCTATATCCAAAATGCCTCCTGAACTGTGACCATATCATAAGAGAGCTATTGACCACAGGGTTGTTCGAGTGATATTTTCTACTAAGTGGTAAAGGAGCACACATCAGGGAGGCAGGGGCCAGTGGTTCACACAAGTGTTGTTCCATGCTAGACCAGATAGGACCGCCCCCTTCCTGGAAATTACTCATCCAAAATGCCATTTTATGGATATTGGCAGCCCAGTAGTAGTGTAAAAAATTAGGTAGTGCAAGACCCCCCTCTGCCTTTCTCTTCTCAAGAAATGCCTTACGCAGACGGGGAATTTTCTTATTCCAGATAAAAGTGGAAATATATTTGTCCAGGTCTTTAAAAAACCTTTTAGGGAGAAAAACAGGAATTGACTGAAAATAATACAGCATACGTGGCATAATAACCATTTTGATGGTGTTCACCCTGCCCGCCAGCGAAATAGGGAGCGACGCCCAGCGCTTCAGGTCCTCATTAACCTTGTCCAGAGCTGGTTGCAGGTTCTTTTTAAACAGGGTTTTAAAGTCCTGTGTCACACACACTCCCAGGTAGGTGAAAGAGTCAATGGCCACTTTAAAGGGGAGTTCGCTAAATGAAAGCTTGGCCGCAGTCTCATTGATGGGGAAGAGTATACTCTTGGTCATGTTGATCTTATACCCAGAAGCCTTGCCGAAAGAGGTGATTCCATCGAGTGGAGCCGGAATGGACCTAAGCGGATCGGAGCAGTACAGTAAAACATCGTCTGCATACAAAGACAGCTTATGCGTACAGCCTCCCGGCAGAATGCCTGTGAAATTTGATCGATTCCTGAGAGCAGCTGCTAACGGTTCTATGGCTATATCAAACAAGAGGGGGGACAGGGGGCATCCCTGCCTTGTGCCCCGTTGAAGCCGGAAGTATTTCGAAATTATATTATTAGTGCGAACTGCTGCCTGAGGTGCAGAGTAGAGGACCTTTATCCAGGAGATAAAGCATGGGCCGAAGCCAAATTTAGCAAGAGTTGCAAATAGGTAGTCAAATTCAATGCGATCAAAGGCTTTGTGTGCGTCTAGAGCAGTGACCACCAACTGGCGGCCCGCGGGCCACATCCGGCCCGCCAGACATTCTCATCCGGCCCGCACGACGGGGGTGACTGTGGCGTTGGCGGAGTGGTTACTGCGTTCGCCCCCCACCCATTTTTTTTTTACAACGTCTCGTGAGTAAGATGCAGTACCGGAGTCCAACAGAGAGGCAGCAGCTGCGGGACAGTAGACTGCGTACTGCGAAACCTTCCTTGAAGAAGAAGAAGTGATCCTTCATTGTGAAGAGTCTGCTTTGTGCGCTCCGCACCACAGCAGCAGCCCCGCTGCGACAGAGTCCAACAGAGGCAGGAGCTGCGGGACAGTAGCCTAGAAGCAGGGTTGGGTTGTAACGGAATATATGTAACGGCGTTACGTAATCAGAATACAAAAATCAAGTAGGCTAACTGTATTCAGCTGGCGTTACATTTGAAAAACGAGTAATCTGATTACAGTTACTTTCGTAAACCTGAAGTGAATACATTTTGGAATACTTATTGGAATTATTGGTGGAAATAGTTTCCTCACAAAATGTAATATTCATTACCGGCAGAACTGTGTGCACACTGCACAGCGCTGCAGCATGTCTGTGAGAGCGAGAGAGACGATGCAGCGTGTCTGTGAGGCCCCGCCCCCGCACGCAGATGAGAGAGAGATCTCTCTTTTAAAATATATTGAAAGATTAGAAACGGAGATGGTTCGATAAAATGTGCAAGATAACGTTGATGTAGCATTTCTTTATTGTCGAAATGATGACATTTATAACGGGATCAAATCAAAGTGAATGGCCTGCTGCTGCTGAATGCATGGGGCAAGTGACTGGAAACAGTTTTAAAAGTTATTACATCGTTTCAGATAATAATAATAATGATAATTCATTCTATTTAGGGGCGCCTTTCAAAGCACCCAAGGACACCTTACAATTCATAACATATTCTAAGGAAAGGTTTACAGTAGGAGTGATGCAGTCCGGGTGATGTATTTTATGTGGGGTGCAGATGAGAGGAGCTGTCCAGAATGACACAAAGATGTTGTGTTTGAGTTCTTGATACGCCATTAAAACAGTAAAACAAGTGTCTCCTGCTCACCAAAACATACCCATCTGTTATGGAAAAAGAAAGTATTCCAAAAGTATTCTAAAAGTAACCTGAACACGTTACTTTATAAGACACATTAACTGTAACTGTATTCTGATTACTTTCAGAGCATGTATTCAGTAATCAGTAACTGATTACATTTACAAAGTAACCCTCCCAACCCTGCCTAGAAGTGATCCTTCGTTAGCGTGAAGAGTCTGCTAAGCTTTATGCAGTACCTGTACCCCCCCCCCCCCCCCCCCGGCCCGCGATAGTGTCTATTGGATACATTTTGGCCCTTGGACAAATGTAGTTGGTGATCCCTGGTCTAGAGAGATGAGGGCCTCTGGAGAGAGTCCTGGATTTGAGTAAATTATATTATATAGGCGCCGAAGATTCCCAAAAGACTGTCGGCCTTTTACAAACCCTGTTTGGTCCGGGTGGATGATTCTATGCAGAACAGTCTCAAGGCGCAGAGCTAAAGCTTTGGAGAGAATTTTGTTATCACAACAGACTAGACTTACTGGTCTGTAGGAGTCGCATTTCGCTGGATCTTTGCCCTTTTTAAGGATGACTGTTATTACCGCCTGAGCTAATGTGGGGGGCAGTGAACCCTGCTGGAGTGCCTCTGCATATACTTCGCGCAGCACAGGCGTCAGTTTTCCGGCAACTTTCTTATAGAATTCAATAGGGAAGCCGTCCGGTCCCGAGGCTTTACCACTTTTCATACTTTTAATAGCGCGATTTATCTCCTCATTAGAAATGTCCCCCTCTAAAGCCGAGACACCGTCAGGATCTAGTGTTGGAAGCTTAAGGTCCTTTAGAAAGTTAGTTGTCAGAGAGTCATCCGAGACTTCTGATGAATAAAGATCTTCATAGAAACTCTTAAATTGATCATTAATGCCCCTTTGATCTGAAATGGTGTCCCCATTTACCGTTCCAATTTGATGGGAGAGTAATTTACTGGCCCGCTCCCCATGTTCATAATGGGTCTGCCTAGATCTCAGATGAAGGTCCTCTATGTAGGTGGATGCCAGAGAGTCATATTCCACCTGCACTGTAATGCGTTCCTTATACAGTTCAGCAGAGGGCTTTGTTGAGTGTATTCTATCAATGTCTCTGATCCGATTAACAAGTTCTGTCATTCGCTTTGTCTTTTTCCTGCTAATACTGATTGAATATGATATTATTTGCCCACGAAGATAAGCCTTCATGACCTCCCATACAATGCCTATACTCATCTCTGGTTGACGGTTTGTTTCAAAAAGGTATCGATGTGCATGGAAATATACTTAATAAAATCTTCATCTAATAATAAGCATGGGTTTAGACGCCAGATCCTATGTGGTGGTACATGGTTTAGAAAACAAAGTTTCATGGTCACTGGGCTGTGGTCAGAAATAACAATGCTCTCATAGTCACTGGACTCAAAACAGAAAGTAACTTTTCATCTAAAATGAAGTAATCTATTCTGGAGAATGACTGCTGGGCAGCAGAAAAAAATTAAAATTGTTTAGACGTTGGGTTCTTAAATCACCATGGATCCACCATCCCGTATTCTTCAACAAAGGAGTTCACCACTCGAGCTGAGTTTGACAGTGGTCTAGAGGAGACCGTGGAGTGGTCCAGAGTGTGATTGAGGGCACAGTTAAAGTCTGCCCCCAAAATTAGGTGAGTTCAAATCCGGGAGCAGAGAGAAGAAATTGCTAAAGAAATCGGCATCATCTGAGTTGGGAGCATAGAGACATGCAAGCACAATAGGTGTGTTGTACAATTGAGCTTGCACTATGATATAGCGGCCATTTGTATCTGCAATTACTTTAGATTCCACAAACTGCACATGCCTACGTATCAGGATCGCTGCACCCCTATATTTGGTGTTGAATTTGGAGTGGAAAATGTGAGAGAAACCGCCCCGCTTGAGTCTAGAGTGATCAGAAGTACGTAAATGAGTTTCCTGGAGATAAACTATGTCTGCCTTTAGCTTCTGGAGGTGGGAAAATACCTTGCTGCGCTTTACTAATAATAATAATAATAATAATAGCTTGGATTTATATAGCGCCTTTCAAGGGACCCAAGGTCGCTTTACAAGTAATAGGGCAAAAACAAACATAACAAAAGTCAGACAGACAAAACAACAGATCGATTTAGGGGCCGAAAGCCTTGGCAAACAGATGGGACTTGAGGGCCCTTTTGAAGGCGTCGAGTGTGGGGATGTTGCGAATCTCCGCAGGGAGAGCGTTCCAGAGGGTGGGGGCTGCCACACTGAAGGCTCTGTCCCCGAAGGTTCGCAGTTTGATGCGAGGGGTGGTAAGCAGACCGTTGGTGCTCATCCTAATTTTCGGCCTTGATGTAATAACATTCATAATTAAGTAAATGTAACACCCTTTTCATCCCGGTTACACTTTTCATTTGCCCTGTACGATGGCCGCTGTAAGTGATGAAAATGGGGGATGTTGGCTTATCTGGCACCCGCAGCTCACAGCCAAAGTGCGAGTGAGCGTGGGAGCGAGCGAGGGAGAAAGGGAGGGCGCTGTTGTTATTAGCATCTGGTGCTAGATGCTCTAACGGAAGAAGATGTTTCTACAATGATGTGGAGGGAGAGTCATCTCCAGTCAGACTAAGGCTGATAACTACAGCTCAGTGAGGACTCTCTCAGTGTGTAGATAGTTCACTTTAGTCTAAGTTATCTCAGTGGGTCTCAAACGTTTTGATCACAATTTATGTAAACACATATTTCCAAGGCACTCCTTTATAATTATTGGGATAAAACAGGTTTGAAATCATTCCAATGTATACTATAGGACAGTAAACCAGACATATCGTTTTAAACTGGAGAAAAAAATATGCATAAATAAAATAGTAAAATAAGATATGAATGAACAACAAAAATAAAATAAGTTACATGTATTTGTTATTGGCTATGGTAGGTTACTGGTTATGTTCACATACTTATTTGATTATTAAAATGTAAACCGATCTTTTTCATATGGGTGTTTAGAGTTGTACCCCCTAGATCTAGTCTCTAGTAAATCTGCTTAAAGTGCACCAGATTGAAGCGTTTTACTTCAAAATGTTCAAACATTTCTTCCCGGTACGCCTGAGAAGGCAGATATGCTTGTTGTTCTCAACAAGAACTACTTTTAAATGGGGGGGGGGGGGGGTTTCCTTTAAAAGTTGGACTGTTGTAGCTTCAGTGGTTCTCAGGTTACAGTGAATATTACTGTAAACTAGGGCTGCACGGTATTGAAAAAAACTGACATCGCGATTTTTCCCCCCCCTGCGGTATATATTGCGGTTTTTTTAACCTGTTAAGCCCCAAAGTCCACGCGGGTACTTTACTTTTTTTTTTCACGACAGTGTCTCAGGGGATCGTAATATTTAAGAACCTATTAATGTGTTATACCAGATTAACGGAAATAATCTCAGCTAACTGACGATACAAACCATTTTTACCAAAACAAAACACAAGTCTCATAAGAAGCATCTAAATGACCCCTGAGCGAAAAATGCTAACGCACTTTGGCACAGAAGATAAAAGTACCCTTATTACTTATCGTAGCTGCACATACAAGATATCCGATTAAAGCTGAGGTTCCACAGATTATTTAGGTATATAGTATCATCACTGAGTGATCTGAACTCGGACAGGGGAAGCAAACACAGACATCACAACACGTACCTTTACGTAGCTTCTAGGGGAGATGTCTCACCGTAGCTGTCAATCTGATCAAAAGACGTGTTCAATGGCATTAAAACGAGAAAGAAAAAACGCGGCTGAATCGGTTAATCCATAGGTTTTTAACATCTCTGTATAAAAAAATGATTTAATTTATAATCCATAATTCCATTTTTATGTAAATATCGCAGAGCAAAGTTAGCTGCTAATGGTAGCCACCAGAGTGGCTGCTGCTTCCTGTCTTGGCATGTTGCTTACCCTCAAATAAGGGGGTCCAATCTGTGAATGAAGAAGAGTGGTAAGGGATCCAAGAGATAAAACGTATTTGTTACGACCCATTAAACTATAGGAAGCTTCTTGGAAGTAAATCTTCATTCTCTCCGGTATTGTCCTCCTGTGCCTCGCTAATTTTTTTACCAGTGTTTTGATGGTCTGCAAACTAGCGGGGCGGGGCCTGCTGTGATCTGATCAAGAATGATTGTGATTGGTAGTTTGCTGTGCATGCAGGGGAAGTTCTACACACTCCAACACATAAACAAATAAGGAGTGAGAGTGACGCGTAGCCAAAACCGGAAGCTGCATACACTCTGGTGGCTACCATTAGCAGCTAACTTTTGGGCTCCGATTTTTACATAAAAATGGAATTATGGATTATAAACAATTGCTTCAAAGCCACAGATACATTATCAACCTATGGATCAACCGATTCAGCCGCATTTTTTCTTTCTCGTTTTAATGCTATTGAACACGTCTTTTGATCAGATTGACAGCTACGGTGAGACGATCTCCAGTAAAAGCTCCGTAAAAGGTACGTGTTGTGATGTCTGTGTTTGCTTTCCCTGTTGCGAGATCGGATCGCTTAGATACTATACTTAAATAATCTGTGGAGTCTCAGCTTTAATCGGATATATTGTATGTGCAGTTTCGATAAGTAATAAGGGTATCTTTATTTTGAATTCTGTGCTAAAGTGCGTTAGCATTTTAAAAAAAAATGAATAAAACCGCACGTCCCTGCGGTGTGAATACCGCGCATGCGCATACCGCGGTTATCGCCATGACACGGTATATCGTTCAGCCCTACTGTAAACTAAGCTGTGTAAAAGTTTCTCGAATAAATTAAATTTTCTTGGTGGAAGACGCAATTTATAAATGTTTTACCCTGCACCTCAAAGAATAGGAATTGAGAACCGTTAAGAACCGGAATCGAAAAGTTGAATCGGAATCGGAATCAGAATCGTGGAAATTCAAACGATACCCAACCCTAGTCGCAGGTTCCTCAACAGTGCATTACAAGACATCTATCAATATGTGTGTATACCTCCACCATTAAACTGTCGTATTCTGCGCATTTCTTATACTATCTACATACATCTTATAAGAGTATAATACATATGTATAATATCAGTTAAAATAAGTGCTTAAACATATGTTACGGGTCCCAAAAGCTTGGGTACCACAGCAACAATAAATGATTTCTGTAGAAAACAGAAAAGTGCAGCAGCAATAATTATACACAGGATTTGGTTGATCGTCTGGATTGCTTCTTATTCAAAATTCAAAGTGCACAGTTACATTCAAATAGCTGTACTTTACAAACATCACATTTCTCCATTTAAGTTATCCGTCTGTCACAGTCAATTACTGTATCTCAAGGAGAAATTCAACATAGTCAATATAAACACATAACGCTATCAAATAATACTTTCTATCAATATATCTATCTTTACCAAATATAACATATTATGGAGATCACAAAAATACACTGTCAATGTTAATAAACAAAAAACAAGGCAATGTGCCTGCAAGACTCCACTCAGGAAAGAGAACCGATTACCCGTGCGCAGCAGCTAACCTGCGAGCCTTCGCTCAGGTCACATTTACCCAGGCGCGGCTGAAGCCCGCGAAAATGGCATCTATTGTTGCCGACAGTTTAGTATTTTTAAAATACCGTTACTATGTCAAACATGCTCAAAACTTTCTGACACACTCTCCTAAACATCTCCAACATCATATCTAATTCACACAAGTTAACATCGATCATTTTCATCATGTACTGACCTGTATAAAACAGAAAAGTGCAGCAGCAATAATTATACACAGGATCCGGTTGATCGTCTGGATTGCTTCTGAGGAGGGGGCGGAAGTGTCCCCCCTAAAATAACCCAGATGTCACCGCTCACCTGCCAAAGGTTCCACCTTGGCGCTACTTACTCGTACTGCTTCTCAAACAGTACAGATAAACCATAAAATGATATGAATGTCACCAAAATAAATACAGATAATGTTGGGCTTTTCAAAACAATAAATTCACTGTTTAGCAAAAATAAATAAAAGTAAATACACAAATAATTGTACCATTTTTGGGGTGTACCACACACTCCCCCACAAACAAAAGTGGCTCCTGACACTACCTATTTAAAACAGTTCGACTCCCTTGGTCATTTAAACTCTCAAATATACAAAACATTTAACCTTGTGGGATACCCCAAAATCTGAATACTAGAACCTTAGGTACCCATGTGTGAGTGTCTACCATTCAATAACAGTAAATAGGATATGTGTATGGTAGGTATGTGGGAGGAATGATGGGTGCGTGTTCAAATGAGTCAAAATATGGCTGTGGATACTGGTGAGTGTAGACTGTGGGCTGTGTCCCTATGGTATTTATCATGACACGTGGCTGGTAGGTCGGTTGACCTAGGGATGTGTATGTGAACATCTGGCCAGGGCGTCGGACTCTGGTAGATCTTCTTAGTGCAGGCTGAGTCTCTTGGACATCTCTTTCTTGGTCATCGGACTGACACAGAATTTGCTCATTGTAAGGCTGAGGCTCACCAGCGCTTGGCACTTGTTCATCTTGTCTCTCTTGTTCTTCCTCAGTAACACTTTCAGATTCAGGCTCAACAGGAGCTGTTTCCTCAACACAAACTTCTATCTGCTCAGGCGGGGTTTGTGTCACACAGTTAACCCTTAGATGAGGCCTGGCTTGTTCATTTCTTGGCATACGTAGCCAATACCGTGGAGCTTCATCTTCATCTGATTCACTTGTGTCATCATCATGTCTTTGTATCAATCGTGTTTGATGGTCTTGTTGTCTTGACGTTTCTCTTTTGTGGTTTGTCTGGTGCGTTTGTGACAACTGGCTCTACAGGTAAGTCGTTTACTTGGAGCAACAAGTTTCTGTGGAGAGTGCGGATGCGACCTCCCCCTGTCTCTGAGCTTACCTTATAGACGTGGTTATCACCAAGCTGTTCTCTGATGACGTATATTGTCTTTTCCCAATAAGGCTTTAACTTGCAGGGACCTCCTCGTTCAGCGAGATTACGGACAAGGACCCTATCTCCTGGCTGAAGAGCCACACCTCTGTTTTTTCTGTCATAATAATGTTTGCCTTTAGCACTCGACTTCTGGCTGTTGGTGCTAGCTATCTTATATGCTTCAATCATTTTCTCTGCCCATTTTTCTGCGTAACTTCTGGCTGTCCTTGGTTCGTCTTCTGCTACCAACCCGAAAAGTAGGTCAACAGGAAGTCGTGGGTGACAACCATACACCAGATAGTGTGGGGAGTAACCCGTCGACTCGTGCTTGGTACAGTTGTATGCATGAACGACATGATGCAGGTGATCTTTCCAGCTCTCGCTCTCTTTCTCACCCGGTGTTCGGAGCATTTGCAACAGGGTTCGATTAAACCTCTCAGCAGGGTTGCCTTGCGGGTGGTATGGGGAAGTCCTGGAATGGCTCACGCCGGAAAACTGCCTGAGGGCTCTGAAAAGCTCATTTTCAAACTCCCTTCCCTGATCATGGTGGAGTTTAGCTGGATATCTAAACCGAGGGACAAAGTCATTGAATATTTTGTCAGCAGCCGTCTTGCCTGCCTTGTTTCTTGTGGGGTATGCTTGGGCAAACCTGGTGAAGTGGTCGACAACCACCAGAATGTACTCGTACCGTCCACGGCTGGTCTCAAGGTGGAGAAAGTCAATACAGACAAGTTCAAGAGGTGAGCTTGATGTTAGACCCCCCATGGGCGCTCTGTCATGTAAAGCTGGATTCTTCTGCTTTATACAATGACATTTCCTGGTTATGTACTCTTCAATATCCCTTTTCATAAAAGGCCAATAAAATCTTTCTCTTGCAAGGCTCAAGACTCTCTCTATACCAACATGTCCCATATTGTCGTGCAGGTGAGTGAGGGCTGTCTGCCTATAGGTAGTCGGCAAGACTAGCTGTTTGCGACCAAGCGTCTTCCTATACAGGAGGCCATTTTCCAAGTACAGCTTGCTCCACTCTCTTGAGATTTTGCTGGTCGATTTGTCCAAAGTCCCACGTATTTCTTCAGTCATTTCTGCGTTGTTCTCTTAACTGCAATATTTTCCCAATGGCAGGATCTTGCCGTTGCTCGCTTACCAGTTCATTGTGGTCGATAACTGGGAAAGGTTCTGTGTGTGTTTGTTGTTTAGATGAGATGTTCAGTGCTGCCACCCATGCAACTTCTCCTTGTTGGGCTGTCCTGCTACCTTCCCAGGTGGCACAAACTGCTTCTTCTGACAGTTTCTCTGAACACTGACTCATGTAGGTGTTAATGTCAAGGGGGCAACGAGAAAGAGTGTCTGCGTCGACGTTGAGTCTGCCTGGCTTGTACCTTATTTCAAAGTGGAAGTCTGCAAGCTGCCCTACCCAGCGATGACCCACTGCATTGAGCTTACCAGTGCTCATCATGTAAGTCAAGGGATTGTTGTCAGTATAGACCAGTGTTTCTCAAACTTTTTCATACCAAGGACCACTTAACCAATAAAAAAACACTCGCGGACCACCTAACTCCACAAATATCTAAAAACACATCGTTTTTTACAAATCGCCTGAAAACTGTACAAACAAGTGGCAACATGTGTGATGAAGGTGCTTATCTGGGCTATATCATGCAATCGAAAGTGAAACTTAAGCTCGTTCCATTGCGGAGATATTCCCGCGAGAGTGCGAAAAACTTAAATAAATTTATTTATTTCAAATGTGAAATTTTACCAATATACTCACGGACCACTAGGGGGCGCTCACGGACCACCAGTGGTCCGCGGACCACACTTTGAGAAGCACTGGTATAGACAATGAAATGTGGGGCATAAAACAGGTAGTCTCTAAACTTATCACATACAGCCCATTTCAAGGCCAGGAATTCAAGCTTCCCACTGTGGAGATGGTAACTCTGTTCGGCTGGTGTTAGTGTGCGGGACCCATAGCCAATCACTCTCATCTTTCCCATCTGGTTCTGGTAAAGAACAGCTCCAAGACCTAGTTGAGAGGCATCTGTGTGGAGTGTGAAAGGACTTTCGAAGTCTGGATACGCCAACACTGGTGGGTTGGTTAGGATGTGAATGAGACGTTCAAGGATCTGCTGGTGCTCTCTGTTCCACTGTACTGGGGTGCGTGAAGGCAGTTGAGGGCCCTTTGTTTTACCCTTGGTCGGCTTGGTTTGAGTGAGTCAGACTTTATCTGGAGCAGCGTGTATAGTGGTCTGGCTATTCGTGAGAAATCCTGCACATATGTTCGGTAATAGCTCAGAAAACCCAGCAGCCTCCTGACATCACCTGCAGTCTGTGGAGTCTTCTCTTTCTGTGCTTGCACAGCCTCTAAGTCTTTCGGATCCACTCTTACCCCGTCTGCAGACACAAGCCGTCCAACATGTCTTACTTCCTTGCGAAATAACTCACACTTTTCTGGTCTCAACTTTACCCCATGACGCTGCAGAGCTTTCAGTACACGTCGCAGCACCTCAACATGTTCTTCAAAAGACTTAGAGAAGCAGAGGACATCGTCTAGATAAGGGATGCAACACTCATCCCTGAGCTCCTCAAGCATTTCCTCCATGCTTCTTTGAAAGGCTGCTGGTGCGTTTGACAAGCCAAAGGGCATTCTGACCCATTCATATAGACCCCACGGGGTCGTGAAGGCAGTCAGGTGCCTTGAACCCTCGGCAATAAAGCCCTGGTGATATGCCTTGCCCTGGTCTAGAATGGTAAACCAGCTGTAGCCTCCAAGCGAGTCAATAAGGTCCTGAATGCGGGGAAGCGGATGTATGTCTGGCACAGTCTTCTTGTTAAGCAGTCGGTAGTCAATGCACAGGCGCAATGACCCATATTTCTTTCTCACACACACAACAAGTGCAGCATATGGAGACTTAGACTTTACAACCCATCCTTTCACTATCAAATCTTGTGTACTCTTTTACTTCCTTGTACAGCGGCTTTGGAATTGAAACATACGCCTTCTGAACTGGAATGTCATCTTTGGTCCTTATTGGCATCTGAAGAGAGGGAATACATCCAATGTCACTGCTGTCACGTGCGAAAGCTGCAGACTCCTCATACAGCATATCTTCAACCATCCGTTGCTGTTCCTCAGTGAGGTGACTGAGGTCAACAGGTGGTCGCCATGGCGCAGTTGTGGTTGTTGTAGGAGTGGTGACATTGTTTACTTCAGCTCTCACTGTTGTCATCTGTGGTATTTCAACCTCTGGTGTCTCTGTCTTTCCCAACTCAATGACTTTGGCTACATGTTGAATGGAGCCCAATGTGGTTCTTTTTGGGAGAACGATTTCATGCTTTGTATGATTGGAAATTGGCACTGCGATAAGTGGCCATTTGCTTTTACTGATCTCTAAGAGGCCATTTGCTTTTACTGATCTCTAAGAGGCCTTCTCCAACACTCAGCTGTTCTAGAGTTGTGTTCTCTTCTGAAGGTTCATATAGGACAACTGGGTCAGATGTGTCAAAGCTAGGCGGTACTCTGCACCTTACATGCATTGTCTTTCCTGCTGGAATACATATGTCATCTCTACCTACTCTGATTGTGGCCATGCTGTGGCTTGGTGTCTCTTGGACCTGAATATAATTAACCATAGCCATTGCCTGTTCTTCTTCCACGCCGAGTGCTCTGCGTAAGAGGCTGATAACCATGTCAAGCTCATTAGTAGAGGACACCTGTCCATTTATCATCTCTCTGAGAACATTTGAGCCTAGTAGAGGTTGAGGGAGGGGAAGTTGACTGATTAGGAAGGGGACCTGTATTGTGAGGTTTGGATTTTCATTTCCTGCGAGGTTGACTGTCATCCCGACCCAGCCATCATATAGGATTTCTTGTCCATTTGCAGCCAACAGATCAAGGGTTTCATCTGGTTCAAGGAGTTTGGCCAGTGGTCGTACTGGTTGATCTGGGATAAATGTCTTCTTCCAGGACCTATCAATGAGGCTTACTTGTGATCCGGAGTCAAATAACACTGTTACTGCATAGCCACTGATTAAACATTTGAGCTGACTTTTCTTACCAATTAGCGGTGCAGTGCGGGTGATATTTTCCGGTGTTACAAGTGTCTCTCTGGAGCAGTTGTTGCTGGCTTTCTTGTAATATTGTTTTTGTTGGGAGTGTTGTTGCTTACATTTGGAGCTTACTGAGTGGGACTGGAGCTGTGAAACGGTCTCTGGCTGTCCCTCAACAGATACCGACTCTCGTTTCCCGGCTGCCTTGTTCTTTTTGAACAGCCAACTGCACGATGTCCAAGCTCTCCACACACAAAACAATGGCTACAGGCCTCTAAGCCTTGTTGTGAACAGTTAACACAGAGGGGGATTTTACCTTTCCTTGTGAGAGGAAGCTGACCTGATGTGGGAGGAGGTAAAACCCTTGAGTGGGTCGCTTGTATCACTGCTTTTTGCTGGTCCATCAAAGCTGCCATCATCTTTGTTAAGTTCTCCACTTGAGCGCTGAGCTGTTGTATTGTTTGAAGTTCCTTCTTGTTGTTGATCTGCTCTCCACCATCAACCTGAACACTATGTGTATGTGTTGCCTTTGGTCTGGAAACATAACCTAACCTGCGATGATGTTCGTTTTCGTCACTGATTATCTTCATTACTTGACTGTCAATTTCCTCATCAGTAACTTGGCTGTTTGAGAGGAGTGGTTTCAGTTGCCGTCTCATGTCTGTATGTTTGAATCCTAGACCCTGGTAAATAGTATGAAGGAAAACCTCCTGAATGGTTTTAGGGTCGTAGCGAATGTCCGCATTAGCTTGTCTTGACAGGAAGATGATTTTCTGTTTGAGTCCAATCATGCGATACAGGAACTGCTGGGGTGATTCTTGGTCATGTTGTTTTGCACACATGAGTTCCTGGAACAGTTCTGTACTGGCCTTATCACCAAGTTGAGACCTGAGGAATCCACTGAGTTTGCTGATTGTTATCTCTTCTTTATTGGTGAGCATGTCTTTGAAAGTACCTGGCTTAACAATCCTCAGCACACCTCGGATAACCTCTGTCTCTGTGAAGCCATCTTTGATTCCCTCGTCTATCTGTTTGGAGATGTTGCTATATGTTACTTCAGAGTTTTGGTCTCCAATCTGTCCGTCATGTACCTTGAATTCTCTACGCTGGAGATAAGGTAAGTCCTTTAAGGAAACCATCTTCTCAGTGTCAGCCTTCTGTGTGTTGTGATTTGATGTGGTGTGTTGTGGTGTTGGCTCACCTATGCTCTGGTACTTACTGCGTGCTGGGCTTGCCATATCTTTGTGGTGTTGTAGCTTCTTGCCTAGCTCTTCGTGCATTAGCTGGAGCTGCTCTACACTTTGGGTAGTTATGTCTGTGTTAATGTCAGTGGGTGGTTGTGTAAAATAGACTGTGTGCAGTACACTCAAAAAAGTGAACTCTGTGAGTTGTTGAATCTAATGAATGCATCTTTACCCAATTTAATTGATATATCTGAGTTAGCTGTTTAAACCTAGTTGATTTAAGTAGGGTCTTCTTAAAATGGATACCTGTTGAAGCCACATATGCTGCTTGATTATCTCCAACGCAACACAGCTGTGTAAATCGCACGGGGACTGTGGCGCATGCGCAGAGCCTCGCATCAGGGATATGATTGTGACGCGGGCTTTTTTGCGGTGAGGAAGGACAGGAGAAGCTGAAGAAGCAATAGGCTACATGCACTAGGGTCTGAGACGTACTTCCGCCTTAGCCGTAATACGGCTCGGAAGCTTCCGGTTTGCTTCAGGTCTGCGTAGCTGAGCGTCCACAAATGTTTTACTGTTTAAATCTATGGTTTAAATATGAGTCGACGGAAGATTTTCAAAACGAAGCATTTGCAAAGACAAGTAAAGAACTACTCCGAGCACTGCTGTGTCCCACTTTGTATGGCGTCAGCTAAATTCAACGGCGTCCTAAGTTTCCATGGCTTTCCGACCGAACTCGAGCTGCGAAGACAGTGGCTGGTTAAAATACGACGCGATAACTTTACAATCTCCTCTCACTCCAAGGTCTGCAGTCGTCACTTCGCTACGGATCAACTAATAGAGCCAAAAACCCTTGATGGCCGTAGGAGGCTTGTGAAAGGTGCTGTACCAACTCTGTTTGAGTGGAATCACTTCACTGCTCAAACACCGCGGGCTAGTGTTTGGGAGAGAAGGGAGCGGCCCACTGAACCAGTCTCTCGGGAGGAGCAGGAAGAGCACATCGATGTCCGTGACCATGATTACTGCTCAACCCCTGAACCAGCTTCACTGGACATGTCCTCTCAAGCTACAGAAGACAATTCCAAAACAGTGGAGGATCTGCAGAAGCAACTGCAGGAGTTAAGAGTCCAGCGAGAGTTTTGCTTACAGCGGTTTGCTGGCTCCGACGACAACATCCGATTCTATACCAAGTTAGATGCCGCGTATCACAGCACACTAAGATTTGTGACAAACTGTAAAGCATTAACCCATCACTGTACCCTGTATGCAAGGGCTGGTTTGCTTTCACTAACTGTACGGAGGCTCAGTCACTGGTACATTTTTATATACAAAGCCATGTTAGGGAAACTTCCATCTTATATCTGCTCCCTGATCTCACGGAAAATTGTAAGTGGCTACTGCCTGAGATCGAATGCTGTGGTTTTATTAAATGTGCCAACTGCTAGGACTGTCTTAGGGAAGACAGCTTTTAGATGCGCAGCTCCTCTGTCTTGGAATAGTCTGCAAATTAAATGGAAACTGAACAATCTGGTGCCACTAAATGTTTTTAAAGCTCGGTTGGATGCTAGTCAATCGGAAGCTATTGGTACCTGTTTATGTGGATCATTATGTAAATGATGCTGTATGATGTCCTTTTGTTGTTCTATTTATGTTTTTATGTTTCATGTGGAACTACTTGAGCAGGTCTCCCTTGAAAAAGAGATCAATGATCTCAATGGGATTTATCTGTATAACTAAAGGTTTGAAATGAAATGAATACCAGGTAATGTTTTGGCTAAATTCTATCCAAGTTTTTGAGATGGGTTAGCTTATAAAGAATCCTGTTTACCTGCCGTTTGACTGCTGACTATATGCATGCAGTGTTGGAATAAGTAGGCTACTCAACTTAACTGAAGTATAAGTACAAATACTATGGTTTGAAAATACTCCTGAACTGAACATGTAGAATCATAAATCATGTGTTTTCATAAGTAACTAGAAACTATGACGGTTAACTAAATGTGGTGGAGTAAAACATACCAATACTAACAACATACTGATAATACTTTACGACAAGTGGAGATCTTCAAAACCTTACCAAAGTAAAAGTACATGTCAATATCCACTGCGTTTCTCCCAGTTGCACACTTAAGAATGAAGAGTAAAAGTAGTCATTCTGTGTAAAATGTTCCCTGTATGTTTTAGATTATTATTACTGCTGCTTTAATGTAGTTGTTATATTTTACTGCTGTATATTACTATACCTGCACCAAGTGCCTTCTTAATCGGTCTATTTGAATTGTAATGTATTATAGCAAACAAGAGGAAAGCATTAGCCCATGTGTTACAGTTAACGAGTCAATTAATGACTGACATGTGTCTTTTGTGTACAGATTCCCGAGCTATAACCAACTGATGGCCTTCTGGTTTTTGATTGAGCCTTCCATTTATAAAATGGTTCGTGTTACAAGAGCGATATCAGCTGCCAAGAGGAATGAAGAAGTGGTTACACACGCACGTCCATCAACGGTAGGATACGTTTCTTTTAACACACAATCTAAACACAAACTGAAGGGAAAATGTTTCTCCGACATTTCATTGCTTTCGTGTAGGTTAAAAGGCTATAGTACTCAATCCTTTTTGAATACATCAGAGAACTAAAACAACTTAATGTTTTTCCCATGGTGTGCTACACTCATGACATTAATATAGTACCCTTTTTTTGTTTTTATCTTCCAGAGACAGCGGCTTCAGCCAATTGACGAGTTCTTCCTTTTTCTCTGCTTCCTGTCGGTGGGTTTGAAAGAGAGGGACCTTGCAAACTGCTTCAACGTACACCAGTCCACTGTGAGCCGCATCATTGCAACATGGACAAGTTTTCTTACAACTTTATTGGGGTCACAGTGCATCTGGCTTACACCTGCAGAAGTTCAAGCCCACCTCCCAGAGGCATTCAAAGATTTCCCAGACACACCGGTGATCCTGGATTGCACAGAGCTGAGGTGTCAAACACTATCCTCACTCCTCCTCCTCCAAAGTGAACTGTATTCTACATACAAATCTCACTGCAGCATGAAAGCCCTGGTTGGCATAGCCCCACATGGCGCAGTGACATTTGTTTCCAGTCTGTATGGTGGTTCTGTCAGCGACAAGGAGATTTTCAAACAGTCTGGAATAGCTGCGTTGTTGACTGAAAACATGGCAGTGATGGTAGATAAGGGCTTCCTGATCAGCGATTGCTGCAAATGCAAAGTGTACTGCCCACCTTTTCTGTCAAAGCAGAAGCAAATGCCAGCCTATCAGGTGAGGGAGACACAGGCCATTGCCAGACTGAGGGTTCATGTGGAGCGTGTCATCAGGAGGATAAAAGAGAACAAACTTTTTGATGGTGTCATCCTCCTGTCCCATGCCTACAACATCAACCAACTGTTTGCAGTAGCATGTATGCTGTCAAACTATCAGAACAAAGCACTGGTCAAGAAATGGGTGAAATAAGACAAGATGATGACACCTGTGCAGGTAGCTGTGATTAAGCTGGGTGAGCACACCGTAATCCCGTGTTGCCTGACACACGCTAGTGTTTTGTTTGAATAAATGGTAAATAGCAAATTACAATGCGTTGATGATTTCTTACAAATGCAATGATTTACTATTCATTACAAGAAAATCACTTCACTTTATTGTCTTTTTAAATACAATTGTATATTTATTTACATATATGAAATGTGACAAACAATATATATCAAAAACAAAATATTGAAATCACATTTTGTTGTCATTCAGAACACATGACTGAGGGATTGCCTCCTAAAAACAATGACGGCTGAGCCAGGGTCTAGCAGCTAACTGCTTACAGAGTTAACAATGACTACAGTGCCCACTACTTTTTTAATGACAGGTACTTCGGCATGTATGTGTAAAAAAAAAAAAAAGTCTACTTTTTCTCTGATTGCTCTTTCCACTTCTGGATCTGTGTATATTCTTTGCACCAGGTAGTCCTCTTGTGCCCACACAAACAAAGTCACACCACTGCATCCCAGATACAATAAGTTGACCCTGTACTTGCTAGTAATAGGCATGGCTTTTCTTGAGCTTAGGGGAGCCACATTCCATCTGCACATATTTGCAGTCGACATAATTTGGGACATTGGGACATTTGAATTCAACAAGGCCAAATTGGGGATATTCTGTTGGGTCAAAAACAACTCCATCAGGGGAGGCACCAAGCCAGTGCGTAGAGGGGTGAATGACAAGGCCACAAGGGGAGTAGTTCACGTTTGCCAGTCTACTGTATTCAGCTGCTACTGTGGGCTCCATCTCTGCACCTCTCCTCATTTCTGCAGTGTGCCTTGTACCTTTGAGTATTCGCTCTGCAAGAGAGTTAGCAGAGCTCTCACCTCTGACGTGACAAATCTCTCTAAACCTAGAGGCAGTAACCCTGGGTTTGCGGAGCAGATGCCACTCTGAGCTAGAGCTTTGCTCACAGGTAGCCTCCTCAATTTTGTGAGACATTTCCAAATCAACAGATAAGCTGTTCATATGTAGTTGCTCCTCTTCTGAGCACACCAGCGGTAAATCACATGGCAAGATCACATACCCCTCTATGGGCAAGTGGGGTGTTGGTGGTGTGTCAGTGTGAAGTGTGGTGTACCGAGACGTCAAAGCAGGCATCTGATAGGACAGAACACTGCCCTCCTGCACAATCCCGAAGGGGCTTGTCAGGTCTCATGTTCATTGTGGTCACAAGCGGTCTGTCTTCAATGCTGAATGCTGAGTATGCCTCCGTAACTCTGAACAGGCAGGGATCTGGTAATGGCCCCACCATGCCTCTGTAGAATCCACTCCTACAAAGAATGGCAAATACAATATAGCACATTATTGTGACAATAAAGGTTAGGAATACAGCACCAGAATTATGAATTTTAAAAACACAGGAAACACAATTTTCCAGCTAAAATTACCTTACTCCAGTCTGCACCATCCTATTTGGTACAGGCTTGGTGAAGACCATGGAGTTGATGGGCCCTGGCTTCACACCCTTAAGGAAAAGACAATTACTGTTCGTTGAGTCACTTTAAAACAAAAACTCTGTGAAAGATTACAAGTATTTGAACCTCATTGAAATTACCATTGTTCGCGGCTTGTGCCATTGCTGTTCCGATTCAGTACAGCTATGCACAGGTGGCACAACTGGCATGTTCAGTTCAGTGTAGTGTGCTGTTTGGAACAGCAATGCTACTGTGTGATTGCACAAAACAGTTCCTGCAACACAGGAGCACTGGTTGTGCGTGAGCACCACTGGTGATGAATCACGAAGCGTTATCTAAAAAAGAGAGAAGAAATACTAGTGATTAGTAACCTCACTTGTGGTAAATGAGCCAGGAGGTTATTATGAGTAGAATTATTGGTTATTTTTACTGACCCATTATCCTAGAAGAAGCATGTATTCCTGAATGCTTAGTGTTACCCTCTTACCCTACAATACCACAATGAACTTTCTTTGGAAACTAAGATGCCTTGAAAATTGTATTAAAGCAGTTTTGACTATATATTTGAACCCCCAAACTTACACATCCATAATCAATGTAATAATATCTGACCAATCAGCTGTGATAAAGCAGGGAGAAGTAGGACACTGTTGAGATTCCCTTAAGGTAAACTAATGTTTAACTGAACTGAAACTCAATAAACAGGGGGGAACACAGTGTCAATGCTGCCTGCCTACACTCAAACTGTGTGCTGTCTCGCTCTTCCTCATTGACCTATAGCACAAGGCTCTCACGCTGACCTGCCCTGTCAGCCTGTCTTTATTGGACACTGAATGAAGACAAACAGAGCAACAGCGTTAGATCTATACTCACGTCAAAACATCTATGGCAACATTGCTTTACAAAAGCTGATACCATTATGCAGTGTGGCTAACAACAAGACAACCTTGGCTAGGCTATAAGGCTATTAAACGATAGTATTTTTTAGCAAAATGGCTAATGTTTTAAAGAATTAACACCAGAAACAGTACATAGCGTTACCCAGAGCCCTATAGTCTACTATAGTAGTAGTATAATAATAATAATAATAATAATAGTAGTTATACTATAGGGCTCTGGCGTTACCTAGCTTTTGACATTACCATTGTTCGCGGCTTGTGCCATTGCTGTTCCGATTCAGTACAGCTATGCACAGGTGGCACAACTGGCATGTTCAGTTCAGTGTAGTGTGCTGTTTGGAACAGCAATGCTACTGTGTGATTGCACAAAACAGTTCCTGCAACACAGGAGCACTGGTTGTGCGTGAGCACCACTGGTGATGAATCACGAAGCGTTATCTAAAAAAGAGAGAAGAAATACTAGTGATTAGTAACCTCACTTGTGGTAAATGAGCCAGGAGGTTATTATGAGTAGAATTATTGGTTATTTTTACTGACCCATTATCCTAGAAGAAGCATGTATTCCTGAATGCTTAGTGTTACCCTCTTACCCTACAATACCACAATGAACTTTCTTTGGAAACTAAGATGCCTTGAAAATTGTATTAAAGCAGTTTTGACTATATATTTGAACCCCCAAACTTACACATCCATAATCAATGTAATAATATCTGACCAATCAGCTGTGATAAAGCAGGGAGAAGTAGGACACTGTTGAGATTCCCTTAAGGTAAACTAATGTTTAACTGAACTGAAACTCAATAAACAGGGGGGAACACAGTGTCAATGCTGCCTGCCTACACTCAAACTGTGTGCTGTCTCGCTCTTCCTCATTGACCTATAGCACAAGGCTCTCACGCTGACCTGCCCTGTCAGCCTGTCTTTATTGGACACTGAATGAAGACAAACAGAGCAACAGCGTTAGATCTATACTCACGTCAAAACATCTATGGCAACATTGCTTTACAAAAGCTGATACCATTATGCAGTGTGGCTAACAACAAGACAACCTTGGCTAGGCTATAAGGCTATTAAACGATAGTATTTTTTAGCAAAATGGCTAATGTTTTAAAGAATTAACACCAGAAACAGTACATAGCGTTACCCAGAGCCCTATAGTAGTCTACTATAGTAGTAGTATAATAATAATAATAATAATAATAATAATAGTAGTTATACTATAGGGCTCTGGCGTTACCTAGCTTTTGACAGCTAACGTTAGCGTAACCCGGAGCATAAGCTAGCTGGTTAGTACCTGTTACCTTCTTACCTTCATAGTTGTGTATATATGACGCAGCATATAATTTGAAGCCTTTATCGAGTTTGCTGGCTGGGGCTTTAGTCGTCCGGCAAATCCGATGAACATCTGACATTTTTAATTTTGGAAGCTCTTGTAGGCAGCGGGTATAGAAGGTCATCATTTCCAAACAGGAAATGAATCGGCCGCAATGAGTAGAATGCGGAAGTGACTGTGCATGTAGCCTATTGCAGAGACCTCAGCGACATCCAAATGAATATGAGTATGTTTTTCCTATGCAACATTTTAAGTTGGTTTATAAACATACGGTTAGAATGTGAAATTGAGAGTGTTGTAACTCGCAGAAATATCTGCAATATTTTAGCATATGGCAGCTAAGGTTGGCTAGCTGGAAAGCTAGCTAACTAACTTAATGCTAGCCAGCAGGAATACATCACAGTAGCAACCAAACCGTTTTAAATTGAATTAGAAATGACTGACTGAAATAAGTACGTTTTGACTGAAGTGAATACCCAAGTGGTTCAGACTTGTGTGTTGTGACATTTTAATTTAATATTGTGAAAGTGGCGCAAAGATGGCTGTTGGTCGGGTTTAGGGGTATGTGTTTGACTGTCAGTGAGCAGGACCGGCTATTAACCGGCGGCAACTGAGCTGCCTGTGGCGGGGGAAGACAGAAGCTTGCAGATAAAGAACAGACTGTGTGATAGCAGTTATTTTAGGCACCACTAATGTTACAGTGTGAGGGCTAGCTTGCTAACGGTAAACCAGCTAGTGGTTGGGCGAGTGAGAGAGGGAGCGGGGCTCAGTGATGCAAAGTAGTCGCTTTTCGGCGCCTCCCGCTTTTTTAACGCTGATTTGGGTGACTTGTGTAATTCGTGGAGAACCGAAGAGTTTTTGTTTGGGGGGGGGGGGGGGGTTGGAGTCCGTCAGTCCGACTGACGGACAACTTCTCACTTCAAAAAAGAAGAAGAAATCTAGACCGCAAAATAATTAAACCAGCGAGTTCCTGTTTTTCCTGGCCAATGACAGGTTCCTTAAACACAACACGTGCGTAACGTGTCTTCACGTGGTATATGTCTGAAAGGAGTTCTGACGGAGAGCACCGGAATGCCGCTCCAGCTCTTCAAATATTGCAGTACCCATAAGGAGCCGTACACATACCGCAGTGTTTGCGTGGCTGTGTCTTTAGTTGTAAGCACAGTGGCGATCTGTTGTTATTAGCATCTGGTTAGCTAGCTATGCTAACGAATTTAAAGAGCTTTTCTACAACCAGGTGGAAGAGAGCTCTCTCCTGAGAGGCTCAAATAACCTCAGCTCAGTGAGGTTAAGGCACATCTTGATGTGATCATTAGTGATTAATGAGACATTAGAGACTAAATGAAAAACAGGTATAAAATACTATATGACAGTAACAAAAAAGTTGTTAAAAATATCAAGATTAGAGTTTAAAAGGGGAGTGATTTGTAAAATATCCAAAAAGAAAAATCTGCCTACAGTTCGGTTTCATATGGGTGTTGAAAGATGTATCCATAGATCTCTTCATTTTGCTCTCAAAGTGCACCAGATTGATGCTTTTAACTTCAATATTTAATTAAAAATCTTCCCGGGGGAGCACGCCCCCTAGAGGTCTGATGACAGACAGTAATAGATGACATTATGGGGGGGGGGGGGGGGACAATGTGGACCTCTGTCGCCTGTCAGTGCAACTTACATGATGCTGTTTAAAACATAATAATAAAGGGCGGTGCCGGCCGTCAGCGAACCGAGCTGGCCGATCTCTGAATTTTAGAAAAGCGTTTTAGCCAATCAAAATGAAAAATGCGGGACGCACCTAAAATCGTGAAAATGCTGTGCAGTCCCTCACAAAGCGGTACATCTGGTCACCCTAGCTCCTGTGAATGACAATATATTGCAAAGACTGACTGACAATTCATGTGCTAGTGGTAACACATTTTTAAAAACTATATGCTGTTTTACCATTAAGTAAATATTTGAGTGAAAGTAGCCAGACCTGTACCAAAACCAGATGTTCGCATGTTTTGAATTATAATCCATGTTCATATTTCATATACACCAAAAGAGTGCTTGTTCTACTTTCTAGTTAAAAATTTTATTTAACCATGTCTGATACATTTTTAATTACAGGAGGTCTCCTTATGAAGAAACATTCCAAAGCTTGAATGGTGGACGTTCTACATAATATGGCTCCTCATTAGCAGTAAGTACAATGGTCATCTTACTATTTAATGCATGGGTGTTTAACACTTAAAAAAAGGATCAAGGTTTATCTTAGATTAACACTAAAGTGGTTACAGCAAAGTTGGTAACTCGTATATCTATACTCAGATTGTCATTTTTTGTTTAATATTTTTGTTTGTTTCATCTTCAGTTACATGTGGAAGTGTAAAGACTGTGCTGCAGAGGAAACCTCAAGATTTCAGCTATTGAAGCACGACAGGTTAAAACATGGCCACTTTGGCCGCAGACACCCTTATCCATGCACATATTCGAAATGCCCATGCACATTTAAAACTTGGAATGCCCTTCGAAGTCATCTATCCAGATCACATTTTGATCAAACATCACAAAAATCTGTAAATTTAACAACATTTACCTGCCATCATTGTTCTTGTAGTGGCATTGTCTCATTTGCCCCTTTCACACCAACGCGTTTTCAGCTCCGGCTCGGAGCTGGAGCCTGAAAAGTGCCGGTTTTTCCTGTTCACACCGCAGCGGCGCCGCCTCTTAGCTCCGGGATCCGGTTCACTTCCAGCTCCAAAAAATGGTCGGTCTAGAGGCAAGAGCTTCGGAGCTAAGAGGTGGCGTCGCTTACGTCTCTCTTACGTCGAGGCGTGCAGGAAACTAAACCCACCTCCCCTGAACATGGGTCGACTGTCATGCCTGCCTACAAGCAGTAGTGCTTATAAACACACTTTATAAAGTCAGGCAACACTAACCAGGCTTCGTGTGATTCTGTTTATTTGTACCTTACTTTGACCATCCGTTCACTGTTATTGATCATTGTGGAGAGACGCAGACGTTTTGTTTTGTATTATAGCAGCTATCGGATGGAATCAATACATGGGCTGCACAGGTTGTCGTGTCCGACTATCACAAGTAGAATCATAATTAAAATACGCCGGTAAAATGTGCCTGTAGAAAACGGTGTATGCCACAATAGGATAGCAATAGCAAGTAGTCAGTTTAGCTTCGGTTGCTATGCTAACATCACCCATTTTATACCAGAGAAACTTTCATAACAGCGTTGTGATACCAAACAGCGTCAATTCAGACTGACACACATTCACTTAGGCTAAGGGGAACTGGGGATATGTATCAGCTGCTTGTGTGAGTCGGACAGTGAATACTTTAGAGCGGCTGCTGCAGTGTGAGCTAACCGGGCGCTAACGGAGGAGAATAAACTCCCGTGGAAGAGCAGCCAACACTGCAGCGGTCGGTAAATGCCGCAGAAACACATTGATAAACAATGAACCACGGCACTCTGGAGCAAAGCATAAGGTTGGAGAAGTCGTTATTCAATTTATTCTGGCTTTGTGTGATTAAAAGCAACACGATCATCGACCCGACGCAGTTCCCCGTTGTTGTTGTTGTTGTGAGCGCCGTAATGCCGTTGGGGAGCAAATCAGCGATGTAAACGGTGACGTCATGACGCAGCAGCGGCAGCACCAGTCGGGTGCTGGGCGGTGTGAACAGAGCGGGAGCATTAAAGGGAAACCGGAGCTGAACCAGAAAAGCTCTAGCTCGGAGCTAGAAAGGGAAAAGCGCTGGTGTGAAAGCCGCAATTGAGAGTTTTCCGTTCATGTTAATAACCATCTCAAAAGACACGAAACCATCTGTTGTGTGTTTGAAAGTTGTTCCTTTTCAACAAATATTTACGGAACATATCAATCACACAAGAACAGAAAGCACAATACACACTGAACAATTTCAAAGCTGGAATTGTGGAAAATGGAAGGGCAGATTCATTTTGTTGTACATTGGGAGATACATGCTTGACAGAGAGTGATGAGATACTTCACGATGATGAACTTGAGGTTGGTGCATTGGTCCAAATGTCAGAGAACTTGCATAAAGTTGTAGAACAGAAACTGGCATTTATTTTATTAAAACTTGAAAACTGTTTCCATGTACCAGGCTCTGCCATTGATGAGCTGCTAAACGAGTTGCACTATTTGATTATTTCTTCTCTGGTGCCAGTATCCAGCAACATTCTAGCTGATTTCTTCAGTAACCATAACTTGCAAGTTGACCAATTGCTCATTAATCAGTTAGGCTGTACACTTTGTACGTCCAACCCTCTGTCAAAAGCTTTACAAAAGGAAGGACCTTTAGCCACTGCTTTTAAGAGGAAGCAATACTACAAGGATCATTTCAATATTGTTGATCCAGTTCAGTACATACTTGATGCAAAGACTAAAAGAAGTTTTCAGTATGTCCCTTTGCTAAAGATTTTACATCAGCTACTTAATCAAAATGATGTGCTTAGCAAGGTTGTTGAAAAGAGAAGAGAGCAACAGTGAGTGACCACCTTCACTATAAATCTTTTGAAGATGGCCAGTACTTCAAGAACAATGATTTTCTGTCAGGGGGGGAACTGAGAATCTCCATCTGTCTATACGTAGATGACTTTGAAGTCTGCAACCCACTCGGTACTTCACGTAAAACACACAAACTCTGTGCTGTCTATTGGATTTTGGGAAATTTGCCTCCTGGCAGCCATTCCTCTTTGACCTCAATATACCTGGCTCTTTTATGTAGAAGTGATGACGTGAATACCTTTGGCTATTGCAAAGTATTTTAACCATTACTCCAAGACTTTGTTACATTGGAGCGGCAGGGTGTTTTTGTCTCACAACTGGGTACATTTGTGAAAGGGACACTTCAGTGTGTAGTGTCAGACAACCTTGCAGCACATGGAATAGCTGGATTTGTGGAAAGTTTCTCGGGCCCATATGCCTGTAGGTTTTGTACAGCTCAGCGAGTTGAAACTCAGGTTAAAGAAGTGAAATCGGGTGCATTTACCCCAAGAAACAAGGAGCTTCATCAAGTCCATATTAATACTGCACAGGCAAAAGGAGGTAGCTTTTTTGGTGTAAAAAAAGCGTGTATTTTCACAGAAAGACTTGCCCATTTCAGTGTCACATCAGGGTATCCTCCTGATGTTGTCCATGATCTTTTTGAGGGAATAGTCCCAGTAGAGCTTGCACTGTGCCTTGGTGTGCTTATTTCCAAAAAGTTTTTTACGCTTGAAAACCTCAACAAGAGCATCAAAAACTTTCCATACAAGTGGGGGGACAAAAAAAACCGACCTCATTTGGTCCCAGTTAATTTTGTCCGAAACAAAAGAATTGGTGGCAACGCACACGAAAATTGGTGTTTATTGAGGTTATTGCCGTTTATGATTGGGCAGTTGATCCCTGAAGACGAACCAGCTTGGAAAGTGATTCTAGACTTAAAACATATTGTAGAGCTTGTTGTTGCACCTATCCACTGTGAGGAGTCTGTGGCATATTTAGAGTTTAAAATCTCAGAGCACAGACAGAGATACCAAGAAGTATTTCCAGATCAGCGACTCTTGCCAAAACATAACTTTTTGGAGCATTACCCAGAAATGATTAAGCTGTTCGGCCCCATTGTGATGTTTTGGACTATGCGTTTTGAGGCCAAGCACAGTTATTTCAAACAGGTTGTAAGACACACAAAGTGTTTCAAGAACATTACACTGTCTCTGGCAAATAAGCACCAGCTGATGATTGGCTATCACATGCACACAAGGAGTAATGAGAGGTCAGCCTTTGACGTGTCAAACGTCTCAACAATTCCATTAGATATCATGAAAGAAGACATAGCACTTCAACTAAGTCAGAAATACACTAACCTCACAACAGTCACGCTAGCACACATTGTCTCTAGCAATGGCATTGAATATAGAATTGGAATGCTTCTTGTGCATGGATCAGTAGGTGGACTGCCTGAATTTGCAGAAATACTTCAAATGTGTATATTGAAAAACACATTGATCTTTATATGCAGAAAATTGTCTTCATGGTACAGGGAGCACTACGGAGCATTTGAGCTCCAGTCATCTTCAGCCAGAGAGATTGTGTTGGCAGAGTTAAGTGAACTGACTGACAACTATCCCCTGAGTGACTACAAGTGTGGAACCCTCCGAATGGTCACCCTTAAAAGATACATACACATGTCAGGTAATTATCCTTTAATTTTTATTTGACTTTGACTGAATGTCTTCATGGGAATGTGGGTAAAATAAGACACAGAATATCAATTAAAAACATCTGGCGTTTGGAGTCAGAAACAAGTGAGGTTAGGTTTACAGAAATAATAAAACACAACTCTACACGGATGCTGGCGTACCCTAACTAAATCTATGCATGCTAGTTAATCAAGTCAAGTTGCATTTTGTAACATTTGCAATATAAATTTGAAACTGCCGACAATTCAAATCAGTCTGCAGTTTAATTGAACTACCAAAAATGATAATGCTGCCTTAATGTTTACTTTGGCTTTATTACTACACACGTGCAAGAGTCATTAAAATATAAATATTTACACAACACATAATTAAATATGTTACTAAAGTTTAAAGAATACTTCCATCACACTAACCCAGTACTTTCAATGCCTATGATACCTCTACTGATGATGACTGGATCTGCCTCGAATTGTATTACCTGCTGTTTAAAAATATATATCTTCTGTCTTTTCTTTAGAGTAACCTGTTGACAAGTATGGCCACTTCTGCAGTGCTTTGCATCATCCTAGGAGAAAATGACTCTGCAAAAGTAACCCTGCCTTTGGGAATACCAAGCTCTGTTGAGGAACTTCAAAGTGAGATTAAGAGACAATGTGAGGTGTTTGGAGACTTTAGACTGCAATACAAGGACCTTGATTTGATGAGTTTATAAACCTTACCTCCACCTCAGACATTCAAAACAAGGGGAAAATCAAAGTAATTTACCCCCCAAGTGACTTATCTACAAGCAGTCCTGGCTTCTCTGCACAGACATCCAGCCAGGATGAGATCAATTCAATCTCATCTGTGGACACTGATCTTCCCTCATCTTCTGATTCTTCGTCAACATCATCCCTCAGAAGTGCGCCATGGCCAAATGCCTTTCCTGTGCTGGAGTTTGTCTATGATGTTGAGATCCAACTCCAGCGTACCAATAGTGACTTTCAAAGTAATGGTACCCTCTTCAGTCCTAATCCAAGAATGAAGTCAGATATTCTTGAAACTTTGGCATCACAGATTGTGAAATATAAAGCATATCCCTCAAGTGCTGAATTTGATTCGGTAGCTGAAGCACTTGTGAAAAAGCACCCATGTTTAAGGGAGCAAGGCTCTGTTACTGGCTTTTATGGTTGGAAGATCAGTTTGAAATTCAAGATGGGAAACTACCACACTAAGCTGCGCAACATTGGATGTTCAGAGCTGACTGTCAATTCTTTAAAGCGTCAACAGGATGATCAACACACATCTCGCAATCAAGTGAAGAAACCTAAAAGAGCGGAGGTAAACTACTATCCAGACTATCCAACAGGACAAACCAAACAGAGCCTAGAGGAAGAGAGGCTGGCACTACTGTCTGAGGCACATAAGAACAATAACCAACAGGTGGTGAAGGATAAAATGGAGAGGACATTTGCCTATAGGCGTCATGAGGTGATTGAAGACAAGCCATTCATTGCCGAATTCAAAAGAAGGTGGCCGGCTCTCTTTTCTGAGCGTGAGGTCAGTCATATATTTTGTTGATAACTTAATTATTATATTTGACAAGGGGGTTCAATTTAAAGAAACATTTTACCAATAGTGAATATTGTTTATTATAAATCAATTTGAACGTTCCTTGTACATGTGATGCAGTTTGCCAGAAAACATTAGGGCAAATGCGTCCAAAGTCTGGCCACATACACTTATTATGTTTGTCATTGGAACCTGACTACAGAATCATACTAAGAAATTAACCTAACTTTCATGTTAAATGATAGCTTTGAGAAAAATAATTATTCTATATTTTCATTATTTTATCATTCTTACAATGCTTTGACAAAAAATCATCAGGAAGTAAAAAAAAAAATGTCATGGCTGAATTATTCCATTCACTTGTACTGTGGTGCTGCAGCCAACGAGAAAATGTGTTGATTTTATGATTTGATCTATGTGTTTGTCTTTATTAAATGTTTGTAGGTGGAAGCCGAGTTTGCTCGCATCACCACTGTCCCACTGAGATCTAAGTTCATGCAGCAGCTAGATCACCACTCCTCCAAGCTGTTAAGGATTTTCCAGAAAAAAGGGGGTGCCGCTGGGCAGAAAATAAGGAATATCATGGCAGAATACGACAAGGTGTGTTATCTCACAAATGCCTGGTTATTAGAAATATTTGTTTCGTTTAAATTCATTTTATTGTATTTATTGTGCAGTTGTATTACTTAAAGGTGGGGTAGGTAAGTTTCAGAAACCGGCTCGAGATACACTTTTTGTTATATTCCATGGAATGCTCTTAACATCCCGATACCAATGAATATCTTAAGTGCTTTGACAAAAAATCCATACAAAAATGTCATCTGTGGAAGCCGTAATACTGTAAAAAGTACAACCAATCCGTTTTAAACGGATTGGATTGCCGCCCTGTCTGTCAGCCTTCCATCTCGTGCACGCACAAATGTATCTCGTGCCCTCATTGGGCGTGCCGTCATTGGGCGTGCATTGCGCGTTCATGTGTGTTGGAGGAGGTTCTCTGTAAGGAAGTCTGAAGGAAGGGGCGGATTCTTTTCGGCTGTGTACTTTCAAATTTTAGTGCACTCGAGCCGGTTTCTGAAACTTACCTAGCCCACCTTTAAGCATGAAGTAAAATATTGGAGACATGTGGCTGATGGAAGACATTTTAAGTCATGTTCACACAAAGTTTAAAATGTACTTGATAAAGTCATTTTCAAAATGAAAATGAATAAATTAATTATATTTTCATCTAAATAGATTTGCATATTTGTGTACCTTTTCTGTGGAATGTAGTAATACATAGTGTTTCATGAATGCAAATTCACATCAGTTAGTCTTTAAAGCAGAAGTTCGGCTTTTTTGAATTGCAATAATTTGATTTACTGTGCTGTAGATGGTAGTGAAAACATGCTTATACTGAAACATATTTCTAAGATTATCATAATGCTTAGTTCCCAGTTAAATAAATACAGTGTCTTGGATTATAACTAGTGCTGTCAAAATTATCGCGTTAACGGCGGTAATTAATTTTTTGAATTAATTGCGTTAAAATATTTAACGCATTTAACGCATGTGCAGAATGGCCCGCCCCATACGTGCCACCAGTGGCAGCGCCAGGGTATGGCTGGGGTAGGCTACACCCATACCAAGAAATGGCTTAGCCCCACCATGAAAAATGATGTTAAAGTAAGCAAAATAAAGTCCGCCAACTCGCGCGGAGTAAATTGCACAGACAGTAGTTAGTAAGATTGATTTCAGGAGCCACTTGTCTGGAAATACCGAAGACCAGAAACGGTTTTGAAAACTTTTGTCACGTAGTGATCGTCTTCTCAATAGAACATCTTTGATAATGTCGGTGTTGTTGCAGGAAGTCCCGACGGAGAATACTTTTGCTGTAGTACAGGGGTGCACATAACTGGTACGCAGGTTATGTGCGTAATCTGAAACTTGTGTCACAAAGCGCATTTGCGTACCGACGTACTTGTGAAGCTTTTCCAGAAGGCGGTTAGATCACCGGACGACAGAGTCGGTCTCCGTGTGCACAGACAGGGCTGCTGTTAACGTCGGTCTGTACAACGGAATTGTGCCAAAACTACGCCAACCGGCTGCGGAGGGAGACTTCCCCCCCCTTCACTGGAGAACTGCGCTAAAACAGCTGATCACAACGTTCACACTCTGTGGTCACGGAGTACTCCACTAGCCCCCCCTCCCCTCTGTCGACTTCCCTGAAGTACTCCCCCGTTGATAGAAATCAACACGTAATGAATTAAAACCCCACGGTTTGATGATTGATAGGTGTGTGGGTTGTCTTTCATTTTGACACGCAGAAAAATGTTATAATAAACATAGATACTGTATGTTAAATGGATATATCCGCCTTCTTTCATTTATCTTTCCATTCCCACAACAATATACATAAAGAAATGGCATATTTTGGACATAGTTCGAATGGTGATTAATCATGATTAATTAATTTTTAAGCTGTGATTAATCTGATTAAATTTTTTAATCGTTTGACAGCCCTAATTATAACATAAATACTTTTAAAGTACAACTCACTACCTAGTAATAACCAAATACTTGCATTACAGGTGCTTCTTGTGGTATTAGAACTTGTACTCCAGTTGAATGCACATTCGGCCCTTCATAATAAAATGCACTTAGACACTGCCTGTAAATGTAAAAAAATTATGAATTTGCATGTAAAAAAAATAGTTAGCTTGTGCATTAATGCATCTAGTGTTAAATGCTGCACAATGTAAAAATACTATTCCCCCACTTACGCATTTCCCTTGTCCTTTGTTACAGAATGACGCCATCGAGACAAGGAGAGCCTGCGTTATAAAAGCACTAATTGTGTACCTTAATGAAGACCCCGAAAGCCTGATTAAAGAGTACCTCGTAAGTATTTGTGCCTCTGCTTTCCACAGTATTACCATCTGGAAACAAAAAAAGTGATTTATTTCGTACTTTTTTGAGCTGGTTTTAAACAAACTAATGGCACCACAGGTTTGAAAGAGCAATCGGAAAATAACCCATATGCATGCATAGTAAAATTCCCTTTTCAAACTATCAACAGCAGTTTGTAGACCGTTGCTTGAAACTGTTGAGTTTCTCAAATTTTGTAAAACCATTTTCATATCCATGGTTAACTAAATACCCACAAGCCCCTAGCAGATACCGTCAACAACTAGAAAAGCTACACCCAATGTAGCCTGTAGGTATATATGCTTATCTGGGAGCTGTATATATGTTACTTAGCAAAAGTGTTGCTTCTTTCCCTTGTGTGTGTAAGTCTGGCTGATGGTCTATTTGTTCTGCCTTTTAGGATGTTGAGACTGACCAGAGTGTAGATGAGATGGTCTTGGGAATCTTCGCCATAAAGAAGGAAGGTGCAGAGCCAACAGATTCCCTCGCAGATGTGGGGATTGTAATTGAAGGTGTGGAAGTGCTGAACAATCTTCAAAACATTGCAAACACACTGGCAATTTTATTTGGACTCACATATGCATTGGACTTGAGCTATCCAAAAAACCTGAGATGCACGTTTGAGGTTCTTCAAAAATCCTGATGGAAATGGATGTTCGCCACCTGTCAACAAAGGCTCAAGTGCTGAAAAACAAACTGTTTGAATGAACTATTTGAACACTACAAGTGGAACGCCCTGAAACGTCACGTTAGAAATCTTGGAGCAGGGGTTTTATCCAAATATTTCGGAGGGAATTTTATCTATGGATCTGAATGTTACTCAATAGGAATGTTACAAATGATTCATGTCGGACAGTTTGTACGTACAAGTTGCAGTTTGGGCTATGTGGTTAAAACATGGTGCTCTTTTGAAAATTGTTGTTGCTAGCTAAATCTTGTGCAACTTTTTCTATTAAGGTGATGGCAAACTAATTCTGTATATTTACCAAGTCAATAATATACTACCGTATCCAGCTAAGAGCAACATTAGCATGGAAATGTCTGTTCTGACAAGTGTGTTTCCAATATTTACTCATCTTTTAGCTCTGTTTTGGTCTCAATACTGTTGAAGGTTATCTCGCTCCTCGGCTGCTGGATGTTTAGTTTTCCTCTCCAGCTTGTTGCTAACGTTGGGGGCCAGGCAGAGTCCTGCACGGGTCTGATTTTCAAGACCCGCTCCCGCCCCGCACCCGCGACGTGCAATACCGAACCCGCCCCGCTACCTGCACATATTGCCAATTAGTTCCGCAACCCGACCCGACCCGTCGGCACAAGATCCGCAACCCGACCCGAACCCGCCTATATATGAGCAGTAAAAACGTGCAATTATTAACACACGCAGGTGCATATTTGTCTCAAAGCGTGGGATGTTGGTTATTTTCTCATCTAGGAACCAAAAGCCTCCAGACGTTGGGTTTCGCTCTCGAGGAAGTGTTATTGAAAATGCTGTATTCTCCGCTGAGAGCTTCACCTCAGCCATTTCCAATGCAGCAGATTCATGCGCTGCAGAGGTTATGATTATGCGCGGTCCCGCGGGGGAGAGGTCTGAGGATTTAAACATTAAATTATTATTATTTTAATATAGATATTATGCAACACCCGCGACCCGACCCGCATCTTCTTTGTTTTACCCAGACCCGAACCCGGAAAAAAGCGTTTGAAAAAATACCACCCGCGAATCACCTTTTTTGCGGGTCACCCGTCGGGTACCCGCGGGTACCCGACCCGATGCAGGACTCTGGGGCCAGGTGCTTCGTCGCCTGCTTAATGATAAACGTGGAGGGAATTGAGAGTCTATCAGAGCTGGCTTGCCGATTTTTTTTGGATTTAATGTGAAGAATTAGTCAACACCAAACAGAAAATATGCTATAAAACCAAAACAATAATCTAGAAAACTATGGTTTCCGGTTTTCATTATCTCCATAGAAACAGTTGATGACAAGAGACATTTATACGTTTTACACATTTTGTAGTTTACTTTTCTATTTTTGTGACGATTTACATGCGATGTTTAGTTGCAGTTTGGGCTATGTGGTTAAAAGATGGTGCTCTTTTGAACATTTTTGTTGCTAGCTAAATGTTGTGCAACTTCAACCTTTTGTGTTTGTTGATAAGGTGTGATACAAAGAAGTCTTGAAGGGTTTCCATGATTTTAAACTTGGTAAACCTGGTTGCCTATGGTTATATCACGTTTGATGTGAAATAAATGTTTTTTTTTCACTGAACAAAAGTCAGTTAATTTGAATTTACTTAACTACACTTCGTGGAATTTGTTGACATAGTCTGGTTTAGTAAGTGAACTTAAAATGACTTCCATTATAGCAATGAATACCAGTTAAGTAACACGGAATGCAGTAGTTTCCAAAATGATTTAAGTTTGTTAAGTTGGAACTACAAATTAAAGTTAAGTTGATCTTACTAAATACAGTAAAGTATAGCAGATCTTACTTTTAAGTAAAAATGAATATAGGTGAGTTAAGTTAGTGTTATATAATATCTTTATGTTGGCATTAATAAAAAAATCAAGTATGTCTAAAGAAACTGCACTGTGTTGACGTAATATTGTTTAGAGTTGTACCCCCTAGATCTCTAGTAATTCTGCTTAAAGTGCACCAGATTGAAGCATTTTACTTCAAAATGTTCAAACATTTCTTCCCGGTATGCCTGAGAAGGCAGATATGCTTGTTTTTCTCAACAAAAACTGTTTTTAAATGGGGGGGGGGGTTTCCTTTAAAAGTTGGACTGTTGTAGCTTCAGTGGTTCTCAGGTTACAGTTACATAGCAGAGAATATAAACAGACTGATTAATGTGAATATTACTGTAAACTAACCTGTGTAAAAGTTTCTCGAATAAATAAAATTTTCTTGGTGGAAGAAGCAATTTATAATTTTTTTACCCTGCACCTCAAAGAATCGGAATTGAGAACCGTTAAGAACTGGAATCGAAAAGTAGAATCTGAATCAGAATCGTGGAAATTCAAACGATACCCAACCCTAGTCGCAGGTTCCTCAACAGTGCATTACAAGACATCTATCAATATGTGTGTATACCTCCACCATTAAACTGTCGTATTCTGCACATTTCTTATACTATCTACATACATCGTATAAGAGTATAATACATATGTATAATATCAGTTAAAATAAGTGCTTAAACATACAGTAGTTAACATTGTAGGAAAGCAATATATTAGTACTTTGTCAGGCTTAATATTTAGACCCTGCAGATTATCATCTGATATTTGGGAAGTGTGTTACATTTGAAATGGCAGAAAGTCTTGTTGCAACTTCTAGATATTAAAAGAGGCCCCTTGAGTTTCTCTGGAAATTATCAATAGTAGCAGTTAAGTGAATACTGTTTAAACAGTACCTGTGTTTGTGTTTTGTATTGATTTCTCTGTTTTATCCTTTCATAAATGTGAGGACTAA
This sequence comes from Pogonophryne albipinna, assembly GCA_028583405.1. Lineage (NCBI taxonomy): Eukaryota > Metazoa > Chordata > Actinopteri > Perciformes > Artedidraconidae > Pogonophryne > Pogonophryne albipinna. Next base: position 25,869,329 of record CM053258.1, read on the forward strand.
AACTTGCTCAAACATTCTGGGGTGCTTGGAGTGAACAGGTTTTATTGCCCTGTGGGGGAGGTATAGATGGCAGGGTGAGAGTTGGATGAGAGTTCCTTCTGCTTAAGATCTCCAGTATGTCATGTTTCAGGGAAGTCAACATATCTTGAATAGTATATGTGTGTGTTTGATTACTTTGTATTCATATGAGAGTATTAATATGTATTATCTTTGTGAACAAAGGGATACAGCTCAGGCCTCTGGAATGTGCAGGAAAGTGTGTGTGTGAAAGTCTGTGCAGGAAAGTGAGATAACGGACGCCAGATACATTTTATTACCATCTCAGAGACACTTGTTTATTATCCTGGCTGGCTCGCGCTGATTCGCTAAGAAAAGTCATCTTTTATATCTTCCAATGAGATAGACTGACTCGGCTTCTCCGGTGATTTTTGGGTATAAAAGTTGGGTTTGAATTTAGTTCATTCTCTTTTTCCTCCTGCCGTCAAGATGAAAGGTTCTCCCGGCATTTGGACCAGAGCAGGGGGTGGGCCTACCCCTTTGGAGAAGTGTATTTGTATTCTTACCGTTTATCATTAAAGCAGATTATTGTTTAACCCCTATCCTGGTTGTTTTGGGTTTCCCTTCTTTTAAAGCAAACTCATATATGATCGGCGCGGAGAAGAGATATCTGCCACAACAACCCCCAAAGCTTTTTTCTTATTCAAAATAAGACCTTAACCTAAAGTATCCTTTAATGTTTAAATAAAGCCTTATTAGTTTGTCTGTCTGTGTCTCCTATTAATATCTAATAATAAAAATAATACATTTCAATAACGTGCTTTAACCACCAGGTGTCCCTTTCTATCAGCTGTGCACCCTTATGGTGTAAATATACCAATATACCGATTGGATCAAATATAAAAGTCAGCCGAATTAGTATTGATACTGCCAGGAGACTTATATTGTGAAGAGAAATTGAAGATTTTGTTTAATTGCTGATATATTTATGATCCACGTCACATATTCAGTTTCGGCGGCAGTTCCTCATGTTTGTCTAGAAGTCTTCTCACCAGGGCTCTATAAATAGAGAACTACGGCAGATATGTAATATTTAATGCAGCCGAACCGTGTATTACAATGCCGTTATGTGATGACTTTCAAAGAGAAAAGCAAGCAAACTCGGAATAAAGTATTATTTTATTTCAATTTTTTTTTTTGGATTTCACATCAACAGGAAGTCCGGTTAACTAAAATGTCCGTGCGCAACAATACCCCAACCCATAGATCCGCGGGTGAATAATAATCACCACATTACACACATCCCTTCACATTTAAATTCTAATTTGCATTAAAGTATTTCGTGAGGCCTTCTAAAATGTTTTTATATATAATTAGGGTTGTAGTTGAAGAGTTTGTAAATTATTGCGTTGCGCAATCGCACAACGGCACGTCCATTAATTCCACAACCACACACATGGATTAACATCGATTTAATACATTAATGTAGCCTTTGTTTCTGCTAAAAGAGGTGTCGACCAGCTGGGGCAACAAGAACATCGGCAAAATCGAGTGTGACTATTAAAAAATAAATAATTATTATATTAATATTGACAATAACAACCGACCGTCGGGGAGCGTTCTCATGGCGTCTATTATCAACGCTATGGGAGGTCTATGAAGGTCTATGGGACGCCCTGCCCGTTGAAAACTGACTCAAGGGGTACCCTGTCCGTAATAGAGTGACGGGGAGGGGCCCTGACCGTCCGTCAATATGTGACGGGTTGGGAGTGAGAACGTGTTGCATCAATTGCGCTATCCTCCACGTTCGTTGCAATGTTTCTTAAGGAGCACGGCTTGGTTTGGATACAATCTATAGAGGACGATGTTTCTCTACCCGTCTTTTACTCCTTCCTTTTCAGACTAGGACAGGTGACGATTAGGTGTCCTTGCTCACAGCAGTAATAGCACTCCCTGTTCTCAGCTGTTTTGGCGTTACCACGGGGAGGAGATTTTACCCTTCCATCACCTGCCACAGGATCACGGTGAACTGGAAGATAAAAAACATTTCTATGAGTTATTACAAATTCATCTGCCAGTACCCGGCAGCAGCAAGCGACGCAACTTTCTGCTCATTCAGATAGGTGACAATTTGATCTGACAGCTGATTTTTAAATTCTTCCAAAAGAATGAGCTCACGCTGTCCATGTCCTCTATGGATGTGATTTTGCTGGCTTGACACCACCGACCTTTTCCTCTAGCAAACTCCACGTAGGTCTGGTTGACATTTTTTCCACCACTCCTACATTTTTGTCTGTATGCCTCTGGTACCAACTCATACGCTCGAAGGACCGTGGCTTTCACAACATCATAATCGAGGCTCTCCTCAATAGTCAGGGCATTGCAGACCTCCTGAGCTTTTCCCACCAATTTACAATGTATTAACAGAGGCCACACTCTCTTTGGCCACCGCAACATAACAGCGATGCGTTCAAAAGCATTAAAATATGAGTCTACCTCTGACTCCCTGAAAGGTGGGACTAATGCTATGTGCCTACTCACATCAAAACTGTCATGGGGATTTTTGTGTGGTCTATGGGTAGGTGTTGGACTGGATGGTAGAGCGGCTCCCCGCTCTATCTCCAGAACTTTTACCCTTAGGTGCATGGCTTCTACCTCCAACTCCTTGTGTCTCAGCTCTACCTCCCTGATGCGCAGAGTCAGCTGTAGCTCCTTTACAGACATCCCAGCTTGGGAAGGCAGGCCTTGGAGTGGGGCGGACAAACCTGCGAGATCAACCACTTCATGTTTTTCCTCAAATACACCCTTCTCGACTAGTTCTGCACACAAGAGGTCTTTTAACTCTTGTTTTTTTGTTTTTGTAGGCACAAACACATCATAAAACTGTGCAATTAACACTAAATCTGCTACTGTGCAGTCATCTAGTCTCTCAATGGAAGGGTCCGTAGTAAACCATTCTAATTGATTCTCCATTGTGAATTCCAAACAGAAAAACTGTCAACCAGAGACATAGAATGTATGAGAAGAGGAAATAGCCATGCTTACCCGACACGATGAAAAGAACGGAAAGACCGGATGGACGAGCCCCCAATTTATGTTACGCCCAGGTCTAGGGGAACTTAGGCGCAGCACAACATTTGCACTCTCCCCACTCTTCCCACTCACAAGAACACGGACACCGAGTCAGAGAATGCCGTAATAAAAAATTATTACAAACAGGAGTAACAAAACCATAAAACAAACAAACCTTTAAACACAAAAATCTTACCGAACGAAAGAGAAAATAAACATACAGGCTTCTTATCTACTCTACTGTTGTTGAAGCAAACACAGTAGTGGTGGCTTAAAGCCCACCTCTGCTCCGCGCCGTTCGTTAGATGAGCCTGGTCAGATTAATAAGAGAAGGAGTTCAAAACACCGGCATAAAAGTTATAACAATAATCTGATTTTAATGGTAAAAAACACCAATACAAATTACAGAGTACTCCGGACTCCCAGCTCTACTGCTGTGCGATACAGGTATCGGGACCAGCCAGTCAGAAACAAGGGGGCATTTTGCATGAATAAACAACAGTATATATGGACATTTTTGGGGCGGAGATGTGGGTCGGCTCTTCCATCCCATTTTACTCCTAAGTGAAGCGTGAGAGCCTCGGAACTAGTCAAGGTCAGAATCACTTTTTATCTTCCACCTAACTTCACTCCTTTACTTTCCCAGGGAAGATTTCACACAAACTATTCTTTCCCAAAACAATCAAACATTGTACACAGATATATTGGTGCTTGAGATTATACTGGCCCCAGGAAGAACCTTGAATAAGAACATGTGCATGTGCTGGTGGGGGGAAAGTGTATGTGTGTGTGTGTGCTGATATCTGGGTCAGTGAGTGTAAGTGTGTGTGCTGGAGACAGGAGGTGTAAGTGTGTGTGTCAGGGTATCTGGGTCATTGAGTGTAAGTAAAAAAGGGTTATATATATAGGATTACTTTAAAACAGTCCCAAATAATACATGTTCACTTCAATACAGTTCAAGATAATACCTGTTTACTTTAATACAGTTTAGAACAATATCTGTTTGCTTTAACCCCTCTTTTGATCTCACCCTCAGAGATCAACTTATACACAGCATTTGAAACATAACCACCGTCATTCTTGTCTACTGTCTGTCCCCCAACATTTATATAAATCCATCAGAAGCTGGGATTTAAACCTTTAGGAACAGTCCACCATAACAACTTCTTATGACAGTGGAGGGAGACCAAAATATGTTAAAAAAATTGTCCTTGTCGGCTGAGTCATCGTGCTCGTCCTCCTCCGACGCGTAAGCCAACAAGGGCATTTGGTACGAAGGGGAAGGGGCAGCTTCTCCCTCAAAAAATGGGATATTAAAACAAAGTTCCTCAAAAAATGGGATATTAAAACAAAGTTCCTCAAAAAATGGGAAAAACAAAGTTCCTCAAAAATGAGATATTGAAACAAAGTTCCTCAAAAAATGGGAAAAACAAAGTTCCTCAAAAATGGGATATTAAAGTTCCTCAAAAATGGGATATTAAAGTTCCTCAAAAATGGGATATTAAAACAAACTCCACACCGGCTATATCAACCTGTTTCAGCGGAGAGTGGAGTCCCCTGTGCCGTCCTGGCTTGCCGTGTCTTTGTCCCCCCGATCCGCTGACGGCGGCTTCTGGGCTGCCTGCTAGAGAGATGTCTTCTGGATCCTCCTCCTCCGGCCCGCTGATGGCGGCTTCCGGGTCGATGCTGGAGAGATGTCTTCCCGATCCTCCGTCTCCGGTCCGCTGATGACGCCTCCCGGGTCGACTGCTGGAGAGATGTCCTCCCGATCCTGCTCCTCCAGTCCGCTGTTGGCTGCTTCCGAGTCGACCTCCTCGTCGAGGGCCACGTCCGTCCTGATGTCGTCCACGGTCCTAGCAGGTGGTTTCCCCGCCGCACACTGGCTCCAGCTGTCCCCCCTTTCCTCCTAGACGGACGGCATGAGCGATCCGCTGGGTCACTCGGTCGGGGCCGGAGAGCCTGGGGTTGAGCCACTTTGTCCTGATGACCTTCAGCCAGACGAACTCCGCTGTGTCGGTCTCCTGGGTCCCTCTTTGGCATCACCAACCTGTGTGGAGAAATCTGATACAAATCCCTCAAGCCTACACTCAGGGCTCCTGGGCCCTCAGCTGTTTGACCCACCACTGCGTAGGCCGCTTGGAGCCTGTTGGTGGGGTGTCTTAAAACAACAGCCGTCTGTGAACAGGTTTTCTAAATTAGTTGTAGACCTCCTGTCTGCCAGTGCAGCTTCAGAATCTTAATACTTGGACTGTGGCAACAAAACAAAACTCCAACATCTCTAGGTGAACCAAATAACATATTTCAATAGCTCTGAATTTCTGACAAGCATCTGTGTTTATTTTTAAATGAAATCCTTGAGATCCCATTTAAAATCTAAATATAATATGAACTGCTAATGTTTCTGGTAAAAAAAAACACACTAATGTTATGGATTCAAAAACAACCAAAATCATGATGCTGACAAAATGAATGATTTCCTGGTGATACTGCTTTTACCTGTCAGTGCTGAGATATTATCAAGATCTCTCACAGTAGCCTCTTGGCCACTGATGATACCTGTTATAACTCAATCAATATTAGAAACATGTCAACATTCATCAAACAGTATCTTATGCCCAGATATGGAGCAGGTCAATTCTAAAACTGTCAATCAATGGTCAGATTGAACATCCGAGTTGGGGCAGCAGGTTCCTTTCAGTCCCTTATGAAAAATGTACATTGTGAAGTTTACACTCCCCCTTTTTACACATGAACCTCATGTGTAACCATGGATTATAAGAAAATACCAAACATTTTCCCAAATGTACATCCATCATTTCCACAGTAAACACTTCAGTGAGATTAAGTGTTTCTCTCCATCCTTCAGTCCTAAAAGAAACAGAATCTTCATGTTTTAGTTTGAGTTTCACATTCTGCAAACTGCCACCTCCTGTGGGAGTGAAATATCATCAAGTAGATTAGAAACGGGTAATAATATGTTAGTCCAAAAACATGCTTGGTTAGTTATTGTTTTAGAATCATGCAGTTACGCTGATCACATGCAGACATACACTCACATTCACACTCACACTGTCAGGTTGTAAAGTCAAGTTTGGTCAGGTTCACCCCAGAGTCAGTCATTGACAGTGCCTTCTCAAGTTACACCGTCGGTCAGGGTCAAAGGTCAGTTGGTCTCAGTCTTTTTGGCCATGTGTGTGCTCTGCAGAGACTTCGATATTTCAGCATAGGCCAGTATCCTTTGTCTCCAAAAATCTGTCATATATGGAGCGCCATCATTTATTAATTCACGATTACAACTATAATTTTCCAGATATCTCTAACTTTTCATTGAGACAGCTGTTTCCCACATTTCCTGAAATGTGTTAGCCAAAAATGTCACTTCCTTATAGTACTACTACTGCAGTTTATTAACACCTAATCTATATTAAAATGTCTAATAGATCTATTTCAGAAACTTGTGCATATAATTATTATCTTGAGTCAAAACATTATTAGGATCTGTAAAGTTCTGCCATGTATTTCATAACTCATATTAATTTATCTTCAATACTGGTCCACTTAAAGAACAATGTTAACCTCTTTAACAGTAAGTGGAACCTTGGGTGTACGAACATGTAACAATCACTCCTTCCTTTATTAAGGATTTAAAAACAGAAGTAATTTCATCAATGGTTTGTAGTTGAATTTAGGAATTATCACTTATGGTAGGTATGTTTTTACTTTTTAACATCTCTAAATGTCAGCCAATTACCAATTAAATAGATGTCCATTAGGAGGTGGTGACGCTTGTCTTTTAAACTCATAATCTGGTGCCGTGCGCTCCCTGTGAAGCTGCAACTAAGATTTTAAAAACCACTGCAGGGTGGGTCAAGTGACCCATTCTCCCTATTGGTCGTCAATAATATGCACCTTTACAATGGGTGATCCAAGGCCCCACATTTGTTTACTCCCAATTATATTGCTTTTTCAAAATTAAATTAGCTGTTTTTAATTTTAATTTAATTTTAAACTCTACATTTTGAACGACAAACAACAGTTATTTCCCCATAAAAAGTTCTCCTGTAGTAATATATGCCACAATGGTGAAACCAATACCTCAAATTGAAATACTATATTTTGTTTAGAACTAGCTTTCCCTTCAACATGGCCTATATAAATAAATATTTGTCTGATCTTATAGAGATGTTACTAAAACTCTCCCTTTGAACTGATCAATACTGTAACAAATTAAAACACTACCAAATTCACACAATAAAAACTCTAAAAGAATAATTTGTAAACATGATAAAAATATTGAAGAATATGGTTCTACACTGTACTCTCCCCCTTTATCCCTCTGTGTGTTTTAGGATGGTTCTCATTTCACTTTCACAACTTTTTATCTTTACTTATTTATCAAGTCAATTCAATTTCTTTAAATTTGGTTCTTTAAGATACATTAGTAGATACCTTGTGGAGTATTCACAATAACTAATCCTCTCTAGGATATGAAATCCGTTCATCTTTAAGCAGTTACTATTTCCTTATTTATCTTTTGTTCATGATAACAATGGTATAACAACCACACGTTTTACCCATAGCTAGTTTCTATGTCAAGATTATTATGTGTGACATAATAATCAGATGTCTTGTTTGCTAAACAAGAATAATAAACTTTATTCTTTTCAGTATTCCAGACCATCATTTAAACAAGCAGCCTCTTATCTAAACACTAAGCATTAAGGTTTCTACACCACCCCCTGGGAAACTCTTGCACAATTATGCTGTAAAATCATTGCATCATTCCTACAGAGTCTGAACCATCTGAGACAAGCATGTCTCAAGATCTTGTCATAATGAGCACAGTCAGTGATGCAGCTGTAGTCAGTGGCAGGGTCCCCAAAAAGCTAGGACCGGCCCTGGTCAGTGGCCTTCAAGGAAACTCCCTGGCATTGGGATGAGGGAAGGAATCACTTGGCAGACACACGTTGTCCTCTGTACAGCAGAAATCCCCCCAAACCGCAGTACCTCTTCACACCACTGTTGCCTTGACAACGAGGCACAAGCATAATGTCAATATCTCCTCAGAGATGCGTTCTTTGCACACTTCTTCTGTTTGCAGTGAGCAACTCTTCACCAACACACTGATTCAGAGAACCCAAAAGGTGGTGCACAGCTATCCAATGCTGCTGTAATCACAGCCATTCAGCTACTGAGAAAAACTCAATTTAAATCTCTCTCCCAACGGGTTACAAAATAAAACGGCTGAGGTCAGGAATGCTGAAACAGGTGAATGTTAAAACAAACTAATGATAGTAGTCTGCCTATTCTTTATTACTTCAGTTCTAAGTTAATAGGCAAAACAAGGAAACTTTCCCTAACCACAGATTAATCTTTTATCTACTTGGTTATTCTATTCATTTTCAAATTGTTTATCTAAGTTGTGTTACAAGCATGGCGAGGTTGTAACAGAATACACAAATAACTGTATTCAATCCGCGCCGTATTTGAAAACTGTAATGAATTAAAATCAATGTTTAACGACGTAATATAAGTTAAATATATTGTTAAGCTAATTACTGTTTTATTGTGAAGGCATCTCTGGTGAACAGCGGCCTGTGGCTTTTATTTTGAAAGGCCGTTCCGGAAATATACTCCGTAATGTGAACAGTGAGCTTGACTTCTAGAAACACGGAAAGTTACGATAACAATCGTTCTAATGCATTAAATAAAGTCATGAAAGAGACAAGGAGGGGAAAAGGCGTGTGGAAGTAAGCAATGAACTGAAAATGCCACCAATCCTCCGTTTTAACCATGGTTTTAACGTGATGGCGGACATTGAAAACCGAAGCGGGCATAAGCACCCCTGTCATACACACACAAGATTCCTTCTGACCGACAAGAGCTCAAAAAACCCTTCTGCTTATCACTTACTACTCTTTGTTTTATTCATAACCTAAAAATACAATTGTGGTGAATAGCTTGCGTCTTCCTACTCTCAAAACTTCTCATAAAACCACAAAGTGACGTAAACTGTGTCCCACAAAAACGGCTAAAAACACAAATTATAGTTTCTTATTTATTTCAATATCTACCACCTCAAATCACACATTGATCAATTAATTTTCAATGTATTCACTCCAACTTCAGATCACTCGATCTTTCTCTTCTTCCATGATTGACTTCGTATCTATTATCTGACTAGGTTGATATGTGTTCATTTGTATTTATTAATACACTGGACAAATCTTGTCGTTACTTAATGTCCTTATTCTATTTATTTGAATGTTCTTAATTCAGACGTGCACACAGCATATGGTTGTACACCCTGTTCGCCTCCAGAGGGCAGCAGCTGACCACGAATGAACTTCCCAGCTTCTGCAAACCTTGTCTCCTGTTCTGCACTAAACTATACTTCTGCCCTTTCCTCTCAATTATTACACAGATTTGACGTAAAAAATAACACAATTTATTACAGAATTTCCCCAGCGAGTCAGCCGTGCAGGACTAGACTACCTCACGGAGACCTCACTGGTTCACTTTGCTAGGTCAAGAATGCTCTACTTGACTCTACACAAATATAACTCGATGCCCGGTCCGGAATGCCCTACCGAACTCTGAGCACCGACTTTGTTATTAGTGAGCTAAGGACTGGAATATACACCAGACTCTTACACACCCTTAGTGTCCTAATAGGCCAGGAATATACACCTGACTCTTATACACACTTAGTGTCCTATAGGCCAGGAATATACACCTGACTCTTATACAAACACTTTCTTAAGTATTGTATTTTTTACCGTGACTAAGAACACTGAGAACGACGATGACAACTCTAAAATTTTGTAGCAAAGCCAAATCACAGATTTTGGTAATCAACAGGTATCTGTTTTACCTTTGTATTATGTAGGACGTCCTGGTTTAGTTGTCAACGGTGTCCCGGGTGTCCTCCCCTGGACAGAAATTCGTCCGCTGGCTGTCGGTGGTCCTTCTAGAGACCAGCACTCATCACGTCGGGGTCACCAGATTGTTGAAGCAAACACAGTAGTGGTGGCTTAAAGCCCACCTCTGCTCCGCGCCGTTCGTTAGATGAGCCTGGTCAGATTAATAAGAGAAGGAGTTCAAAACACCGGCATAAAAGTTATAACAATAATCTGATTTTAATGGTAAAAAACACCAATACAAATTACAGAGTACTCCGGACTCCCAGCTCTACTGCTGTGCGATACAGGTATCGGGACCAGCCAGTCAGAAACAAGGGGGCATTTTGCATGAATAAACAACAGTATATATGGACATTTTTGGGGCGGAGATGTGGGTCGGCTCTTCCATCCCATTTTACTCCTAAGTGAAGCGTGAGAGCCTCGGAACTAGTCAAGGTCAGAATCACTTTTTATCTTCCACCTAACTTCACTCCTTTACTTTCCCAGGGAAGATTTCACACAAACTATTCTTTCCCAAAACAATCAAACATTGTACACAGATATATTGGTGCTTGAGATTATACTGGCCCCAGGAAGAACCTTGAATAAGAACATGTGCATGTGCTGGTGGGGGGAAAGTGTATGTGTGTGTGTGTGCTGATATCTGGGTCAGTGAGTGTAAGTGTGTGTGCTGGAGACAGGAGGTGTAAGTGTGTGTGTCAGGGTATCTGGGTCATTGAGTGTAAGTAAAAAAGGGTTATATATATAGGATTACTTTAAAACAGTCCCAAATAATACATGTTCACTTCAATACAGTTCAAGATAATACCTGTTTACTTTAATACAGTTTAGAACAATATCTGTTTGCTTTACTGTAAAAACAGGAGAAACCGAATATTCAAAAGAAAAGGGTTTTGCACTCCTAACAAAAAAGTAAAGCGTGTCTACAAAGACAGGTTCAGTAGCTTTTCTTTCAACAGTCTCACGACACAAGAGAAGGACCGGTATATGGTATAAATAAGTATTAGCACAACAGGACAGATTTCGTAACGCACATTTGTGTTGGGAGTAGGTGAAGTCAAGTCAGAGAGCGGCCGAGGAACTGCACGGCTGCAGCTTAATATCCTCCCGTGGACCAATCAGCATGCAGAAGGTAGCTAATCAGCTAACGGGCACCACCTGCTTGCTCACACACACACACACACACACACACACACACACACACACACACACACACACACACACACACACACACACACACACACACACACACACCCACACACACACACCGACACAGGAGGAGGGAAAAATGTACACATAAATGACCTAACGACCCAGGGTCGTAACAGCGTTGTCATCAATTTTCTTCAGCAAGTCCTCTCTGAGAGATTGAATGGCCCGTAGAATGGCGGTCTCATCACCTCGTGCTGCGCTAGCGGCTAGGGGCCCTGCCCCAGCACCGTTAGCCGGGCTAGCACTATTAGCTTTCGGATCTGGCGCAGCAGACGCCTTTTTGCGAGAGGAAAACGACATATTTCAAATAAACTGTTGGGCGGAGGCAAGGAAGAACAGCTTGGATTAAAGTTACTTGCATATAGTGTAGAGGGTAGTTGTTTAATATAAATATTCTGATTCTGGCGAGGTGCTTGAGAAATGCGACTTCACATGGCTCCGCTCCAGTACTTCTCATGAGCCAGTTTTGCTTTAATTTTGGTATTTATTTACAGAGTTTATGACATCTAACTATGTCACCAAGAAGAGACACTTAATAATGACTAATTGCACATGAAAACAACTCAGAGTAAACCAGTAGGGTGATGAAGATGCCTTGGTAGCTTGTCTTTTTGTAGGAAACAAACCACCTTCCAAAACATCAGCTAAAGTCCTCTGCAATGAATTGACTGTATGTGTGTATGTCTGTTGCCCATCTCAACACGATAAGTCAGTCGTAAACACCTGAACATCTGCTTTATTAGTCAATTAATGCCAACTGATATAAACAGTTTTGAAAATAGAAACAGTGTCATTATAATACATAGCAGTAGCTGAGAAATGTAAGCTTGCTCGCGTCAGTTCTAGCTAGGCTCCACACTTGTCCCGCACACTGGTGGGATCAGTTTGGATTATCTTTTGACCGCAGGGTTTGTTTTAAAGCTGTCTGACCGAAATCATCATTGAACCAATGTGATACTGTTGAAGGACATACATATACATTGCTGTCTTAATCCATGTCCCCTGGATCTCCCCTTTTCATCAAGGGGCCAATAAATACTTCAGTGGTTTATTTCCACCCAGTCATTCACCCACCTGCTCCTGTGTCACGCCTGTTCTCTCCATTAAGTTTGACCTTGCTGAATTGAAACATTGTTTATAAATGTTCTTTTTCCCATGAAACCAGTCTTGTTATTCTCCGTCGGTCACAAAGGCTTTTGTTAATCTGGATATCCTGACCTCATAAATATTTCCTTTCTTCCTCTCTACCATGGCTCATGTGGGCACATACAGTACACATCACAATTGTGTGTAAAGATAAGTGTACAATGTCTCTGATGTAACACTGATTTGTCCTTTACCCTCATAGGTAGAAACACAAATTCATAGACCTGCTTTATATGATGAAGCAGCTGTTTCCTGTTCTGCCATGCAAACATGTCTCAGTTGTGTTTTTCCAAATGGTTACCAGGGATCCAACGAGTGCTTATGTCTCGCCGTCACTTAAATGGAAGACTTCATTTTTCCCTCTTTGTTTCATTAATTCCATGAAAGTGTACAGAACGAATGTAGTTAATCTGCCAGAGCTGTTGTTGCAGCGATGTTAAATAACGTGTTGTGATGCATCGTCGTCATAATGATGGATCCTCCATTAGAGACAGCCCAGTCAGCAGTATTTGTCTGTTAATAACACCAACTGTCTGCTGCTGCTGGGCTGGGGGCCTCACTTCTGGAGGGAAAAGGCTTGTAAAGTACTGCAGACCCTGCACAGAGCCCCCTGCAGAGCCCATTAATCAAGGGGTCCTGGGCATTGTCCGAGCGTCAAACAGCACTTTGAAATGGAATGAAACCCATCGACGGCACATTATTCAAAACAGGACTCGAACGTGTCCACCACCCCCCCCCACACTTTTATTGGTCATGCGTACATAGCTACAGTGTAGTTATGACGATGAAATATTAGGTCACAGTGCAAAACAATAAAAGAGATACACAGAAAAAATTACTTTACAGATTTGGATTAATGATGTGAAATATAAACAACCCTTAAATCAGACTTTAGTTACACCTGAGTAAAATTCAGGGAAGGTGATTGTCAAGTGCCAACAATCAGGAGAGATATTTGATAGTTGGTGCTTGAGAAGACTAAACATTTATCTCCAGATACCTATAAAGTATATTCATTACTCGTTATTATCTAATCGTTCATTAAAGACTGTATATTATGGCTATTTTGCACATCCCTTTCAAGATTTCAAGATTTTCAAAGGTTTATTGACATATCATATACACAACTACAGTGTAGTTATGCTATGAATGAAAAACTTGGGTCACAGGTTCCTCAGCAGTGCATTACAAGACATCTATCAGTATGTTTTCGTTTCATTTCATTTCAAACCTTTATTTAACGAGATTGGTCCCATTGAGATCATAGATCTCTTTTTCAAGGGAGACCTGCAGCATATAGGTTCCACATGAAACATAAAACAATAAAGGACATTATACATTATATTTACAGGATACATTTACATAGATATAGACATTTACAAGTGCCCATAGTATCAACAAGCATTTCATTTAGCCTAGCTTTAAAAACATGCAGAGGAATGAGATTGCTCAGTTTCAATTCTTGCTGAAGATTGTTCAAGCAAGTGGAGCTGCGCCGTAAAAGCTGTCTTACCTAAGACAGTCCTTGCTCTTGGCACATCTAACAATACTACATCATGCGATCTCAGACAATAGCTGCTTGCAACTCTCTGTGTTATCAGAGAGCAGATATAATACGGGAGTTTACCCAACAAAGCTTTATAAATAAACATGTACCAATGACTGAGCCTCTTTACAGTAAGTGATGGCAAACCTGCCTTGACATACAGGGTACAGTGATGAGTAAGTGCTTTACAATTTGTGACAAATCTCAGTGCGCTGTGATAGGCGGAATCTAACTTGTTCAGGCAATAGGCAGGTGCATTAATATACAACAAATCACCATAGTCCAGCACAGGTAAAAAGGTCACAGAGCCTTTTCCTGGCCTCAAGGGAGAAACAGGACTTGTTTCTGAAAAAGAAACCTAGTCTAACCCTCAGCTTTTTAAGCAGGTTATTGACATGAAGTTTAAAAGTAAGACAATCATCAAGCCAGATACCTAGGTATTTATAACAGGTAACCACTTCAAGTACTTGTCCTTGCATAGTAACAATATCCAAAACAGGCTCTGGTGTCTTTTTAGCTTTTGAAAATAGCATTACCTTGGTTTTATCAACATTTAAAAGAAGCTTAAGTTCAGCGAGCTGAGTCTGAATAATGTTAAAAACAGCCTGTAATTTAACACCAGCCTCCTTAATGGAGGGACCTGCACAGTACATCACGGTATCGTCCGCATAAAAAAGTAGCTTCATTCACATTTTCACCTAAACTGTTGATATATATGGAGAATAAAAGTGGACCTAAAACAGAACCTTGAGGAACACCATTAGCAATGTTTAACCACTCAGAAGACAGCCCATCAAAGTGAACACATTGGGACCTTTCAGAGAGGTAGTTCACAAACCAACCCACTGCATGGCTGGATATGCCAATACTGAGTAGCCTCTGCTTTAAGATGCGATGATCGACGGTATCAAGCGCTTTGGAAAGGTCAATAAATAGAGCTGCACAACTCTGCTTATTATCTAAAATACTCGTAATGTCATTCAACACTTTCATTATGGCAGTGATGGTGCTATGTTGCTTTCTGAAGCCTGACTGATGTTTAGACAGGATATCATTTTTACATAAAAACTCCTTTACCTGTTCACTCACTAGGCGTTCGAGCACCTTTGCCAGAACTGACAATTTAGAGATTGGCCTATAGTTATTTAAAATAGTTGCCTCCCCTCCTTTTAGCAAAGGCAAGACATAAGCTGACTTCCATATTTTTGGAATTGCATTTGTGCTGAGGGAGAGGTTAAAAAGAGTAGTAAGAGGAAGAGCAATAAAATCTGCAGCTATCTTTAAAAAGAAAGGTTCTACGTTGTCCGGGCCAGCCGGTTTCTTAGGATCTAGCTTAGATAAGGCTTCATGAACAACATTGACAGTAAAAGGAGTAAAACTGAAAGGGTTTTCCAGACCACATTGTTCAGAGTCACATACTGTAGTGTTCACAGAAGCAGAGTTAGAAACAGAATCAAACATAGAACCGCAGGACACAAAATGCTCATTAAAGCAATTTAGCATGGTGGCCCTGTCCGATATAGAGCCAGATGCTGTGGTAATGCACGGAGGTAGCTCATTACAGATCTCACCGGTGGATATCGATTTTATGGCTTTCCAAAATTTCCTAGGATTAATTAGGTTTTCTGTGGTAACTGACAAATAGTACTTCGACTTTGCACTTTTGACATTTGAAGTGAAGCTATTCCTTAGCTGCCTAAAACGCAGCCATTCTACCTCTGAGCCTGATTGCCTAGCCTTTGCCCAGGCCTTGTTTCTCTCATGAAGGAGACTGGACAGTTAAGCAGAAAACCAAGGATTGTCTCATCCCTTCACTCTAAATTTACGCAGGGGTGCATGTCTATCAATGATCTCCATAAAACCAAGATAAAAATAAGACCATGCAGTTTCTACATCAGCACACAGATCGATTTTTCCCCAATCAAACCCAAACAGATCACTCAGATCATTCGCAAATACTCCCACAGATAAGTATTTATAGGGAACATTAGTTAAAATGAGATCAATTAGGGAGGATTTATTAGGGGACTTAATGTTAGGGTGAGTAGGACTGTCAACAATCTGAGTAACATTCAAAGAGATACAAAGGTTTTTAAAATCCTCTGACACTGCAGTTAACCAGTCCCAGTTAAAATCTCCAAGTAGCACTATTTCCTTGTAGTCTAGTTGCGATAAAAGATTTGCTAGCGAAGACAAGGAGTCCTTGCCAGCTGAGGGGGGTCTGTAACGTCGGGTTACGTATTGTAACCCTTGTTATATTAGCACAGGCGGAGCCCTCTACTAGACTCTATGGGTACTACCCTATCATGCAAGCATTCACCTACTGAGATTTCTATGGACGTAGCCGGCCCCGGGCGGGCCTACCTGAATGCGTGCGCATCTCACTTCCGTATAAAAGGAGGCCTCGCCTCCTGACCACCATCCTACACCACTCTTCAGCGAGCGGTATAGGACCGACAGTGCCCCAAGGTAGAGGGCTCCGCCTATGCTAATATAACAAGGGTTACAATACGTAACCCAACGTTATATCTCTCACAGGCTCCACCCTCTACTGGACTCTATGGGTACAGTGGGCGGAGCCCCGATGTATGCACGCACTGTCGTCCAGCACACCGTTCCACCTCACTGTCCCTGACCGGCTTTAGCAGCCACTGCGCCTCACTCACCTCTCCCTCGGTTGTAACCGTGGAGAAGTCTGGGCTGCGGCCGATAGAGCACACCCTGACGCGCTTGCCTTGCGAAAAAAGTGTGCTCGAAAAACAAAACAGTGCTGAGGGCTCCCTTGCATCCACCTATAGGCAGACAGGAAAAAAAACCCAGCCCTGTATGGGTTCACTATGCACTCTCCCTCCTGTGTACCTAAAGAGCACGGGGAGAATGCAAGTGCCTCCTATATCCCCACACTCAAACACTGACCCTGTGCAGAGTGTGTAGGGACTATAGTATGGAGGGCTCTCCCCCTCCTGCCCCCAGGCAGGCGAGTGGAGCCCTCCAGCCCTGAAAAGGGCCCAGAGCACCCCACGTCCCCCGCGACCCTCCAGGGGTCCGGAGAAACGTGAGGGCATTTTACGCCCGGGGAGAGGGTCAGATGCCCACTGACCAACAGCCCCCCCCCCCTCCTCACCGGTCCTGTGTTGCCCCAGCAAGCACAGACGTTGAGAAAGAGCCAGACATATCCAAGAGATAACACTTTATGAAGGGGCCTGGCGTTGACCAAGACGCCACCGTGCATATGTCCTCCACACTCGCACCGTTGAATAAGGCTGTTGATGCAGCCACAGCTCGTGTGGAGTGCGCACGGACCCCCGTGGGACAGGCTCTCCCTGCCTGCTCGTAGGCGTGTGCAATGCCTTCGCAAAGCCAGCCTGCCAGGCGTTTCTTGGACAGAGCTTTTCCAGTCGCCCCGCCCCCGAAGCACACAAACAGCTGTTCAGTGCGTCTCAGGGTAGCTGTGCGCTCTACATAACATGCTAACGCGTGCACCGGGCCGAGGAGGTGTAATTTAGCTTCCCTGGCCCCACCATGGGGTGGAAGACTAAATCCCCGCAACTGAATAACCCTCGACCTGAACGCACTCCTTAGGTTCTTGGACACAAAGGAGGGGTTCGGTCTGAGTGTCGCGCCGCTCCGGTCACCCCGAATCAGTAAACAGCTCGGGTGCACCGACAGAGCGGTTAACTCGGACACTCTTTTGGCTGACGTTAAGGCAAGTAGCAATGCTGTCTTCCACGACAGTGCTTTCAGGGAGGAGAGCTCTAGAGGCTCAAATGGCTCTGTGACCAGAGCCTCGAGCACCAGCGGCAGGTCCCACTGTGGGGTGGAGGCGCGCACGACTGGGCGCAGCCTCCTGACCCCCTGTAAAAACCGCAACATCAGTGGATGAGAAAAGGCTTACCTGCCGTTGAATCCCTCATGACAGGACGAGATGGCTGCTGCATACACCTTTATAGTAGAATGAGCCAGCCCTCTGTCCACCAATAACTGTAAGAAGGAACAAATAGAGCCCAACTCACAAGATAGGGGCTCCATTTTCCGCTCCTCATACCATCGCTGGAATCCCAGCCACTTTGGCCTGTAACAGGCTGTGGTGGATCCCGCTCTAGCTGCCTGGATAGACTGAATAACGCTATCAGACAATCCACCCTGTCTCAGCCTGTCCCTCTCAGGAGCCAAGCCTGGAGAGGACGGCCCAGAGTGGGTAACTCCCCGATTGCACCTGCCTCTTGAGACATTGCCCCCCAGAACTGGGGAATCGCCCAGGGCTGGCCCACCTTCATCTGCGTCATTTCTGAGTACCACGGAGCCCCGACGCGATCCGGTGCTACCAGGATGACTAACAGACGTTCTCGCCTCACTCTCCCCAGGAGAGGGAGAATGAGACGCAACGGTGGAAAGGCGTAGAGCAGCTTCCTTGGCCATGGCTCGTGTGCAAACGCGTCCATCCCCAAAGGCGGGTCGTCGCTCAGGGCCATGGAAAAACCACAGGGCACAGTGGCCGTTGCGCCGGTTGGTGAACAGATCCACTTCCGCTCTCCCGAACTGGGCCCAGATCTGCTTCACCACCTCTGGGTGAAGCACCCACTCGCCTGGCAGGGGGCCGCCCCTCGTTATGAGGTCGGCTCCCCTGTCCTCCAGTCCCGGGATACGAAGGGCTCTCAGAGCCACCTCTGATGCCCACAACCACAGCCTCTCCGCTGTGGCCAACAAGGCAGCGGAGCGGACTCCGCCCTGCCTGTTGATATAAGCCACTGTGGTGCTGTTGTCGCTCCTGACCAATACATGTCTCCCTTGAATTAGGGGCATGAAATGCTGGAGGACTAACACTACCGCCCGTAGCTCTAGGAGGTTGCTGTGTCGTGTTTCCGTTAGAGACCAGCGCCCACCTATAGCCCTCTTCAGGCAGGTCCCTCCCCATCCTGTTCCCATGAACACTGTGATGTAGGAGGTTACCCGTCCCAGTGGAGACCCCCTCCGGAGGCGCCCGGGAGACCCCAAGAACCGGAGGTTGCCCTCCACTGAGGAGGGGATGGTCACCAGCCGCTGTTTGTGCCTCTTGGGATCCAAACGCAGGCTGGAGAACCACCTCTGCAGGCGGCGCATATGCAGTAACCCCTGCGGGACCACAATGTGAGCAGCCGTCATGAAACTCAAAGTCTGCATGACAGTTAAAGCTGTCACTGTCGCCCCCTGTCGCAGCCTGTGAACCGCCCGGAGAAGGGACGCACTTCTGCTCCCTGACAGGGTGGCGCGTAGCACGCCTGTATCGAACACCACTCCCAACTACAACCAGTGGCGGCGCCAGAGATTTTCTCTAGGGGGTGCTGTGGGGTAGCTTGACGTTTCATAGAGGGTGCTCAAACATTAAGGGTTTCCCATTAATGCACCAGTGCTACAGTTGAATTTTCTACTGCAACACTCCCCACACACACACACAGTGTACCCGCGACTGTTACAATGAAGGCTCGATAATCAGCTCACGGCATATACAGTAGGTGTAAGCAGGGGTAAAATGCTATTTTTACAAGTGGGGAGTGGACCTCACCCCCTCTAGGAGGGTCCTCACCTTCTCTAGTGGGGTTTTTTAAATATTGAAGTTAAAATCATCAATCTGGTGCACTTTAAGCATCAATCTGGTGCACTTTGAGAGCAAAATGAAGAGATCTATGGATATACTGTATCTCTCAACATACATATGAAACAGAACTGTAAACAGATTTTCTATTTCTTTATAGATATTTTACAAATCACTCCCCTTTTAAAACAAACCGTTTGAGACCCACTGAGATAACTAGACTAAAGTTAACTATCTAAACACTGAGAGTCCTTTACTTCACCTGAGCTGAGGTTATCTGAGACTCTCAGTCTGACAGGAGAGAGTTCTCCCTCCACCTTGTTGTTGAAAAAGCTCCTTATATCCGTTAGCTTGGCTAGCTAGCACCAGATGCTAACCACAACGATCTCCGGTAGATACCCACCGGTGCGCGAGCTCTCTCTCTCGCTCGCTTGCGCACGCACACAAAATGGCTCGTGCCACACACACACACACACAGAGCAGAGCTTGAATGAAACACAGAGACCCAGAAGTAAGCTACTTGTACTCACAAGGCCTATTATGTGCAGAATCCCTCTAGCTTTCAGTTGGTTTTGATTGAGTATCCACAGGTGGACGTTTAAGGACTAAAAAACGATCCATTTGTCACTTTGCTGTTAGCAAATCATTTGGTGCTCTAGCTAACAGGAAGTCACTCAAGTGTCACAAAGTAATTTAGCCTATGGGTAGGTCAAAATCTAATGGGTGCTGGCCATAGGCCTAATCATATCACCTGTGTTGGCTTTATGTTTTTGGTCAAACATTTGTTTGTTTCACATTTGCATTGATGTAATCAATAATTTTTCTGATTTAATTTAATAAAAATAATAATAATAATTTTCTAAAAAGAAAAAAAACAACTCATATTTCTTGGGGGTGCTTAGGGGGTGCTTTGGCAATCCTGGGGGGTGCTTCAGCACCCCCTAGCTCCCCCCTGGCGCCGCCCCTGACTACAACGCCTGTTGGTGAGGTATGGGGGTGCTCTTTTTTCAATTGATCGCAAAGCCTAATTTCGTTAGGTGTGTGATCAATTGTGCTGTGCAAAGCATTGCCTGTTCCCTGGACCCGGCCATGACTATGAGGTCGTCTGGGTAAAAGAAAAAACTCTCATGCTGTGGGCGCGCAGCGGTTGAAGCGCAGTGGCCACACATTCACTGAACGTGCATGGGGATAGGGAGTAGCCGAACGGTACTCGTAGGCTATCCCCTGGAAGGCAAAACGCAGACACTTTCTGTGCTCCGGAGCAATTTCCACATGAAAGTACTGCGTCTTTCAGGTCGATGGTGGTCAACCAATCGCCTGGTTTGCACTAGCCCCATTAACTGTTTTTATAGTTAACATGAAGAATTTTCTGCAGGCAATGTAGCGATTCGGGCTGCTGAGATCTAGAATAGATCTGAATTCCCCTGTCTTCCTGAGAACCAGGAAGTACATGGAATAAAGACCATTTTCTCTGTGCTGAGGGTGCACAACAGACACAGCCTGTTTCTGCACCAGAGCCTGAATCTCTGCTGAGAGGAAACCAATCTCCTCCTAGAAAGACAGATTTCCTTTCGCATGCCCATAAAAGGAGGTGGGACGCTGCAAAACTGGAGTGAATAGCCCCGTTTCGGCGTCCTGTCCATCCACTTTGTTAGTACACAGCTGAGTTTCAATTCCCCATAACATTGTGTTAATGGAAAGCCCTCAGCTGTAGGGCCGCAGCTACTGTGGTACTCTCTGGTGACCCGTTCCGCCGCAAAACTCCCCGTGAAGGGAAGATTTGTCCATGGAGGGTCGACACAGAAAGGGCCGATTATTTACTGAGGTCCCTGAACGCACCGCCGCGTGCTCCACCATAATGCTGTTTTTACCACTACGGTAAACAGCATTTAATCGGAGTCTTTATGCTTTATAGGCGTAGTGTGTTCTACTGAGGTCCTGAACGCACCGCCACGCGCTCTTGTGTGAGTGCGGGCTCTGTCATAATGCAGCCTTTACCACTATGGAAAACTGCATTAATTGGAGTCTTTGCTCTAGGCGTAGTGTGTTCTCTGACAGCAATACGCCGGCCATAATGTCCCTGCACCCGCATAGCGCTTTCCTTTAGATAGCACTCCCTGCGGTTCATCCCTCTCATCTGCGCATGCCCACTAGCCACCTTCTTTACAGGAGCTACAGCTGGGGCAGCGAATCTGGAATTTGTACGGTTAACATTGTGTGTAAGTGTAGCATTTGTGGAAACAAAAGACACACAGATTTGGATACAGATCAACCTCATTCTTGTTAAAAAACATAGTGATCTGTGCATTATACAGGGAGGAGGCGAGACTCGCCCTCTCGTCCCGGGCGGAGAGATTTTCTCCCCCCGCCAGGCCAGTCAGATCCGTGAAGACGGGCAGCCCGTCCCCGTGAGTGCCGGCACGCCGGCCACGGGGTGGGCTGAAGAGGTGGAGGGCGCCGCGGGCACGAGATCTCCGTGCCGGCACCTCTCCCTTCGTCTCACCATCGCGCCGCGCTCCCCCGTGGAGGAGCGCGCGCTGCGGTGACTCTTCTCTCTACTGAGGTCTTTGAACGCACCGCGGCCCGCCCTCAGGGGAGGGGGGCCGCGCGCGCCGGCACAATGCCCTCTCTTCCAAACGGACATTATGGCAAAAAGTGGAATTGTGGAGAGAGATTACTCTTACTCTGGGATAAATGCACTCGTTCTCACTGAATGCATTTTTCCCACACACACACATCACTCTAGAACTAGAGTTTACAAACGTAAACCACCGTTCCCCTGCGGAGGTCCCTGAACGTACCGCGGCCACTCTCACGAGGGCCGCGGTACGTTCAGGGTGAAATGCATTAATCAGAGCTATTATACCAGGCAAGGTGTGTTTTCTGACAACAGCACGCCGGCAATAGCGTCTCTTGAACCCGCACAGTGCTTTGACAGCACACGGTTTATTCCACTCACGTGCACACGCCCACCTGCTGGCTCCCTATACTGGGGTTTACAGCGGGGCCGGGGAGTGTAGGACAGTGTTTCTTCCGCTGGGGATGGGCAAGAATCAGCCACGCTGCGATTACTCCTTATCCCGTGAGCAAGGAGATCGATCCATAGAGCCCTTCCGTAAACACGGGGGCTCCCAGGAGATCGACACGGTCCTCTTTGGAAAAATGCCATGCGACGTGATATCCCAGGGACATCACAAGGCAGGCAGCGGCGGCGGCCTGTGATGAATTAGGGTCGACCCTATATCATGTGAAGCCACCGAGCACCGGTCCCCGGGGGAACCGGGTCTGGGGCAAGGCTCGTGGACCAAGCTACTTATTCGGCCTTGCGGCCTAAAGCAAACAGATATTGTTCTAAACTGTATTAAAGTAAACAGGTATTATCTTGAACTGTATTGAAGTGAACATGTATTATTTGGGACTGTTTTAAAGTAATCCTATATATATAACCCTTTTTACTTACACTCAATGACCCAGATACCCTGACACACACACTTACACCTCCTGTCTCCAGCACACACACTTACACTCACTGACCCAGATATCAGCACACACACACACATACACTTTCCCCCCCCACCAGCACATGCACATGTTCTTATTCAAGGTTCTTCCTGGGGCCAGTATAATCTCAAGCACCAATATATCTGTGTACAATGTTTGATTGTTTTGGGAAATAATAGTTTGTGTGAAATCTTCCCTGGGAAAGTAAAGGAGTGAAGTTAGGTGGAAGATAAAAAGTGATTCTGACCTTGACTAGTTCCGAGGCTCTCACGCTTCACTTAGGAGTAAAATGGGATGGAAGAGCCGACCCACATATCCGCCCCAAAAATGTCCATATATACTGTTGTTTATTCATGCAAAGGGCCCCCCTTGTTTCTGACTGGCTGGTCCCGATACCTGTATCGCACAGCAGTAGAGCTGGGAGCCCAGAGTACTCTGTAATTTGTATTGGTGTTTTTTACCATTAAAATCAGATTATTGTTATAACTTTTATGCCGGTGTTTTGAACTCCTTCTCTTATTAATCTGACCAGGCTCATCTAACGAACGGCGCGGAGCAGAGGTGGGCTTTAAGCCACCACTATTGTGTTTGCTTCAACAGGCCCAATAATCGCTCTGACCTAGTGAGGCGGGGGCATCTCTAGCAATGAGCGAGTAGCCCACACACCCGCCGCCATGATCATCATCCAGGGAGTTTGAAGGAAATGGCGAACGTGAAAATGGCACCGCCTCGGCCATATCCTGGTCCCCCAAACACTCGAAGCAGAGGTGGTGGGGGTCGGCGCCCGCTATCTTTCTTTCTCTTTCTTCCTTTCTCTCAAAAAATACGTCTCGGACTCAGTGCTAGGCTATCACCTCCGCTCGCTGAAGGCAAGGCAAGGCAAGGCAAGGCAAGGCAAGTTTATTTAT
This sequence comes from Pogonophryne albipinna, assembly GCA_028583405.1. NCBI lineage: Eukaryota > Metazoa > Chordata > Actinopteri > Perciformes > Artedidraconidae > Pogonophryne > Pogonophryne albipinna. The sequence goes on from CM053258.1 coordinate 25,893,206, forward strand.
ATAGCACTTTTCAACACAAGGCAATTCAAAGTGTTTTACAAAAAATGAAAGACATTTAAGAAAATGGCATTTAAAATCAGTCATTAAAAAGAAAAGCAAATAAAATAAACATTAAAAGAAAAAAAATACATGAATAAAAGTTACAGTGCAGTCTAAGATGTGAATAGTTCAATTAAAAGCAGCGACAAAAAGAAAAGTCTTCAGCCTGGATTTAAAAGTAGTCAGAGTTGCAGCGGACCTACAGGTTTCTGGGAGTTTGTTCCAGATATTTGGAGCATAATAACTAAATACTAGCAGAGAAACAATACTAGCTGCTCCACTACTCCCCTTTGGCCGTCCTGGATGTGGCGGTACATGATACCATCCCTCACCATTAACCTCCTCCACTCTTTTAAAAGAAGGCACACCTGCCCACCACCACTGACCCTCTCGCTGCGGCTTGGTTTCCGGTTCAAACTTTTGTAGTGCAAGACGGGGCCAATGACAGAGTACTCCTTCTGCCCCACACGGATCTCCTGTTTTGTCATGGCAGGCAGGGATTCCGTCCCCACCTCCCTGTAGGGCTCACTTGACATGCCCGGCCCAAGGTCTTGTGAGTCAGGGTTCTCTGCGGCAGTGTTTTCATCAAGGGGCCCTCCTGGTTCTAGTGTGGGCTGTGTCTCCCCATGCACTCTCACATTGATCCCCACCCGCTGAGGACAGGTTTGTAGGACCTGTGTGACCTCCTGGTTTGACATACGGGAGAGGGCATCTGCATTTGCGTTACATTGTCCCCTCCGATACTGGATGTCAAAGTGGAATGTAGACAGCCGAGACACCCATCGCCGACCGGTAGCATCCAGCTTTGCAGAGGACATCACATATTTGAGGGGGTTGTTATCCGTCTGGACAGAGAATGGACGCCCATAGAGATGGTCGTAAAATGTGTCTGTCACTGCCCACTTCAGAGCAAGGAACTCCAGTTTGTGTGCAGGATACCTCGACTCGGCCGGGCTCAAGCCTCTGCTCGCATAGGCTATGACTCTCTCAGCTCCATCCTGGACTTGAACCAAGACAGCACCAAGCCCCTGTCCCGACGCATCGGTCTGAAGCACAAAAGGTAGGCTGTAATCCGGGTAACCCAGTACTGGAGCAGTCGTCAACTTTTGCTTCAGGGACTGAAAGGCTTCTTCACACTCTGTAGTCCACAAAAAGGGCAGCTCAGGACCCAAACTTGTCTTCCTTCCTCTTATTTTCTTCCTGGGGTCACCAGTTGTCAGGCGGTATAAAGGAGCAGCGATGCTCGAGTAGCCACCAACGTACCGCCTGTAATATCCAGCAAACCCTAAGAACTGCAACACTTCCTTCCTGTTTGTGGGCCTCACCCAGTCCCTGACTTTGCTGATCTTCTCTGGGTCTGTCCTGATCCCCTCCGCCGATACCAAGTGACCCAAGTACTGCACTTCCTTTCTCACAAGCTGGCACTTGGAAGGCTTTAACTTCAAGCCATGTTCATGAAGCCGATCAAACACCAGCTGCAACCTCTCCAGATGGTCATCAAAGGTTTTGGAGAAGATGATGAGGTCGTCAAGGTAGATCAAGAGGTGGGTGTAGTTCAGATCCCCAAAACAGCAGGTCATGAGCCTCTGGAAGGTGGACGGAGCATTCTGCAGTCCGAAGGGCATCCTGTTGGCCTGAAACAGCCCCATGGGTGTGCTGAATGCTGTCTTGTGCTTGTCTTGTTCCGCTACCTCCACCTGCCAGTAACCAGATGTGAGATCAAGTGTGGAAAAGTACTTTGCTTGCCCCAGAGCCTCCAGGGCCTCTTCTATTCTGGGCAGGGGGAATGCGTCTCTCGTGCTGTAGGAGTTTAGCTTTCTGTGGTCAATGCACAACCTTAATGACCCGTCTTTCTTAGTCACGATCACCACTGGGGACGCATATGGACTCTTACTAGGCCTGATGACTCCTGTCGCCTCCATCTCTATCAACAACTTCCGCACATCTTGCCACTGTGAAGGCGGAATATTGCGATACGGGAGCCGGAAGGGCTTGGAATCAACCAGGGGAATGTCATGCTGCATTGTTTTTGTGTGGCCGTAGTCCATGGGATGCTTGGAGAAAACACCTATGTTCCTCTCGACAAGATCTCTAAGGAGGGAGCGTTGGTGTTCATTCTCAACTGCTGCTTCACTTAGGTCCACCCCACAACTCACCACTACCTGGTCCAGACTCAGGCAGACTTCCTGACTCCCATTATTGCAACATCCACTCAGCTTTTCGTCTGGAAATTCCACAACATTGTCCACCAGGAATGCATTGGCCAGGTGAGTGTGTGGCTTAATAGTAATAGCATGTTGGGACAGGTTCATCACTCTGACCGGGGCGCAGCCTTTCTTTACATCAGCCAGGACTTTGGCAACCAAGAGGTCCTGGGGAAGCTGCAAGGAGGAGTTGCTTTCAATGAGGGCAGTATAAGTCTTTCTCCGTGGGCCCATTTTGATCTCACACCTCATGTCCTTCTCTTTTCCTGCGGGAATTCGAATCTTGCGCCCGGTATACACAGCAGGGCCCACCTTGTCATCTGTTGCCTCACGGTCGGTGCTGCCAATCTCCAGTAGAGCAGTGTACCACTCCGGGTGGTCTTCCTTGACTCTTGCTTGGAGGTGACTCCTCGAGGCCCGAATGACATTCGTTCCCACAAGCAATGGAACAGAGGAGCGATAATCAGAATCAGGGACAACAAAAGCAGGCACAGTTTTGAACTCTTTTCCCAGCACTTTCAAGTCAATTTGCAGGACACCATAGTAGGACACACTTTGACCTGCTGCACCCTCTATGGGTACTTTAGAAGGCTGCAGCTTTTGGTTCTGCAGGGCAGGGTGGTTGCAGCAATATCTGTGAGTAATACTGGTTACCTGAGAGCCAGAGTCGATGAGAGCTTTGCACTTCATTCCATTGACTTCAACCTCACTCTCGTTCCGTGGGCCTACTAAGGGGGTGCCCTCTTTTCCACCAATTGATTTTTTTACTTGCTTTGGGTGATCTTGCTGCCCGCCCATGGTTGCCCCGGTTACCATGGGCTCTAAGCGTTTAAATGCTGAGCTGAGTTAGGCCTGTTCTCCTCCGCAGGGGTCATAGGCTGTGGTTGGCGTGCCCAGGCCGGATTGGGATCTGGGAGCACTGCTCTGCAGACACGGGCTGTATGTCCTTCCTTCCCACACCGGTAGCATACAAAACTTGAACTCTGGATTGCAGTTCTAGGGGGTGGCAGAACCCTTGGAGGAACCGTGGGTGAAGCAGCAACTCTTGACTCCAGACGAGACAACTTTGCCATCTGCTCCTCTTGGTTAACAGCCAATCTCTTGACCATCTCTGTCAACGCTTCATGTCAATAACCTGCTTAAAAAACTGAGGGTTAGGCTAGGTTTCTTTTTCAGGAACAAGTCCTGTTTCTCGCTTGAGGCCAGGAAAAGGCTAGTCACTGTGACCTTTTTACCTGTGCTGGACTATGGTGATTTGTTATATATGAATGCACCTGCCAATTACCTGAGCAAGTTAGATGCTGCGTATCACAGTGCACTGAGATTTCTGACAAATTGTAAAGCACTTACGCATCACTGTACCCTGTATACCAAGGCGGTTATGCCATCACTTACTGTACGGAGGCTCAGTCACTGGTACTTTTTCATTTACAAAGCCATGTTGGATAAACTACCATCTTATATCTGCTCCCTGATCTCTCGGCGAATTGAAAGTACTTATTGCCTGAGATCGCATGCTGTGGTTTTATTAAATGTGCCAAGTGCTAGGACTGTCTTAGGGAAGAAAGCTTTTAGATGTGCAGCTCCACTAACATGGAACAGTCTGCAAAAAGAATGGAAAATTACCAAGCTAGTACCACTACATGTTTTTAAAGCTCGGTTGGATGCTACAAAATCAGATGCTGTTGGTACCTGTACATGTGGTTAAATATGTAAATTGTAATCCCTGTACATTTTGCTGTATGATGTCCTTTTGTTGTTCTGTTGTTTATGTTTTTATGTCTTCTTGTGAAACCTACTGCTGCAGGTCTCCCTTGAAAAAGAGATCATTGATCTCAATGGGATTTTACCTGGATAAATAAAGGTTTTGAATTGAATTGAATTGAACTCTGACCACTCTGAGGTATTCTTTGACCTTTCTGCCCTTACATTAGTACCCTCTGTTGTAACATGCACCTGGGTGTATGTTTTCTTTGCCTTGTTTTGTGACTGGAACCTTTTAGACTCTTTAGCTAGGTTTCTGAGTTCAGTTTGAAGCTCTCGGAAACTGAAAAGCAGGGGCTTCATAGGTGAAATCCTCGTGTAGACTTCCTCATCAATAAGCCCTCTTAGGAGCTGTCGGGTAAGTTTGCAATCTCGGTCAGGGAAAGGCCTGCCCCCTCTTTGACTTTCTTCGACAGCCCGCAGTATTGCCTCCAACGCTATAGCATAAGAGCAGGGAGATTCTCCGGACCTCTGGCTACGCTGATAGAAGTCAGCCAGTGGATCTAGAGAGCCCTGTGTGTCACCGTACTCTGCCCTCAGTTCTTCAAATGCCTTCTCAGGGGTTTGATCATGGGGGGGTAGGTTCAGAACCAGCTTCCTAGCCTCACCACCCAGGTGTCGCACAGCAGTGGAGAAGCGGAGGTGCATGGGAAGCTCTACTGCCTCCAGAAGGTACTGCAGGTCACAAATCCAGTCCTCTATGAGCATTTTACTGTCAGCATTGCCAGTGAAGACTTGGACATTCTTCACCTGATGGGTCTGCATGAAGCCACCATAGGCAGGCAGTGGAATGCTTGGGTGGGTGAGGGCTCTGCCAGGAGTCCTTTGCAGTGGCTCAGATAGACCGGGTTGAGTGTGGTGAGTGGGATATGGAGGTAAGGGCGCGGACTGATGGAGAAAATGGCGATTACTGCTGACTTGATGGTCCGAAGCAGGCATCCTTGGAGCAGGGGCTTGGGTGTGAGCTGCATAAGTTACATTCAGGGGGTTGGGCGCTGTCATGTTGGGGCCCCATGCACTGGTGACAGAATGTAGCCTCGGGGCTCCTTCACTTTGAGTCAGGTCATGTGGATAATGGACAGCAGCTTGTGACATATGTGATTGGGGGGTTCGTTCATAATCTGACCATCGGAGGGTCTGCCCAGCAGCAGGGGGGTTATTCATAATGTTAATTGTTTGTGGTGTTTCAAACCTTGGTGCGGGTACTTGGGGTTCAGGAGCGGGATATGCATAGCTGGTGTAGACATGGGAGTTACGCTGAATGGCCTCGGTTGGATAAGGGGGGTTAATTGGAGGATTTATGTTGGGCTGCTGCATAGTTCGCATTTCAGGGTAGGCGTTGAGCGGGAAGCTCGGAGGTGGTACAATAGCTGTGGGTTCATACCAAGCCCCCAGGAAGTGCGCCGGACTCACATGAAAATATTCGTGCTGGCCAAAGGGCGGTACTACACTTCCGTTTGGTTGTCAGGCCCGGAAACACTTTTTCCCATTGACTTACATGGGGAAAGAATGGTCTGTAAATCGTTGGATAATTTTTTTTAAACTAAATAAACTACCAAGTATGAACACTTGTATAGCCCTTATTAAAAACATTCGTTCCTCAAGTTGTAATAATGTGCTAATAACGTTATTCTGAGAGTTATTTCCCTCTGCATTATGAACGCGCATCTAACCCACAGGACCGCGCTACCCGGCACGTTCATGTTACGTGTCCCGACCAATCAGAGCACACTGTGCTCACAGGGACTCCGGGAGGGTGGGGGCTGGAGCTATTGGAGCTACAACGAGCCGTTAAAGGCAGAGAGTGAAATTCAGTGAATACACATAGTTTACAGAGATGCTGTTTGAGAAACCAATGTGAGTTGCGTTTATCTTTACCCATGGATGCACAATAAGAACGGACCCATATCGTCTTACTGCCATCCCACACTGCGGTCAACTCAGCCGTCTCTCGCATTTGCTTGGTCAAATGAGCAGCGCTTAATTTTTGAGTGCGCGATTAATAGCGTCTTTACGGTAATCGCCGAGAAGCGGCGCTGACGGTAGTACAAGTGCTTATGCTATATTTGATCAATCAATCAATGATATTTTATGAGGGATAAAATTATTTTTAGCCATAAGTTCTTAATAAAATTGGTACTGTTGGACTCAGTACATGTTAGACTACTACCACAAATACAATCAAGTACTTTTACTGTGTACTATTTGAGTAATACTCTGTCAAACTCCCCTCCAGAGTACAATAATGCATGTTTTCTGCCATCTTTGATGAGAGATACAATCATTTTTTGCAATAAATTCTTAGTGAAATTGGTACTGTTGGATTCAGTACTACCTGGACTAGTAGCACAAGTACAATCAAGTACTTTTACTGTGTACTTTTTGAGTAATCCTTTGTCAAACTCCACCCCTGGGTACAATAATGCATGTTTTCTGCCATCTTTGATGAGAGATAAAATGATGTTTTGCAATAAGTTCTTAATTAAATTGGTACTGTTGGATTCAGTACTACTTGGACTAGTAGCACAAGTACAATCAAGTACTTTTACTGTGTACTGTTTGAGTAATACTCGTTTAAACTCCTGTCCTGAGTACACACTTTAATGTATTCTGCCATCTTTGATGAGAGATAAAGTGATTTCGTGCAATAAGTTCTTAGTGAAATTGGATACTGTTGGATTCAGTACTACTTGGACTAGTAGCACAAGTACAATCAAGTACTTTTATTGTGTACTTTTTGAGTAATCCTTTGTCAAACTCCACCCCTGAGTACAATAATGCATGTTTTCTGCCATCTTTGATGAGAGATAAAATGATTTTGTGCAATAACTTCTTAATGAAATTGGTACTGTTGGATTCAGTACTACTTGGACTAGTAGCACAAGTACAATCAAGTACTTTTACTGTGTACTTTTTGAGTAATACTCGTTTAAACTCCTGTCCTGAGTACACACTTTAATGTATTCTGTTATCTTTGATGAGAGATAAAAGGATTTTTTGCAATAAGTTCTTAATGAAATTGGTACTGTTGGATTCAGTACTACTTGGACTACTACCAAAAGTACAATCAAGTACTTTTACTGTGTACTTTTTGAGTTATACTCGTTTAAACTCCTGTCCTGAGTACACACTTTAATGTATTCTGCCATCTTTGATGAGAGATAAAATGATTTTGTGCAATAAGTTCTTAGTGAAATTGGTACTGTTGGATTCAGTACTACTTGGACTAGTAGCACAAGTACAATCAAGTACTTTGACTGTGTACTATTTGAGTAATCCCCTGTCAAACTCCCCTCCAGAGTACAATAATGCATGTTTTCTGCCATCTTTGATGAGAGATACAATCATTTTGTGCAATAAGTTCTTAATGAAATTGGTACTGTTGGATTCAGTACTACTTGGACTACGACCAAAAGTACAATCAAGTACTTTTACTGTGTACTTTTTGAGTAATCCCCTGTCAAACTCTCCTCCAGAGTACAATAATGCATGTTTTCTGCCATCTTTGATGAGAGATACAATTATTTTTTGCAATAAGTTCTTAATGAAATTAGTACTGTTGGATTCAGTACTACATGGACTAGTAGCACAAGTACAATCAAGTACTTTTACTGTGTACTTTTTGAGTAATACTCGTTTAAACTCCTGTCCTGAGTACACACTTTAATGTATTCTGCTATCTTTGATGAGAGATAAAATGATTTTTTGCTATAAGTTCTTAATGAAATTGGTACTGCTGGATTCAGTACTATTTGGACTAGTAGCCCCACCCGCCCCCTTCACTCTGTGTGACTACCCAGTCACTTCTGTGGAGTCTTTCCGCTTCCTGGGTACCATCATCGCCCAGGAACTCAAGTGGGAGCAGAACATCTGCTCCCTCATCAAAAAAGCACAGCAGAGGATGTTCTTCCTGAGGCAGCTGAAGAAATTCAACCTGCCAAAGACGATGATGGTGAACTTCTACACCTCCATCATCGAGTCCATCCTCACCTCCCCCATCACCATCTGGTACGCTGCAGCCACAGCCAAGGATAAGGGCAGGCTGCAGCGTGTAGAGAGGGTCCTGTCTGACATCCCTCCACGACCTACACGCCTCCAGGACCCTGAGGCGGGAAGAAAGTGGCAGACCCCTCCCACCCTGGAGACAAACTGTTCACCCCTCTCCCCTCTGGCAGGAGGCCATGCTCCATCAGGACCAAAACCTCTCTCCATCAGGACCAGTCAACGTCTTCAGCCTCCAGCACACTTTACCTGAACAAGGCTCATTCCCCAGGATCACAAAACGATCCCTGTATAGTCTGAGTACCAATGACCTCATATTATGTCTTGTCATTAAAGTTACATCACCCATTATAACAATTCACTTTCCATTATTCTCTTGTCTGTTCTCTTGACTGAATTACTATAGTCCTGTCTTTAACAAAATGTAAAGTCCTTCTACTGCACCTTTTTAAGACTCCAAAACAGGCATTTTGTACTGTAGCCTATGTGTTTTTGTGTCCCATATGGGTTTATAATTGATTTCTGGTTAGGGGGGGGGGGAGCTCTGGGTCCTACGGCCCATGGTGTGGTTGGCTCGGGTTCTCTCCTTCAATCAATCAATCAATGTTTATTTATATAGCCCAAAATCACAAATGTTACATTTGTCTCAGTGGTCTTCACAGTTTGTACAGAATATCAGTATAACAATACGACACCCTCTGTCCTTAGACCCTCACATCGTACAAGGAAAAACTTCCAGAGAAAACCCACAGTTTAAAGGGGAACATGGGAGAAACATCAGGGAGAGCAACAGAGGAGGGATCCCTCTCCCAGGATGGACAGACGTGCAATAGATGCCGTGTGTCCTTCTGTTTGTTCCTTTTGGCCAGACCTCTTTTTGTTTCCCGTTTCGCTTGTGTGAGCAAACGGCTGATTATCAATAAATGCTTGTTACCAAGTACCGGTTATTGCGTGTATTCTTTCATGTTGCGGGTCTCAGCACGAGCCACTACCGCGGAGTAGAGGTTGGGGACCGTAACAACATATCCAAGCCACTGTGAAATGTACTTTGCACTTCAATGGAGTAATAAAAAGTTAAAATGGACATTTTCTTTGTTGATTGAGCTGATTGAATTATGTAGTTATGGGAAAATCCCAGTTAACTAGTCAAATTTACAATATATTATCGTATTATTTACATTTTTATATGTACAGTAAATTACTGGCTGTGTTGCATTACTTCTACAGTAAAAGTGTGAAAATACAGGTAATTACTGTAATTTATGTACAGCAAGGTACCATAATACCATAGCTCTGTACTGCTATATCACAGTAATTCCATGGGCATGGCAAATGTAAAGTCACAGTATTTAGTTGTACTATTATTCTAATTTACTGTAACATATCTACAGTAAATTACTGTGAAATATTTACAGTGAATTACTGTGAAATCCATGCAACTAGTAGCCAGTAATTTACTGTAATTTTACAAACCAAACATTTTACAGTGTATTTTTGCCCCGCCCCCTGCGTTGTGTAAACGACCAATCTCCTTGCGGTAACAGAGCGCGTCAATACCTGTCAATTAGTGCTTCCATGGACCTCATCTGTAATGGAAGCTCGTCGAGGGTACGTATATTTGTATTAAAACAGAAAAGTAGTTATATACATAATTGTGTTCGAAAATAAAACACAAATGTTTATATGAATTGTTACAAGATTTCGATTTTCTATAGTACAAATCTGGGCCATTTGTTGTATAATTTCTCCAAACACATACAGTACAAATGCCTGTTTTGGAGTCTTCAAAAGGTGCAGTGGAAGGAATTTTGTTAAAGACAGGACAATATAAGGTGTTGTGATCATGGGGAATGAGCCTTGTACAGGGAAAGTGTGCTGGAGGCTGAAGACGTTGACTGGGACTGATGGATTGATGAGACTGAAGAATCTGCAAGGAAAGAACTAGGGGCAGAGAAATTATATATTATACATATATTAAAAGACAGCAGCGTCATAAGAGGCCAACAAGAGTGACAAGGGTGCGTCACTGTGCTGAAGGAAAGTTGTGACCAGCTATCCAGGCCAGTCTCTAAAGACTTTCCAAAGTGTAACAATGCTGTTGCTGGAGTACTGATCTAGTGGATCTAGTGTTCATATCATGTGTTTACCATATCCTGTTAAAATACTCTGTCCAACATAGTCAGTATTGTGAAGAACATTTTTCTAACGCTTATTATACAGTGGGGCAAAAAAGTATTTAGTCAGCCACCAATTGTGCAAGTTCTCCCACTTAAAAAGATGAGAGAGGCCTGTAATTTTCATCCTAGGTATACCTCAACTATGAGAGACAAAATGAGAAGAAAAAAAAATCCAGAAAATCACATTGTCTGATTTTTAAAGAATTTATTTGCAAATTATGGTGGAAAATAAGTATTTGGTCAATAACAAAAGTTCATCTAAATACTTTGTTATATACCCTTTGTTGGCAATGACAGAGGTCAAACGTTTTCTGTAAGTCTTCACAAGGTTTTCACACACTGTTGCTGGTATTTTGGCCCATTCCTCCATGCAGATCTCCTCTAGAGCAGTGATGTTTTGGGGCTGTCGCTGGGCAACACAGGACTTTCAACTCCCTCCAAAGATTTTCTATGGGGTTGAGATCTGGAGACTGGCTAGGCCACTCCAGGACCTTGAAATGCTTTTACGAAGCCACTCCTTCGTTGCCCGGGCGGTGTGTTTGGGATCATTGTCACGCTGAAAGACCCAGCCACGTTTCATCTTCAATGCCCTTGCTGATGGAAGGAGGTTGTCATTCAAAATCTCACGATACATGGCCCCATTCATTCTTTCCTTTACACGGATCAGTCGTCCTGGTCCCTTTGCAGAAAAACAGCCCCAAAGCATGATGTTTCCACCCCCATGTTTCACAGTAGGTATGGTGTTCTTTGGATGCAACTCAGCATTCTTTCTCCTCCAAACACGTCTAGTTGAGTTTTTACCAAAAAGTTCCATTTTGGTTTCATCTGACCATATGACATTCTCCCAATCCTCTTCTGGATCATCTAAATGCTCTCTAGCAAACTTCAGACGGGCCTGGACATGTACTGGCTTAAGCAGGGGGACACGTCTGGCACTGCAGGATTTGAGTCCCTGGCGGCGTAGTGTGTTACTGATGGTAGCCTTTGTTACTTTGGTCCCAGCTCTCTGCAGGTCATTGACTAGGTCCACCCGTGTGGTTCTGGGATTGTTGCTCACCGTTCTTGTGATCATTTTGACCCCACGGGGTGAGATCTTGCGTGGAGCCCCAGATCGAGGGAGATTATCAGTGGTCTTGTATGTCTTCCATTTTCTAATAATTGCTCCCACAGTTGATTTCTTCACACCAAGCTGCTTACCTATTGCAGATTCAGTCTTCCCAGCCTGGTGCAGGTCTACAATTTTGTTTCTGGTGTCTTTTGACCAGTGGCGGAGCCAGGACATTTTCAGTGGGGTGGCCAGGATGGAACCAGTGATCATTTTGGGGTGGCATTGAAAACACTATTATATGAACATAAAAATACATCTCACTATAAAATAAGGGGTTATTTAAGGCACCTACAACACACCTCTACATTATTTGGGATCAAGTGGTGGAATAGATCAAATAATATTCAGTATATCTAACAATTTCTTTCGTATTCCCGCAGGCAAAGTATCAACGAAGCTTACATTATACAAATGTAATGCAATATACAGACTGTTTAGCTTATGGTGATCAGCAGCACTATGGGCTCATTCTCTCAGTGTATCATCAGGAATACAGAGACACACACACATCATTTAAATAAGAGTTTTTAAAGTAAATGATAGGTTAAGAATAATCATCTTAAAGTAAATAACAATAAACAATAGCCCTTAATCTGATCAAAAGACGTGTTCAATGGCATTAAAACGAGAAAAAACGCGGCTGAATCGGTTAATCCATAGGTTTTTAACGTCTCTGTATAAAAAAAATGATTTCATTTATAATCCATAATTCAAATTGTATGTAAAAAATCGCAGAGCAAACGTTAGCTGCTAATGGTAGCCACCAGAGTGGCTGCTGCTTCCGGTCTAGGCTATGCAGCAGTCTAACTCACGCACATTACCAAATAAGGACTAGGTGGGAGTTCCCCTCGATTCCATTGGCTCTGACGGTCAGAAAGAGATGTCACATGTCAAAATCCAGCAAGGGGGGCCAGAGATATGGAAAATCCACCCAAATGGCCCCAGAAGAGGTTTTTTTTTGCTAAATCTGTCTAAAAAGGTCAAATATCACTTGTTTTGCATCAATCTTGATACAGGGTACTTATTATATGTTGTACTTTGGATTCCTAAAGCTTTTAGTCTACTAACCCATCATCCAAGGTTAGTTTTCAATATAAGTACAAAATATATTTTGGACGGACACTATAATTTACAGTTTTTTACCATGTTCAATCTGAATTTTCTTTAAAATAAAAAACATCTATATTTATTCTGACTTTTCTACATCCAACTCACAGGTTTATCATTACTTTGAGAAAAAAGATTATTAATTTAACCCTTTTAGAAGGGAAGATATGGTCATTTGTTCTGGGAATGTCATTTTCGAGCCTGAAACCTGAAAAACAGGCACGGGGTTTAACAGGTTAATGTCAGCTTAGTAAAAAAAAACATAACAATTATTATTTACAATGGACTAAGCTTAGCTAACAGACATAATTCCACCACTCATGGACCACACCCAGTTTTTCAAAAGAAAAGGTGGGTGTACAGGGCTGCTGAGCCTAGAGATGGATCTGTTGGTCCTGGCACCAGGGAGAGGGACAACTGATTTAGTATGAATAGCTGCTAATAGTCTACCTGTATTTGTTAAATGTCAGCTAAAAGAGCAGTGCAATTAAAAACCTGTATAGATATTAACAGTACTTAATGTCAGCTTAGTAAAAAAAAACATCACAATTATTATTTACAATGGACTAAGCTTAGCTAACAGACATAATTCCACCACTCATGGACCACACCCACCTTTTCTTTTGAAAAACTGGGTGTCGCCCTTTAGTCCCTCTCTCTTGTTTTTCTCTCCTTTCTTTTCTCTTTTGAAAGCCTGACTTTGTAAGTCGTTGACACATGGTATACAGGGTTTCCCACACATAGACTATACTTGGGCGGGCCGCCCAGGTATATTAACCTCTTAAGCCCTGAGCCTGTTTTTCAGGTTTCAGGCTAGAAAATGCCACTAACACAACAAAGACTATATCTTCACTTCTAAAAGGGGTAAATTAATAATCTTTTCTCTCAAAGCAAGGTTACATCTGTGAGTTGGATGTAGAAGTGTCAGAATCAATATAGATGTTTTTATTTTAAAGTAAATTCAGATGGAACATAGTAAAAACATGTAAATTCTAATGTCCGCCTAAAAAAAACCATTACTTATAGTAAAAACCACCCTTGAATGATGGGTTAGTAGACTAAAAGCTTTAGGAATCCAAACTATAACATATAATAAGTACCCTGTATCAAGATTGATGCAAAACAAGTGAAATTTGACCTTTTTAGAGAGGTTTAGAAAAATAAAGTCCAGGCGGACTCACCTCTGGGTAATTTGGGAACCATCGGTTCCATTTGAACTTTTTCACTGTAAAAATCATTTTATTACTTTGAATTTTCACTATAGGTATTCATTCCATCCAAATACAACTGTTGTGAAAAAAAATAAAAATAAAAATAAAATATAAGAACATACTCTGTTATCCTCTTAGGCAAGGCAAGTTTATTTATATAGCACTTATAGGCCCCACGGACCGAAATCGCGTCATTTGCAGGAAACAACGTCTAAGGAACCTTACTATTTAATAAACTATGAATATTTTATATCCCTATAACGGGAAAAAACGTATTTAACTGATCTTTTTCATTTATTTTTTCAAAAAAAACACAACACAATGCTAACAGTGAGCATCTGAATTAGCCCCGAGCGAAAAATGCTAACCTATTACTGCACCGAAAATCACTCCTAGCTCCCTTATTACTTATCCTAGCTCCCTTATTACTTATCCTAGCTGCACATCCAACACATCGTTTATGATCGTAAAGACACAGAATCTAACGGTGCCCACCTCAACACTGAAAGATACAAACTTGCGACGTTATCAACAAAAACGTACATCAAAACAAGTGGCGCTAGGTACTAGCATGCGCTAGGCTAATGGCTTACCTTCCTCTTTGCCTGGTCTTCAATGGCATTAAAACGATAAAAACGATGATGTAGTTAATCCATAGGTTAATATCCAATGTGGCTGTGTCCCCTTTGAAATGTTCTGATAATCTATAAGCAATAAAACTGCAATTCCGTTATCTGCTGTCCGCTCTGTCCTCCGTGTGTTCTGGGTTCTGCTGTAATGCCTGGTATTGCCGTAGTAAACAATAAATGAAGCCGCCTGCGTAAAGTACTTAAACTGGCTGGCATTCTTTATACTTTACGCAGGACCATATCTCTGGAACCCATTGGTCGATTCGTGTGATTTACACATTTTTCTTAACCATCAGAACCAATAGAATCGATGGGCAGTTCCCAAATCAACGTAAACATTACCATAGCGGACGTAATAGAGAAGCGAACAAAGCATATCTAAAAGTGCACGTCTGGACGGCAAAATTTTAAACCCAGTATATTGCCATAAATATGATGAAGGATTATCAGTCAAAATTTCTACGTGACACAAAGACATTGGATTAACCTTGAGCGGCGTTTTTATTCCGGTGAACACAACTTTTGATCACAAATCAAAAAAGGTAAGACGAAATTATTGTAATATTTTTGAAACCGGATGTTGTTTACTTTCTCTTTTCTGGCTGATAGCTCCGCAATTCGGGGTCCTACAGTGATGATATTACATGTGTGGAATCTGTGGAGTCTCGGCTATAAATCGTATATCTTGTTTGTGCAGTTACGATAAGTAATAAGGGCATTTCTACCGTGAGTGCTGTGCAAATTCCGTTAGCATTACTTAGCATTTTTTCGCTCCATGCTAATTCAAAGGTTTGGTATTACTCTTGTGTTTCTTTTAGCTAAAAATGGTTCACATTGTCAGTTAGCTGAGTTTCTTAGCGTTAAAAGGGTATGGAACATTAATAGTTTCATAAATGTTAAGAAGCCCTGAGACATAGTCTCATAAAAAAACGGTGGGAGGGGTCCCCTGGGGGGACCCTCGGGCTTAAGAGGTTAACGGCCGCCCAAGTATATTTCGCGACCCATTTAGATTTTTTCTTTTTTTTTAATAATAATATATATATATATTTGTTTTCGTCCGTGACCACGACACCATCTGCGATCGATTAACTTGTGGACAATGATCCCTCGCTCTACGCCTCCTGTACCCAGTCCCGGACTGGCCATCGGGAGGACCGGGGGGTTTCCTGATAGCCTGGCCTGTTAAGTGGCCTGCCTCACACAGGGTGACTGGCTGTCTACATGATGTGGCCTCCCGACATGGCCACAGTCATACAGATCATAAATCAAAGCCGTTGATTGGTCTCTGTGTGTCATTCAAGCTCGGGATAACCTCAGCTCAGGTGAGGTAAAGGACTCTCTGAGTGTTTAGATAGTTAACTTAGTCTAAGTTCTCTGTGGGTCTCAAACGGTGTGGTCACCATTTATGTAAACACATATTTCCATTTGAGAGGGTAGTGATTAGTAAAATATGCATGAATAAAAAGTTAACTAGGTGAAAAAAGGTAAGATACACTTTTAAAACTTGTTGAGAGCTAAAACTAGTCTTTGCTGCTGCCTCAAAGAGGAGCAGGGGAGACAGGAGGGAGACAGGAGAGGCTGGTTCAGGAGCACAGACACACTTACAACTATAAATGAACCAAAAATAAATAAACAAGTTTCAGTGTTTTTTTCATATTGGAAATGGTATGTTATTGGTTATGGCCATGATTTTATGATTATTGAAATGTATACAGTTCTGTTTCATATAGGTGTTTCCATAGATCTAGTCTCTTTATTTCCCCCTCAAAATGCACCAGATTGATGCATTTAACTCCAACATTTAAAAAAAAATCTTACCGGGGGAGCATGCCCTCGGTCCACCCCCACTTTAAATCACATTGATAGGTTCCTAAATACATTTACCATTTTTTTTTTAAATAGTAACCCATGTCCATATGTTTATTTGTGGGTAGTAGATTTAAACTATAGGGCTATCACTATGGGTCCTGCCTGTATCTGTTCGCTCTGCCATGGCGTGAAGGGTCTGCTAACAAGCGACCAACAGAAAGGTTAATGTTGTTGCACGTCACGTCACCTCACTATTTGATATAAGACTAACATTCCTGACAATAGATCTCAATAGTCATCTTTTATGGTGTAAATGCATTTTTAATAATAACATTTTTGAATGGAACATTCTCAACATGAATGCATAAATCCAAATAAATATAACTTAAATATGTGGGAAAATACTGTGTTTGAAATGTGTAATTGAAATTAGATGCTAGCTTTTTGTTTTGATATGTATATATATTTTGTATTCCAGTCTCCCTTCAGATATGTTAAGTGGCATGGCATTCAACACAATGCTGCTCACCTCCTTCAGTTGGGAGAAAAGCTGGTTCAGGTTCAGCCTTATGGGGGTACAGGGCTGCTGAGCCTAGAGATGGATCTGTTGGTCCTGGCACCAGGGGGAGGGACAACTGATTTAGTATGAATAGCTGCTAATAGTCTACCTGTATTTGTTAAATGTCAGCTAAAAGAGCAGTGCAATTAAAAACCTGTATAGATATTAACAGTACTTAATGTCAGCTTAGTAAAAAAAAACATCACAATTATTATTTACAATGGACTAAGCTTAGCTAACAGACATAATTCCACCACTCATGGACCACACCCACCTTTTCTTTTGAAAAACTGGGTGACATACTGTCGCCCTTTAGTCCCTCTCTCTTGTTTTTCTCTCCTTTCTTTTCTCTTTTGAAAGCCTGACTTTGTGAGTCATTGAGACATGGTACTACACACGTAAGTACTAGCATCCCTGCTCCTCACATGCTCACACTAGTGTCTGCTAGAAAGTGCCGGCGGTGCTGCACCGCGTTTGGAGGCAGGACCAAACCATTACATGTAAATAGAACGGGGTGTACAGAGGCTTTGGATAATTAACTTTTGGAAGAAAATAAGTAAATGAATTGTAAGTTTAGTGAGTACTTTACATTATCGATATAACGTCCTATTAATGTTAATTATTGATGAATGATGAAAGGTTACTTAAACATTTTTTTCTTAATGTTCTAAAATAGTTTGGGCCCCCGTGGTGAGAGTGTTTGGGGTGGCCAATAGGGTGGCCAGGATTCAGCTGGGGGTGGCCACCCCCAGCCACCCCTCGGTTCCGCCACTGCCTTTGACAGCTCTTTGGTCTTGGCCATAGTGGAGTTTGGAGTGTGACTGTTTAAGGTTGTGGACAGGTGTCTTTTATACTGATAACGAGTTCAAACAGGTGCCATTAATACAGTTAACAAGTGGAGGACAGAGGAGGCTCTTAAAGAAGAAGTTACAGGTCTGTGAGAGCCAGAAATCTTGTTTGTTTGTAGGTGACCAAATACTTATTTTACCGAGGAATTTACCAATTAATTCATTAAAAATCCTACAATGTGATTTCCTGGATTCTTTCCCCCATTCTGTCTCTCATAGTTGAAGTGTACCTAGGATGAAAATTACAGGCCTCTGTCATCTTTTTAAGTGGGAGAACTTGCACAATTGGTGGCTGACTAAATACTTTTTTGCCCCACTGTATATCAGAATCAGAAACATGTTTATTACCAGGTAGGTTTACACGTACGAGGAATTTGACGCGGTAAAAAAAGAATACATTATTGTACTCTGGAAGGGAGTTCAATCATTTTATCTCTCATCAAAGATAGCAGAAAACATGCATTATTGTACTCAGGGGTGGAGTTTGACAAAGGATTACTCAAAAAGTACACAGTAAAAGTACTTGATTGCACTTGTGCTACTAGTCCAAGTAGTACTGAATCCAACAGTACCAATTTCATTAAGAACTTATTGCACAAAATAATTTTATTTCTCATCAAAGATGGCCGAAAACATGCATTATTGTACTCAGGGGTGGAGTTTGACAAAGGATTACTCAAAGAGTACACAGTAAAAGTACTCGATTGTACTTGTGCTACTAGTCCAAGTAGTACTGAATCCAACAATACCAATTTCATTAAGAACTTATTTCACAACATCATTTTATCTCTCATCAAAGATGGCCAAAAACATGCATTATTGTACTCAGTGGTGGAGTTTGACAAAGGATTACTCAAAATGTACACAGTAAAAGTACTTGATTGTACTGTTGGTAGTAGTCCAAGTAGTACTGAATACAACAGTACCAATTTCATTAAGAACTTATGCCAAAATATCCTTTTATCTCATCAAATATAGCAAATACATGAATTATTGTACTCGGGAGGGGAGTTTGACAGGGGATTACTCAAAAGTACACAGTAAAAGTACTTGATTGTACTTATGGTAGTAGTCTAACAAGTACTGAGTCCAACAGTATCACTTTTATTAAGGATGTATGGCTAAAAATCATTTTATCTCATCAAATATAGCAGAAGTTGCATGATTTTGTTCTCAGGAGGGGAATTTGAGAGTATTACCCAGAAAAAAGACAGTAAAAGTACTTCATTTTATTGTTGGTAGCAGTCAAACTAGGACTGAGTCAAACAGTGTTAGTTTTTTAAAGAATTTATGGTAAAAATAATTTGTATCGCATGAAGCAGAAAAAACATGCATTCTTTTACTCTTGCGTTCGTGCCGCTTCTCAGCGATTACCGTAAAGGCGCTATAAATCGCGCACTCAAAAATGAAGAACTGCTCATTTGACCAAGCAAATTTGAGAGACGGCTGAGTTGACCGCAGTCATCCCACGGGGGTGTAATAATGGATATATTGCACATGTTTGCTGTAATTCATTATCATACTACATGGGCTGTATGATTAAATCTTGAACCGTAAATGTTGTATTAAATAAAGTTAATATTACTTATTATTATAAGTATATATAGGCCTATATATATATATATATACAGTGCAATCATTCTTTCATGCTAAATGAAGCTCTGTTGCTTGGATATCACTAGATCCTGTTACAGCGTAATATAAGTACATAACATTGATGTGTACATTAGCATAATTACTAGCTAGCCGCTAGCTGCTAACTGCCGCCTCGTTAATATCAAATCCATCCATGCTGTCATGAACGTGCGGTGCTGTTACGTGTACGCAAATTGACGTGCTTGATGTGAACGAGCATTTTGGTTAAAGTTGCGCATGCGCTATGAGCGCACATACGGGTACTTCTCAGGCATGCCGGGTAATCTGTGACGTTTCACTCTCTCAAAAGTTGGGCCATTTTATCATCATGCGCTAATGAGCAGCTCTCATAGGAATGAATGAGGCCCCGCCTCCCACGCTGTATCCAGTTCTTATTATAAATCCATGGTTCATAAAACCAGAGGTCACGGCACCAAAGATGTAACCCAAATGTCCCGTAGCCTCTCTGAACACCATGGGACTCTGCGTTGTGTTTGTTATAGGTGATAGGATGTTATGCAGAGGGGTGGAAAACAGGACACAGCAGATCGGATTGCGGTGGAGACGCTGAGTAGCGATTTATTCTTCACAATGGCAGCTCTTCTGACACACCTTTTGCGGAGTGAATACAAACATTAGCCCATTAGCTACATGCTAACCAATACAATAACCAAATGAACAGACAAAACATAAACATCTCACTCCCAAACATACACAATGTTTGGGAGTGGATGGACGTTTTTAACATAATGTGTACAATTATTTGCCGCCATTAACACTGCTCACCTTTTGCGGAGTGAATACAAACATTAGCGCCAAGATGGCGGCCGCACCCAGAACAACAAGAGAAATACGGTGTCCCACAATGGACAAAATACAACAATTTGCTGCGCAACAGCAACACCTAGTGGCCTGTCAAGGCTGTTGCCTTACATATACAAATACAATTTAACTTGAAAGGGAATGTCCTCTGAAAACAACATATTAAGAGTTCTTTCACTAAGACTGCAAGAAGGACAACCATCCTCTCCACTCCGAAATTCTGGAGGTACTCTGTGATGATCCTGGCGCTGTGGGGGCGAGCGTTGTCATCCTGGAGGATGGAGTTAGGTCCCAGATTCTGGAGATATGGGATCGCCACTGGCTCCAGAATCTCATTCCGATATCTCACTGCATTTAGATTGCCTTCAATGATGACAAGTTCCGTTTTGCCTGTGAGAGAGATGTGAGATGACGTTCCCCCACATTCTTAGGTTCCACTGTCGGTGCTGTCGACACCAGCGCAAACGGGCCTGACGGTGAAGGGCAGTCATTGCAGGCTTCCTGGCAGCCTTATAAGCACGAAGACCGGCCATGTGCAGTCTGTTCCTCACCGTATGATCAGAGATCTGTCTGTGGTACCGTTGTGCAAATCTTGCCTGTAATCAGGTGTCAGTCACACACCTGTGACTGGTAATACACCTGCCAGCACTTGAAGCTCAAAACGAGAGTGAATACCAACAGATGAATATTGCAGGGGATATTGGGCCGCTATCCACACGGTTAGCTGTGTTGCTCATTCCACGAATGCACGATCTTTACAAGTTGTACCTCGTTCTAAAGGTGACTAATCAGGCTTTTCAACGATATAAAATACAATACCAATTATTGAAGGGGAGGAATAATCGACCGAAATAATGGTTCCAAACTTCATTTGAGGAGTTTACATTCGTGTATGTGAGTTATTAATGTGCAATTTGGATGTGTTATGTGCAGAATGTTTGAAGTTTGTAAACTTTTGTCTGAAGCTAGTTTAATGTGTGCTAATTTAACTAATGGTGATCTGTGCTATTTCTAGCCAATAGTGATGCTAATGGTAGCTAACTCCTTTAATAGTAGTATCAGTGATGTAACTAACGACGGTGCAGCCGGTGCAACCCACCGGGGCCCAGAGCCGGCAAGGGGCCCATGCAAAAAAAAAAAAAAAAATTATATATTTTTTTTAACCTCTTAAGCCCTGAGCCTGTTTTTCAGGTTTCAGGCTCGAAAATGCTATGCCCAAAACAAATGACTATAACTTAACTTCTAAAAGGGTTATATGAATAATTTATTTTATCAAAGCAAGGTTACATCTGTAAGTTGGATGTAGAAGTGTCAGAATCAATATAGATATTTCTCAGTCAGAGTAAATTCAGATGGAACATAGTAAAAAAAGGTAAATTCTTACCTCTGCCTTAACAAAAACCATTACTTATAGTGAAAACCACCCTTGAATGATGGTATGGTAGACTAAAAGCTTTAGGAATCCAAAGTATAACATATAATAAGTACCCTGTATCAAGATTGAGGCAAAACAAGTTAAATTTGACCTTTTCAGAGAGGTTTAGCAAAAAGAAGTCCTGACCTTTGGACACATTTTGGCACATTTGGATACCATCAGTGCCATTTGACCTTTTTCAGGTACCATACTGTAAAAATAATTTTATTATCACTATAGGTAATCATTCCATCCAAATAAAAGTGTTTTTATAAAAATATTTTTTTTAAATTACATTTCTTTTTTTATGTAAATGGGTGTGTGTGTGGACTTTGCCACAATCCTTACATGTTTATCACCCGACTAACACTTCTAGGAAGGTTTACTTACACAATAACAAATGTGTCTCCAACAGGAGCAGATTTATTTCAAAAATAACACACTAAAAAACTACACTAAAACCGAAATAACACCACAAGCATTTTTTTTGTAAACACTGGCAAAAAAGAAAAAATGTACACAACCTGAATGTGTTTAGTGTTTTTGAATTGAGGCACCAGGCACTTAGTGCAGTAGATAGGTCTTCACCGTTGTGTTGCCAGCATCAGAGCACCTCCTGAGCGCGGTGGCATCTTCCCCATAATACTTGGGAATGCATACGAGTGATGATGGGGTCAGTGGTGGTGGTGCTGCAGGGACTTCACCCCTCATGTCTGCAGCAAGCTGCTCCCTGAAGGACTTCTGGGTGTGTGGCTTCGTCCTGCCGGGGTCACCCCTCATCTTGTGCAGCTCCTTGTGGAGAAGGAAGCTGTTCACCACTGCAATGTCCAGAAAATGGTAAAAGCAAGTCTTGTACCATTTCATGGTTTTGTGGTGAACGCTGTAGTACCCAATCAAAGCATCGGACACATCCACGCCGCCCATGCTTCTGTTGTAGTCCACCACAGCGTCAGGAACGGTAACAATCTTAGTCTGCCACACACCAGCACGTTTCACTTTCCTCCTGACAGTCTGTCCACTGAATCAGAAGATGCAGGGGGAGGCTGAGTTAGTACTGGTGCAGACGTCCGGCGACGCAGCTTGGATGTTGATGGCTCTGGGGCAACTGTATGCTGATCTGATGCACGTCGTAGCTCGGATGAGGCAGATGTTGATGGCTGTGATCCAGAAGCCATTTGATACTTGTCTTCATCACTGTGAAAACAAATGTGGAAAAAACAATTACTTTGATTACTTCACTGGCTTATTCTTTCAAAAATGTAACTCAAATCAGAAATAATTCCTCCATTTAGCGTGTGTGAAATAACAGTATACACACACACACAATTATATATATATATATATATATATATATATATATATATATAGACTGATATACAATACAGCTTTATTTATAAACTGCTAATAGTCAATGTCTGTAGAACTACAAAACAGCATCCATTGGCGTGTGTGAAATAACAGTATATATATATATAGACTGGGTTGATATACAATACAGGTTTATTTATATACTGCCGTGTTATAGTCACGAAATACAATTAATCTATTTATACTAGGGCTGCACGATATTAAAAAAAACTGACATTGCTGTTTTTTGTTCCCCTGCGATATATATTGCATTTTTTTTAACCTGTTAATGTTACGGTGTGTGCAGGAAGCAGGACCCAAATGCAGATTAAAGTGTCAAAAATAACTCCTTTATTTCAAGGCTAAACTATAAACAAAGACTGAACAGAACACTCACCGAAGACCAAGTCATAACACAAGACGAACCGACAAAGACAGACAGAAAAACCAGAACTTAAATACACACAAGACTAATCATACAAACAAGACACAGGTGAGGAGGGGGGAGAAAACACAGGGACACCAGGTGAACACAATCGGGTAATCAGGGAGGGAAAACAGACAGAAGGCAACAGGCAAAACAGGAGGTGAACACTTTTCAAAACAAAACAGGAAACCAAAGACAGAAAAAGACAAGACAAAACACAACACAGACAGATCTTGACAGTTAAGCCCCAAGGTCCCGGCGGGTACTTTACTTTTTTTTTCACGACACTGTGTCTCGGGGGATCTTAATATTTAAGAACCTATTAATGTGTTATACCAGATTAACGGAAATAATCTCAGCTAACTGACGATACAAACCATTTTTACCAAAACAAAACACAAGTCTCATAAGAAGCATCTAAATGACCCCTGAGCGAAAAATGCTAACTGACTTTGGCACAGAACTCAAGATAAAAGTACCCTTATTACTTATCGTAGCTGCACATACAAGATATCCGATTAAAGATTAGGTTCCACAGATTATTTAGGTATATAGTATCATCACTGAGTCATCCGAACTCGCGACAGGGGAAGCAAACACAGACATCAGAGTGACGCGTCGCGTAGCCAAAACCGGAAGCTGCATCCACCAGAGTGGTGGCTACCATTAGCAGCTAACTTTTGTGCTCCGATTTTTACATAAAAATGGAATTATGGATTATAAACAATTGCTTCAAAGTGACAGATACATTATTAACCTATGGATCAACCGATTCAGCCGCGTTTTTTCTCGTTTTAATGCCATTGAACACGTCTTTTGATCAGATTGACAGCTACGGTGAGACGATCTCCCGTAAAAGCTCCGTGAAAGGTATATATTTTTTAAATTAATAAAACCGCACGTCCCTGCGTTGTGAATATCGCGCATGCGCATATCGCGGTTATCGCCATGACACGGTATATCGTTCAGCCCTAATTTATACGTTCACCAAGATGATGTTTCTCACGGAACGATAACGCTACAACAACAAAGCGGCGTCCATTTTGTATTTTGCGAGTGTGGAATTACTATAGATTACACCAAATACACAACTAATAGATACAAACAGAGAGAGTACATACATTTCCTGAAGTTCATAATCAGGGTCTGATTGAGGCCGAAGTACATCCTCATCTTCTGACGGAGAGTCAGCGAACACCATTTCCACGGCGTCTTCAAGCTTATACAGCCTCTTTCTGGGTGCCATTATTTGCTCGAATAATCCAATCCAACTTTATTTATATAGCACTTTAAAACCTTCAGACCAAAGTGCTGTACAGAGAGATAAGCTCACACAACATAATATAAATACATTTAAAATACAAGATACAAACACAAAACAAACCAGAATAAACGTAAAAATAAAAAAATAAATAACAGCCATATAATAAAAACAATAGACCACTGAAAGCAAATAAAAGCAACAACCTACTTGTTTCCGAATGCTAAGGAGAAGAGGTGGGTTTTAAGACGGGATTTAAAAGCAGACAGTAGGCTTGATTGAGACGCGTTGCGGCTCGCCTCGAAAGTAGACGAGAATAGCCGATCGCAGCCGGGGGAGGTCTCAAAAAGCTCGCCTGAAGTCGGACAGCTCGGAGTCGGCTTAGTCTTCTTCTCTCGGTTTTTTGGCGGATTGCAAACAACTTTAAGGTGCATACCGCCACCTCCGGAGTCGGCTTGACTCGGTTTGCATTTATAAAGAATGCACACATGTTTAATCGTTAATGTCAGATATGTACTAAGTAAATACATTTGTTCCTGCTCAAGATTAGATTCAACTTTATTGTTATTGCACATATTACAGGTACTGAGATAACGAAATGCAGTTTAGCTTCTAACCAGGTGCAACAAGCAGTGAAGTGAAAAGTAATGTACACAATAGACAAAATAAAATATAGAATGAATTGAATGATGAATAAACAGTGAGGGGTATGAATACACTAGATATCAGCCTGTGAGCAGTATGAACAGTGTGTATGAATATGCTAAGATCAGGGCCGGCCCTACACTTTTGGGGGCCCTAAGCGAGCTTTGGCTTGGGGGGCCCCCTCACGCGCCCCCCTCACACGTTCTCACTTGTGTTAGTGTATTCTAGAACCCTGAAGGCAGGAGAGACTGAAAAGAGTCAAGGGAAGCTTATAAAAGTTAACAGCATTTAATTACACAAAAGATGCGGTGGTGTACAAAATGAAATGTGCGAGTGGAGGCGCTCTCCTCATCCGACCGGTCAGTCCAGGTCAGCAGGTAGAAGGGGTCAATTCTTGGCTTGCTCTTCCTGTTGTCATCTGAGGTCTTCTCCTATTGGCCGGCGTCGTCGGAGGGCGGGTCCAATGCAATTCCTGCCTTTTTCTGTTGTTAAATTATATCATTCTGGTGTCTGTGGTTATTTAAACATTCCCTAATAAACGTTATTCAGCGGTAATAAATGAGTGCTAAACCCAGTGTGCTCAGTCTACAACATCACATGTCATTTCACCTTTGATTCACGGTTTGAAAATGCAGCATTTCGCCACATGCTAACCGGAAGTGAATAATTTTCAGAATAAAAGTATTAAGTTAATAGTTAGTGAACTTCCGGTTTTTCAGAATAAAACTGATTTAAATTAAATAGTGTATTTAATTCAAATTACGCCATATCAACATTGATTGTAATAACACTACACACACGTTCTCACTACACACAACATGGAACCAACTTTTGTCTTATGATGTTAGCATAAGCACACATATTGTATAAATAAGCATGTAAACACTGTGGACCTAACCTCCTCTAGGGGGGGTCCTCACCTCCTCTAGGGGGGTCCGGGGGCATGCTTCCCCGGGAAGATATATTTTTTTAAATATTGAAGTTAAAAGCATCAATCTGGTGCACTTTGAGAGCAAACTTAAGAGATCTATGGATTCATCTCTCAACACCCATATGAAACAGAACTGTAAACAGATTTTTCTTTATGGATATTTTACAAATCACTTAAACTGTATTCTTGTTTTGTCATATAGTATTTCATAACTGTTTTTTATTTATTCTCTCTGGCTGTCCATCTCATAATGTTCACATAAAAACTAGCTGTCAATAGGAATATCATTCAGAAGCATTATAATTTCTTGCAAAAATCTGTCACAAAAAGAGGTTGCACATTTAAATTCAGGTGTTGTTATGGCAACGTCAGTGGCCAAACAGCCACATTTACTGCTGCAAATACGTTCAAACATGCTGTTGACACGTAAAGCAGTGGCAACTATGCCACCATTTCAGCTGACTTTTTCTCAGAAATACTGTCACATAACGTGTCGTTTTTCTCATACTGATATTCTAAACAATCTGTGCTGTTGTATTTGCTGTAAAGTGTCTCTACTGTAGGCTATTTTTATTATATGTACAGCACTTTGGCTCGACCAAAAATCGTTTATAAATGTGCTATATAAATAAAACTTGATTTGACATCCATATATTTCAGTGCTAGGTTGATGCTTAGCTAAGCTAACTATGAAACACTTTAACTGACAGTACTCCAGATCAACTGTGTACTGTAGCTTCTAGCTTCATGTCGAACAGTAAGTCAACATTTCCCAGAGAGCTTTCTTTGAAATCACCAGGTAACGCTAAAAAACATTACATTTAGATTGTATGACAAAGTGTTTATTTAATATATCTGGCTGGCTATAGCTACTTGCTAACGGTTTAGCTTACCCCCGCGATTCAAAGTAATGTCAACGTAGCTGTAATTTATGCTTTGCTTACATGTTCGCATAACTTGGAAGTTTACTGACATTTACATACCTTGTTTACCTGGCTCAAGTGGTGGCTCTGGGGTTGTTGTGTGAGCCACCACTTGAGAATTGTCGTATTTTTTAAGAAAATGTTTTCTTATGTCCATCTTCAAAAACTCTGAGTCCGACTGACAGTTTATTTTAAACATTGTCACAGCTCACAGGATAGGTACCTGTCAGCCAATAAGACAGATTTGTATTTCCATTCAACTCTCTGGTTGGTCTGCTGTCTTGCCTCTGTTGCATTCACTGAACACGGGAAATTACAATCCTGCCATCCTCTCTTGTGTCATGATGAGGTTCAGGTAAAGCACGGTTAATGTATTATATTATTGACTCAATAATATAATACATGACTTTGAGAGTAGGCAATCTAGGCATATTAACACAATTAATTAAACATACTTATCACGGCGACGGTGTACTGAGATTTTTCCTTTTAAATAAACATTTTTAAAAATTTAAAAAAATGTTTTTTTGGCTAGGGGGCCCCTTAGTGGCAGCGGGGCCCTAAGCGGCCGCTTATGTCGCTTAATGGGTCGGGCCGGCTCTGGCTAAGATATATAAAGTATGAAAACGGTAAGCCGTGCAAGAGAAAGCACGTTCCCCTCTGCGCTTAGAGTTTGTTTTTGGCACCCTCAGGAGCAACTGATCAGCTGACCTGAGAGTGCGAGTGGGCGTGTAGCAGCTCAGAGAGGTAGGGCGGGGCCAGGCCATTGAGGGCTTTAAAAGTAAATAAAAGAGTTTTAAAATGAATCCTCGAATGAACGGGCAGCCGGTGGAGCGAAGATAAAATGGGGGAAATGTGCTCGTATTTGCGTGTGCCAGTTAGTAGCCGTGCTGCTGCATTTTGCACCATCTGCAGGCGAGCAAGGGAGGATGCACTTATCCCCATATATAGTGCATTACAATAATTCAAGCGGGAGGTGACGAAGGCATGGATTACCGTTTCAAAGAGGTCACTATTTAAAAAAGGCTTTATTTTGGCTAGCTGCCTGAGGTGGAAGAAGCTGTTTTTAACAACTGCCTTGATCTGGCTGTCAAGCTTGAGTTCAGGGTCCATCTTTATCCCAAGATTTGTGATGGTAGGCCTGGTGGAGTGGCCCAGGTGTCCTAGGTCTATAGGAGTGGTCCGAGGGGCACCAAAAACCATCACTTCGGTTTTGTCATCATTTAATTTTAAAAAGTTGCATGACATCCAGGATTGAATGTCTTCAAGGCAGTTTAACAGCGGTTTAATTGAATATGAGTCGTTCTTTTTAAGTGGCACATATATTTGGCAATCGTCTGCATAGCAATGGAAAGCGATACCGTGTTTCCTAAGAATGGACCCAAGAGGGAGCAAATACAGGGAGAACAACAGGGGGCCTAACACTGAGCCCTGTGGAACCCCACAAAGGAGAGGAGCAGACGAGGACTCAGAGTCCCCAAGGCTGACGCAGAAAGTCCTACCAGTCAGATACGACCTAAACCAGGGGTCGGCAACAGGCGGACCGCGGTCCGGATCCGGACCCAGACGCCGACCTATACGGACCCGGAGCTATAATCAATACATTAATAGGGGATTTTTCGGCGCCTCCCACTTTTTTAACGCTGATTTGGGTGACTTGTGTTGTTTTGGGGGTGGGGGTGGGGGGGAGTCAGTCCGACTGACTGACAACTTCTCACTTCAAAAAAGAAGAAGAAATCTAGACCGCAAAAATAATTAAACAAGCGAGTAACTGTTTTTCCTGGCCAAGGACAGGTTCCTTGAACACAACACGTGTCTTCACGTGGTATATGTCTCGTCTGAAAGGAGTGCTGACAGAGAGCACCGGAACGCCGCTCCAGCCCTTCAAATATTGCAATACCCATAAGGAGCCGTACACATGCCGCAATGTTTGCGTGGCTTTGTCTTTAGTTGTAAGCACAGTGGCGATCTGCTGTTATTAGCATCTGGTTAGCTAGCTATGCTAACGAATTTAAAGAGCTTTTCTACAACCAGGTGGAAGAGAGCTTTCTGCTGAGAGGCTCGAATAACCTCAGCTCAGTGAGGTTAAGGCACACCTTGATATGATCATTATAGTTATTAATGAGACTAAATGAAAAACAGGTATAAAATACTATATGACAGTAACAAAAAAGTTGTTAAAAATAACAAGAATAGAGTTTTGTGAAATATCCAAAAAGAAAAATATGCTTACAGTTCGGTTTCATATGGGTGTTGAGAGATGTATCCATAGATCTCCTCATGTTGCTCTCAAAGTGCACCAGATTGATGCTTTTAACTTCAATATTTAAAAAAAAATCTTTACGGGGGAGCATGCCCCCGGACCCCCCTAGACAATCTTCTCTAGGATTTTGGACATAAAAGGCAATTTGGAAATGGGCCTAAAGTTTGCAAGAACTGTGGGATCCATACTAGGTTTCTTAATAAGTGGTTGTACAACGGCATGTTTCCAATTTTCCGGAACAACCCCTGTGAGCAGACTGCTGTTAAAAACGTCAAGAACAAAAAAAGGTCCTATAGTGGGGAATACCTCTTTAAAAAAATCGAGGTGGGGGTCGATTGGAGAACCAGAGGGCTTTATTTTGGAGACAATCTCCTGCACAGAGGACAGAGTCATAGGCTCAAAACGGTCAAAAACAGCAAAGCAGGGGGCAGAGACAGAGGTGTCGTTTGATGGAGCAGTGATTTGAGTCCTAGTTGAAGTGACTTTATTAATAAAAAATTGAAGAAAATGTTCACAGACTGCAGGGGAGGTCTCCACACAGGTAGTCTGAGGGGCATTAAGAGCTGAATCTATGGTCTGAAATAGGACACAAGGTTTGTGACAGTTTAAAAGAATGATGTCAGAGAAATGTTTTCTTTTTGCCTCTTTTACAGTTTTCTGATAGAGACGCCAACACTGCCTCAGCATTTGAAAAGAGACTTGTAGTTTGTCCTTATTCCATCTTCTTTCAGCTCTACGGCATTCACGTCGGGCAGCCCGAGTCGTGGCATTTAGCCAAGGCTCGGATTTAGTTTTGGGATGCCTTGTTTTTAAATGGAGCCACAGTGTCCATAGCAGCTTTACATGTGGAGTGAAACCATAAGCTAAGCTCCTCCGTAGTGTTAGACATAGGCTCATGGATAACACCGTTTTCAAAACACGGCCGAAAACTGACCAGCAGTGGAAGTGTTAATGATACGAGATAGCCGGGCAGCAGCGCGCGGTTTGACAGTAGTACAGGCAAGTGTAACATCAAATAAAACAGGCATATGATCTGAGAAAACAGCGTCACATATCTCCAAGTTAAGAACAGGCAAACCATATGATAAAACAATATCTCAAGTGTGTGTCCGTTTATGCGACCAAACCTGGCAGGAGCCAGTGGGTCCGCGGCGTTTGAGGTCCAGGGAGCCCGACAAATAGACAGCAGGTTATTCAGATTCACCCCGCGCCTGCGGGACGAGGGGAGCAGGGCCCGGCTGGGCTGGAAAGCTTCGTCCGGGCCGATGACAGGTACCAACCAGGCATCGACAGGGTCCAGATAGCGACGATGAAGAGACAGGCGAGGCACGGCGAGGTATTCAGTCCTTGAGATAGGACAAGCTGAAAATTCCTTCATCCTCACCAGTCGACCACTGCGTTTTCCGCGACGGCGGTGGCGTTTACGGCGGGGAGTTGGAGCCGGGGTGCAGCACAGGTAAGCTGGTACTCCCAATAAGAACGGGGGGAGCGTTTTATGTCCACGATCCGAATTCACAGGATTTAATGCCGAAAAACGAAGATCCGGAAGTGTTTGGCAATCGTATACTAATAGAGAGTAGACATTTAGGGCAAAAAGTGACAAAAACAGCACAAACACACACAACGCTCGCAGATACGGACGGCAGGCCACACACACTGGCGCCATCTTGGATCAAATCGCAAGCACACTCGCGAGCTTCCCCCAGAATAAGTCCTAAAAGCAAATAAATCCTTGTCCTTGTCCTTGTAATATTATGTTCTGTTGACTGCTGTTGTCTCTGTGTTCTCTGTTCGCTGTGTTCGTTGCTGCTTTACTGTGCTGGTTGTGCGGCTGGCGGTGCTGCATCATGTGCGTAAAGCAGCCGCTGCTGGCATTATTCATACTACGCAGGATCCTATCTCTGGAACCCATTGGTCGAGTTGGGTGATTGACACCTTTTTTGAAACTTTAGACACAATAGAATTGAGGGGGAGTTAGTAAATCCCGCTAAACACTTACGTCAAGGAGAGAGGTTTGCGTAAACAGCACGTGAGACAGCCTGAGCCCCGGACTGCAAAACTTTATACCTACTCTGCGGCCATGAATGTAATGATGGATTATCAGGAACAATTCTAAAGTGACTAATAGGCCGCAAGGTGAACCTCGAAAAGTCCTTTAGAAAAGAAATCCCGCTCCACAGAAGTGGAACTACATAATCTTTAGTTCATAAAAAAGAAACTGCATACAGCAGTAAAGACTGCTCTCCATGATGATTCAGGGCATTTAGGATTTGAGAGGACGTTGCAAATGATAAGGGAGAGATTCTACTGGCCAAGAATGTTGGTCAGTATCCACAGCAGTGCCCCAATGGAGCTGGTGTGTGTGGACTTTCTGACTCTGGAGAAGTCCAAAGGTGGCATAGAAAATGTGCTTGTGGTTACAGACCACTTTTCCCGCTACGCCCAGGCCTATCCGACAAAAGACCAAAAGGCCTCTACAGTGGCTAAAACACTGTGGAAAAACTTCTTCTGCCGGTTTGGGTTCCCTGCGAAGCTGCATGCGGACCAAGGGCGCAACTTTGAAAGTACAGTTGTGAAGGAGCTGTGTAAGTGCACTGGCATCACAAAGACTCATACGACCCCTTACCACCCACAAGGCAACGGGACCACCGAAAGGTTCAACCGGACCCTCATGAACATGCTGGGGACCTTGGAGCCACACTTGAAACCCCGCTGGCATGAGCATCTTGACGCAATGACACATGCCTATAACTGCACACAGCATGATTCAACGGGTTACACACCATACTACCTGATGTTTGGGAGACATCCTAGGCTCCCAATGGACCTGATTTTTGGGCTTTCCACCGCAAGTGAGCCACGTGGATACAGTGATTATGTCCAAATTCTGTACGACAGTCTGTCACAGGCATATGCACAGGCTAATCAAACCTCTCAGCATGCTAAGGCTCAACAGAAAAAGCACTATGACAGAAAAGCAAAGGGTCAAGTCTTCATACCGGGGGATAGAGTCCTTGTCAAAGTATGTCATGTGGAGGGACGGCAGAAACTGGGAGACAGATGGGAGGCACGTCCATACATTGTGGTGAAGAAACAACTCAACACACCTGTATATGTGATACGATTGGAGGACAGTGAGAGAGAGAGGGTGGTGCACCGCAACTGTTAGAAATTAAAATCAATGTTTAATAGCATAATGTAGCTTAAACATACGGTCAGTTTAAATGCTATTTTATTCTGGAAAAAAACGGAAGTTCTCAATACCAAGCTTTTATTCTGAAAATCCTTCATGACGACATCCGGGACTACCGTCCATTAGTATCATTAAAGTGGCTATTGACGCCGTTAACATGTATTACATATAAAGTTATGAAAGAGATAAGGAGGAGAAAATGCATGTGGAAGTAAGCAATGAATGTAAAATGTCGAAATCATCTGTTTAACGCGATATCGGACACAGGAGAACGAGGGGGGAAGTCCCCTACGTCACTACAGCTCACAGAGAGGAGGAGCGAACAGCCAGCAAGCGGGAAAGACGAAGGCTTGTGAGGTCTCTTCTGCACGGCCAGCACAGGGAGAGGAAGCTGCAGCCTTTCTCTCCTGACTGAACAATATTCTGTTTGTAACATAACCGCGCCTTTATTTTTAATTAAAGTACCAATTTGACACCATCTCAGAGACTCCATTTAGTCTCCTTTTTAAGCTTCTCTCCTGGACGCGAGAATAACCAACACAGATAACAATTGGGACCAGCTGACGTGATTTTCGTAGGACCGGGAGAGACTAACAACCAGCTGTTTGCCGGGAACGCGGCGTCCGTTCAGACACACAACGAGCTCGAAAGACTTGGTAAGAGGAAACCTGTTATGTCGAATTCCTCATAGTTTATGCAGGACAATGTTAAATTTGTGTGTCTGACGGAGGCCAGCGGATCCTGAAAATAGCTGTGCATTTAATGTTAAAACAACCAAATTTATAACAATAACAATTCTATAACACGTGGCATTGCTGTGTCACAAGCAGGGTGAGTTCAAATTACTTATTTTTCTTACATTTAACCCTGATTGCTATTCGTTTGTATGTTATTACATAAGTGTTCTTTGTTACGTTTTAAGTTAACGTGAATGGTTTGAGGCTATTTAGCAGTCGGGACTGCTTGAGACAAAGAACACAATCACAGTGGAAGCTGAGAATATTGGAGTGAGTGTTTGTGTTTTTTTTAAAAGTCCTTTGTGTGATGAGGGCAATCATTTCAAAGTGTTTCTTGTTATGTTTTAATTTAACGTGAATGGTTTTAGGCCATTAAACAGTGGGGACTGTTTGAGACAAGAACAAAGTTGAGTGAGTGTTTTAATTGCAGTGTGAGGCTTTCTTTTAAAAAAAGTCCTGTTCGGGGAAAAGGCCTGTAAAGTTTGAAGCTTTCAGTGGTGTATTTTCTGTTTTCAAACAGACATTGCGTGTGGATTACGACGAGAAATGCGACATTCGTGCGTTAGATAGACGATATTCTGCTGATTGTGTTTGGATAGCGTCTTACTTTGTCCCATTATAGCGTGTTTAAACAGAGGAGATAACCATACTGGCTCTTAAAGTCAAAACATTACGTACATGGGTTGAGGGCTATGACGTAAGGGTATGAGGCCCATTTATAATTGTACATTACATAGAAATGTTATTTTAAACTGCAGTGTTGTTTTGTGTTGAATTTTCTAGACTAAAAGATCACCCAGCCATTATTTCATCTCCGCTGTGAGAGCCACGAGGTGTTTTCAAATCCCTTTGTTCTTCAGGTCAAAGGTTGGAAAATCAGTTGCCATCTTGTCTTGCCCTCATGTTTACAATGAGCAATGGCAGTCGCCATTTCGTGAAATGCTAATTGAAAGTACTCAGTCCTATTCACATGAGGCTAGGCACTCCATCTTGAGAAGGACAAATCATATTTCTTTGCAGAGTTGGAACTATAAAACAGACAGGTTATTTTACTGTGAGAAGTTTGGTATTTGTAGGGATCTGATTTTGGAAGTTTCTTTTCTGCTTGCAATTGTGAATTGACGGTTTTTTGAAATATTCCAGTTTGCAAATGTGTTTTGGCGGTTATGTGCTGTGTTGTTTTACCATAGAGTAATGTTCTTCCCTAGTGTAATTCTCTTTCCATTTTTAAGAAGAAAAATAAGCTTTTCTTGTTAAATAGAGGTTAGTTTTGCAACAGTAATCCCTAGTGGATTAATCTGGAAATTACAATAGCGCACTCTGCTGGTAGTACATCATTATTACATAGAGGAAACACACAAAATAGCATTTTGAAGTTTAATTTTAAGTGTTATAAATAAACACATGCTTCATCGCCGAGATAGAATTGCAAGTGGTTTCTAATTATAAGAAACTTTACATAATACTCTTTCAAAAAAAGCAAACAAATGTATTGAAGCTAACACAAGTTATTACATTTACATAATTCCAAACACTTCGGAAAGTGGAACACAGTAGATTTTCACCAGATGCATAATCTTCATATTTCAAAGTCAAAACTATATAATGTACAATTTTAATTTTTTAACAATTCTGATTTTAAAATTTGCATTAAAAAGAAAAGAAAAAATCTATAAATTGAAGAAAAAAACAAAACCCAGATTTAACAATTCGGATGACATAGGATATTTTTGAAGGAATACAAAGGTACTAGTCAGAGGACTAGTGCTTCAATCTTTGATCATTCGAATAGTTAGAGAACATGTCACCAAGAGAAACTAAGTTGAGACCAGACGCAGAGCCAGGCTCGACTGCAGATATCAAGGGAAGGATACAAATCAGATCAGATGCTTTAACCTTTCCAATTAAAAGACAGAAATGGAAGCACTACAACTGAGACTCTTGAAGATGCAAATAGCTGAGAAAGATACCGAAGCTAATAAAAACAAGAAAACGGCAAGGCAAATGGCAGCTACATCAGGGGTGGCCATAGAACCAGAGAAGGCAGGTCAGACACCTCCAATAATTCAAGCTCAGGAAGTGCAAGAGATTCAGGTGCAGAATCAACAAAGAGGGGGAGGAGGTTTCCGAGGAAGACAAAGTGGCAGAGGAGGAGGGCGTTTCCAAGGAGGTAATCGATCAACAGGACAAGGTTTCCAAGGTGAGGGATGCTCCATATGTGGTCAGTTCTCACATTGGGCCAGATATTGTCCGCAACACAGGATGCTGCAAGTACCAGAATATCTTCCCACACTTTCGGCAACAGCAAACACCTGCATATCCTCCTACCCAAGTACAGCCGCAAGCACAGGCATACACTCGCATATCCCACGATCAAGACGAAGAACAGATGAAGGCTGCTACAAATGTGGTCAGCTGACACATTGATCCAGAGAGTGTCCGCAGAACATTGCACCAAACAACGGCCCTCCATGCAGTTACCCCGGGGAGGTTTCCATGATGACAACGGAGGCAGGGAGTCCCAGAGATGTCAAAGACGAACAGGGGTGCCTAACATGACCCAAATGCCGCTGACACCCTGGTATCAACCACAGCAATAAGGAAGCTCAGAGGGCCAGACCACCAGGTGATGCATCCTCAGCCCAAGGGTATTTTGAAATCCAGCTACATTGAGCCATATCTGTCACCACAGGAGGGAGAGGTTGAATGTTATTCAAAAGATAGTGAGTAGCATATTGCATTTACACATAAAGCATCCACAGAATAGAACATTTAGCAGACTATTATTATGAGAAGGAAAGAGATTACGAGTGATGTTGTTCCCCTACACAGAAAACTATTCTGTCCACACAGCTAGTGAGGTCAAGACGACGGGTTTCCACTAAAAATATGAAGACGGAAACCTAGTACTCGCCCAAGACGGAGGATCCTTTCCAAGTCCTCCTGTTTACACCGACTGCAGTTCAAGGGGCGGCGATACACCTGACGTGGAGCTGTTAAGACCTGAAAACAGAAACTCGATTCTGCTGTGGTGAAGTCTGGCTACAAAGGGAGGTGTCCGATAGGGTCGCTTGTCTCAAACCAGTGAAGAAGTCAACAAGAACCCAGCAGAACTAGAGAGTGACTGTTAGCGGGAGAACAGTGACGGATCGACAGAGACTGGCACAACATTTTCCAGCCAGTACATAGATAGACCCCGTCAGAAGACCGGGGCTGTGTTTAAAGGGGAACTTCATTTATTGTTAGTGGAAGTGTAGTTTTTTAGTCAAACAATTATGTGATTTATGGAGTCAGATTACATTTTTCTCATAAACAAAATGTTATAATCAGTCTGAAGTATCTGTTTTAAGGCAATAAGCTGTAGATTAAATAACATAACACTGATTGAGAGCTTGGATGACTAAGTTGTAGGGTTTTTACAACAGTTTCAAGAATCAGTTTTTATTTAATTATTCTTGAGTAACTTTACTGATTTATAATGTAGTGCGTAAGGCAATATCTCATTTTGAGTGAGGGGCACCAGCCCTCCATACATGTCACCCTCTGTGAGAATAGTTCGTATTTTCCCTCTAGTTTAGAGAAATATTATTTTATCATATCTTTGTTCAGCAGTATCAAACAATCCTCTAATCCTAGAATTATTGAGACGCATTAGCGACACCAGGGGTATTGTTTTTCACAGCAATGATGTATAACACCAGGACAAAAGCCATTATTGAAACAAGTAAACAATTTGTTGTGCTAATGGCAGATTTGAGTTAAAATGTTTTTATACCATCAGAAAGCCATACATTATACGATATTTTTTGTACGCCTTATGGGTACACGGACAAGTTATATTTATTTAATGCGACGTTAGGGGTTTTACATGTCCTGTTCAGAATAGGGTAATCATTGCAATATTAATTGAGCATGTTATGCTCAAAGGAGGGAGTGTCATGATTATACAGATATGTTGATTTCAGTGACGTTGTAGTTAATAAATAATAACATGTAGTTAACAATAGGTCTCATAACAACAAGAGGTATGCCAAAGCTTGGGCCTTCTCCAAGGAGGGAGTGGTCCAGTTTTAGATATTAGACGAATAAAAGTAATGAATATGTCAGAACTCTGAGTAATATTATCCAAGTTTTGTCTACACAGGCTAGGAAAGCTACAGAGATACCAGACGAGACACCAGAAGAGACTCCTGTTCGGCCAGGTGATTGGGTGAGGGTGAAAGTTCACAAAAGACAGTGGGCTGATCCCGGTGGACGGAACAGTGAGAAGTTGTAATGAACTTCACACGCGCTCCGGTTTAAAGGTAAAGAAAAAGGAGCAAATTGACACCACCTCACACATTGTCACCCTTCACTGGCAACTTCCAGAACATTATTGGGAGTTAGGACTGATTTGGCAGAGCTGGAACAAAACAATAAATAGAAATAAGATAAAGATAGAAACAGCTCAAAAGACGAATTGTCTATAGATTTTTATAGATTGTACACTAAAAAAAACTATTTTTGCTTTACATCTGAAAAAGAGTCCAATTTTTGTATACGTTATTATAGTACTCATTATTTAAAGTCTGTAACTGACACAACCAGAGATAAAATAGAGATGATGTCAAGAACAAAGCCAAAGCAATTGTGGGGTCCCCTAGGGATAAGAGTCAGAATAGCATTGTTGATTGTGCTCATTACACTTGGCACCTTTCTGGTTGGATGGGGAGTACAATATCAAGTAAGACATGGATCCATTAGTCCACTCATAGAAAATGCCCACATCACTAACAAAACTCC
The DNA here is from genome assembly GCA_028583405.1 of Pogonophryne albipinna. Lineage (NCBI taxonomy): Eukaryota > Metazoa > Chordata > Actinopteri > Perciformes > Artedidraconidae > Pogonophryne > Pogonophryne albipinna. The sequence continues at coordinate 25,931,043 of CM053258.1, forward strand.
AGCTGTGTTTCAGAGACTTTCACTTATCCCCAGAGCCAAAAGATCAGCTGAGCAACAAGAGGAGGATTTAGAAATACTCGTTCCCAAAGGTGAGGAGGTTACAATCAAGATGATTCACCCCCCATATATGCAGTTCTTGTATCAAATGATGAGATGGGTTTAAGTGATCGGGATATGTAAGTGATGGGGATGTACAGATTAGGGGAATCTCCAAATACACTGGATCCATGTTTTAGTCTGTACCAGAAACACCCCTGTTAAGTTTATGGACAACCGACCGGTGACCTGAGCACAATTATTGAAAATGATTACAGTAGAAACAGGCTACTAACCCACAAGTACAGCTTTGTACGTACAAACTCTATGAACAAAATTCCCCAGCAGATTGTGGCGACATTGCAGATATGTCCTGTCACAAAAGTTACTTATGTTCTAAATAACAGTGAGATTTAAAGTGATGGAGAAAATATGGGGACGTTCTTTTATAGTGTGTGAAATATGTGGTGCTTGAAACATGTAGGTATTTTTAATTTATAGAAGAAAATGGTTTCCTGAAAGAGTTATTTGGAGTAGCCATGTTACAGTGGGTGGAAACAATGTTTAGGGATATGGCACAACCATTAGTAGACATTAATTGGGTTTAGATTACATTTAACATCTAAGACAGATAGTAAGATTAGGAAAATAGCGTGGAAAGGATTGGATATATTTAACCTCAGTGTGTTAGAATTAGCTATAGGTAATGCGTCCCGAGATCTCTCTCTCTCTCTCTCTCTCTGCCTGTCAGAAGGCTACGACCCCATCTTCAGACAAATGACCTCACCACAGGAGACTCCTCCTCCTCCATCGAAAAGACAGAGAACCCGAGCTGAACCAACAACGACCTGAGGCATCCAGAACCATCTCCACCTGAGGCATCCAGAACCAAACCAGCATGCTGACAAAGAGGCAAACTCTCATCGGTCCCAGTACAGGACATGAAGTTCCAGCCTGAGCCACGAGATTTGGCACAAGAGCAGAGTGTGGGACATGAGAGCGGAATACGCCCTCCATGCAACAGCATAGAGACTGAAAAGGAGGAGATGAAATGCAAAGCAGTTGGGCCACTGAAAAGAGCGGATGGACTGAGGAGAAGGCAGGACGGAGGAGAGGACGGAACCAGAGGAGTTCGCATGGGCCAGCAGAACGTGAGGGGGTCGTGGCTTGACAATCAGAGGGGAGAGAAGGAACACGGGAGTGAGTGAGTTTACACATAAGCACACTTATTAGAAAACAATCCTAAGAACACACTGAGGGTAGAACATATTATTCAATCTTTTCATCATATAAACAAATTATTCTCATAGAGATTCTTATTCATGTGAGAATTTGGGGAAGATTTAATTTGTTACAATATAGATAGCAGGCAAATCTTTATTTGAATGGAAAATGTTAAAGGTAGAGCTAGAACCAGGCCAAAGAAAGTATTCCAATCTAGCATGGTTGTTACCATAGGAGAACTGTTAAGGTGGAAACAACATTTGTTTGTCGTCCAAGATGTAGAGTTTTAAAAAGACACTAGGCAAAAAAATTTATTTTGAAAAACTAGTATAATTGGGAGTAATTATCACATGCTCGGGCACCCAAGGTTCCACACACTGTTAAAAGGGCTCAGCATAGTTATTTAAGGAGACCAGAATTGAAAATAAATTAGTGTAATGCGTTATTGATATTCCACCGGTTTTCACACCATTTCAGGGACTTTATCACTGCATTAGAACAGAACACCCCAAAGCCAGTAGGGCTAAGAGACCAGTCCCAGGGGGAGTTTAGGCTCCAGGGTAGCATAGGGGCGCCCAGGGGAGGCCTAGATGTTGCATTAATTCCATGTCCTAAAATACCGATTGATCACAACGGCCTCTTCTAGAGAACATATTACTTTCATACCTTAAATGGTATGAAAGGAGGGAGGGTACATTTCTCATGAGGAGACAGTTACAAATGCTAGTAGAACAGGACGATCCACCCCCATATACAGATGTTGATGAAAATGATGAGTTAGTTTGAATGAGTTTAAATGATATGGATGTTCAGAGATGAGATTGTTCAATGAATGTCCAGCCGATGTGATTCTCTAAATGATGAAATCATGTGAAGAAGTGAGCAAAATAAAATGCTAAAATGGAGTGAATCCATTTCAATTTACTCTATACTTGTTATGAACTTGGTTACACAAGGATAAGGACTCAAATGCACGACCCGGGAGCCAAAGGTAAAGGATAATTAATATACTTTATTTGTACAAAAAAGGTAACAAAAGAAAATCACTCTTACGAGATGACAAAAAGGGCTTGAACAAGGTACAACAGAAAATCGCTCACAACGTGAGGAACTAAACTTATAATAAGTTTCAGGAGCAAAGATAGGCTTGAATCAAAAAGTGCAAACGCTGAAGAGCAGAACTCTGGCATGAGGACAGGACAAAAACGAACTGACACTGAATGCTGGGAGACTGGGGACTTTAAACACTCAACAACCATACACAGGTGAACACAATCAGGGGCGGGGCTGATACTGATGAGGGAAGTGAGTCAAGGGACCTGAAATGAGGCGTGAAACAAACAAAACAGGAAGTGAGCAATAATAACACATAAATATGAAACATGATTATTAACACTTTTGACGGTGCACAACAGTACCCCCCCCTCTAGGGCCGACTCCTGACGGCCCAGGCCGATCATAAAAATCCTGAATCAGGGTTTTGTCCACAATGAATCTCGCAGGAACCCAGCACCTTTCCTCGAGACCATAACCCACCCAATCCACCAGGAATTGCTTGCCTCGACCCCTATTGCGGACCTCCAGCAACTTGCGGACCTTGTACGTTAGGCCACCTTCGAAGAACTGGGGTGGTGGAGGGGGCTTGGAGGCGGGAATCCGCGTGCTCTCATGAACTGGCTTAATCTTGCTGACGTGGAATGTAGGGTGTACCCCCATGGTTCTGGGAAGTCTTAGGCGCACAGATACCGGATTGATGACTTTTGACACCGGAAAAGGCCCCACAAACCTTGGAGTCAACTTCTTGGACGCCACCTGAAGTGGTAGGTCCTTGGTGGAAAGCCACACCTTTTGACCCGGTTTGTAGCTGGGAGCGGCCCTGCGGTGGATGTCTGCTACATCCTTCATCCGAGCCGAACTTCGTAGCAGAGATTGGCGAGCTCCAGCCCAAACTCGGCGACAGCGTCTAATCAAGGCGTGAGCTGATGGTACCTTAACTTCCCCTTCGTCGGTTGAGAACAGCGGCGGTTGATAACCATTGGCACAATGGAAAGGAGAGAGACCTGTGGCCGCCGTGGGAAGAGTATTGTGTGCAAACTCCACCCAAGTGAGGTGGTCGCTCCAGTTGGTCTGGTTCTGGAACACGAGACAGCGTAGTGTAGTCTCCAGTTCTTGATTCAGACGCTCCGATTGTCCATTTGATTGAGGGTGGTAACCTGAAGACAAGCTGACAGTAGCGCCTATGAGTCTGCAAAACTCCTTCCAGAAAGCTGAAATGAATTGTGGACCTCTGTCGGAAACAATGTCATTTGGAAATCCGTGGATCCTGAATATTTGGTTCATCATGACCTCTGCGGTACTCTTGGCAGAGGGGATCTTGGTTAGAGGAATGAAATGAACCATCTTGGAGAACCGGTCCACCACTGTCAGAACCGTAGTTTTGCCTCTGGACGAGGGAAGACCTGTCACAAAGTCCATAGATATATGTGACCAGGGACGTTGAGGAATCGGCAGTGGTTGGAGCAAACCCATCTTGACCTGGGACGAGGTCTTATTGCAGGCACACACCGGACAAGCCGCCACGTACTCCTGCACATCCTTCTTCATGGCTGGCCACCAGAAACGCTGCTTAATCCTGTACATAGTCCTTTTAACTCCAGGGTGGCACGAGATCACCGACGTGTGGGCCCAGTGGATGACCTTAGAGTGGAGAGACACAGGAACAAAGAGCAGGTGGTTTGGACCTTTGCTAGGTGCTGGGTTTAATGCGTTAGCCTGTTTAACGTCCAATTCTAATTGCCAGGAAAAGGCTCCGACCATACGGTTTAATGGAAGGATGGTCTTGGGCTCTACCGAAAAAGGTTCTGGATCGAAAAGGCGAGACAAGGCATCAGGCTTCTGATTCTGAGATCCGGGACGGAAAGAGAGAGTGAAGTTGAACCTACTGAAAAATAGAGTCCACCTGGCCTGCCGAGAGTTGAGGCGTTTAGCCTTTCTGATATACTCCAGGTTCTTATGGTCTGTCCAAACTAAGAACGGCTGTTCTGCCCCCTCCAACCAGTGTCTCCATTCCTCCAGAGCAGCTTTTACAGCTAACAGTTCCTTATTTCCCACATCGTAGTTCTTCTCTGCCGCCGTCAGCTTCCGCGACAGGAAGGCACATGGGTGTATCCTGTTGTCTTTCAAGGATTTTTGGGACAAAATGCCTCCAATTCCCTCATTGGAAGCATCGACCTCGACCACAAACTGGCGCTGGGGATCCGGAATGGTGAGAATCGGCGCTGTGGTGAACCTCTCCCTGAGGAGCTGGAAAGCGCAGTCAGCCTGGGGAGTCCACTTGAAGGGAACTTTGGAAGAAGTCAGAACATGCAGAGGAGCAGCTACAGAACTGAAGTTTCTTATAAACTTTCTGTAGAAGTTTGCAAACCCTAAGAACTGCTGAACCTTCTTCCTGGAGTCTGGTGTTGGCCACTTGGAAACTGCACTGACTTTAGCAGGTTCCATCTGCATCTGGTTTGGTGAGATTATATATCCTAGAAAGGCCACCTTTTCTACGTGAAACTCACACTTCTCTGCCTTGACATATAATTGATTCTCGAGTAGTTTCTGCAGAACCTGACGGACATGGTGAACATGGGACTTAGAGTCTGGTGAGAAAATCAAAATGTCATCAAGGTACACAAACACAGAAACATTCAAAAATTCCCGCAAAACCTCATTCACAAAACCCTGAAACACAGCCGGTGCATTACACAGTCCAAAAGGCATAACAAGGTACTCATAGTGACCGCTCTGAGTATTAAATCCTGTCTTCCACTCATCCCCTTCCCTTATTCTAACCAAGTGATAAGCATTTCTTAAGTCCAGCTTGGTAAAAATCTTGGCAGTCTGAAGTAGCTCGAAAGCAGAGGACATGAGTGGCAGAGGATAGCGGTTTTTTACCGTAATGTCATTAAGAGGGCTGTAGTCTATGCAAGGTCTCAGAGAACCGTCCTTTTTTCCCACGAAGAAAAACCCCGCTCCAGCTGGGGAAGATGAAGGACGGATAATCCCTGATTTGAGAGAAGCGGAAATGTAGTCGTCCATTGCCGCTCTCTCTGGCCTTGAGATCGAATACAGTTTTCCCTTGGGAATGGGAGCCCCCGGTAAGAGATTAATGGGGCAATCAAAAGGTCGGTGAGGAGGTAACGACATGGCTTTTGATTTGTTAAATGCTTCCTTAAGATCATGATAACATGACGGTACCTTCTGTAGGTCAGGATAGTCTGGGTGATCAATGACGATCCTACTAGGGTCTGTTGGTGCTTTAACAGAGCGTGAATGTTTACACCTGTTAATGCAATCCTCTCCCCACTCCTTAACCCTTCCTGAGCGCCAGTCAATGTGTGGGTTGTGGATTTTTAGCCACGGAAAACCCAAAATAACCGGATGCTGAGCAGATTCAAAAATGTGAAACTGCATAACTTCAGTGTGGTCATTATTTACAGTGATCTGGATAGGTTCTGTGCAGTGGGTGACTGTAAACAACAAACGTCCGTCTAAAGCACTGGCGGTAATGGGAGAAGATAGAGGGACAGTTTTTATACCAAGCTGTTTGACTATGCCCCAATCCATAAGACTTTCGTCCGCTCCTGAGTCTATTAGCACTCCTTGGGAAATGACCTGATCATTAATAAAAATGTTTACCTTGGTAACTGGACGAGAAGGAAAGTCTGTGGAAAACTTGCTCACCAGCGCCCTCCTCTTGGCTGGTAAGCTTGCTGAAAAACCTCCTCTGGTGGAACGGCTCGTGGGAAAAAGCCCTGGAAACTGGGATGTCCGTCACGGCTGTGTCGACGTTCTCTCTCTCTTTCCCGAAGTCGGTTGTCGATCCGGATGGAAACGGCGATGAGAGATTCCAGGTCCCGGGGTACCTCCAGGGGAGCCAGCTGGTCCTTGATTGAATCTGCTAATCCAGTCCGAAAAGCGTCGCGAAGAGCCGGAATATTCCACCCGCTGTCCGCTGCTGCCGTGCGAAACTCGATAGCATAATCCACCACCTGGCGCTTATGCTGCCGCATCTGAAGTAGTCTTCGGCTGGCTTCTGTTGCAGGTGATGAGTGGTCAAAAATACGACTCATAGTGTCTGTGAAGTCGGGTAATGAGTAACATAGTTCCGTGTCTCTGGACCATTCTGCAGTAGCCCAGGCTGCAGCTCTTCCCGTTAAATGGGACACGATGAACGCCACTTTACCATGGTCTGATGAGAAAGCGCCTGGGTTGTGTTGGAAATGCAGGTCGCACTGCACCAGGAAGGCTCTGCAATTTATGGAATCTCCGGAAAACCTCTCCGGGAGAGCCAGCCGTAGTGAGGAGGAAACAGCCTGGCTCGGATTGACAGCGTCAACAGGATCCGCGACATGCAGGCGATCAGCTGTGACTGACGTCATCGGCGGAGCAGTCTGAAGGTGAGTGATGAACTGCTGCATCTGATCCGTCAGCTGTTGTATCTGTGCAGAGAAGGAAACTTGGAGCTCGGCCTGGTTTCCTACCAGTGCCTGCACTCCTTGGCTGATTAATCCCAGCTGTTCCTCGTGACGAAAAATCCTCACGCCTTGGGCTGACAGGGCGGCGTGAAGAGCTTTTGGGTCGGCTGAGTCCATTGTGGTCAGTTCGTTCTGTTATGAACTTGGTTACACAAGGATAAGGACTCAAATGCACGACCCGGGAGCCAAAGGTAAAGGATAATTAATATACTTTATTTGTACAAAAAAGGTAACAAAAGAAAATCACTCTTACGAGATGACAAAAAGGGCTTGAACAAGGTACAACAGAAAATCGCTCACAACGTGAGGAACTAAACTTATAATAAGTTTCAGGAGCAAAGATAGGCTTGAATCAAAAAGTGCAAACGCTGAAGAGCAGAACTCTGGCATGAGGACAGGACAAAAACGAACTGACACTGAATGCTGGGAGACTGGGGACTTTAAACACTCAACAACCATACACAGGTGAACACAATCAGGGGCGGGGCTGATACTGATGAGGGAAGTGAGTCAAGGGACCTGAAATGAGGCGTGAAACAAACAAAACAGGAAGTGAGCAATAATAACACATAAATATGAAACATGATTATTAACACTTTTGACGGTGCACAACAATACTATTCCAAGATAGTGTATTTTTATTTTTATTATTACATAACACTGGTCCAAGATAGTTTATTTCATTTTTATTATTTTTCACTGTTCTATATGATAGATTTCAAGCATTTTAGAATCATTACTATTTTAAAATGGGTTGTTTCTTTTCACTTTGTAAAAACAAGTGCCTTAACACTGAGCGTGGTATGAGAACAGTTTCTGTGAAAGGAGGGAGGAAGAAATGTTCTGATACCAAGCCATTGCTGCTATTTTGAAGAATGATATTGAATGTTAACACTAGAAGTTATGCACAAGGGAAAACTTTTATGTTTAAGCACAGTCAAAGTATTTTTGTAAAGTTGAGGCTATTGAACCATTCCATTTTGATTGTATGTTTTTGATATTAGTTATGTACTATGCAAAGTTCAGATGAAGAACTCATTGATTTCAGTATTATACACACCTTTTAGGTGTGTAAGGAGGGACTGTTAGAAATTAAAATCAATGTTTAATAGCATAATGTAGCTTAAACATACGGTCAGTTTAAAGGCTATTTTATTCTGGAAAAAAACGGAAGTTCTCAATACCAAGCTTTTATTCTGAAAATCCTTCATGACGACATCCGGGACTACCGTCCATTAGTATCATTAAAGTGGCTATTGACGCCGTTAACATGTATTACATATAAAGTTATGAAAGAGATAAGGAGGAGAAAATGCATGTGGAAGTAAGCAATGAATGTAAAATGTCGAAATCATCTGTTTAACGCGATATCGGACAGAGGAGAACGAGGGGGGAAGTCCCCTACGTCACTACAGCTCACAGAGAGGAGGAGCGAACAGCCAGCAAGCGGGAAAGACGAAGGCTTGTGAGGTCTCTTCTGCACGGCCAGCACAGGGAGAGGAAGCTGCAGCCTTTCTCTCCTGACTGAACAATATTCTGTTTGTAACATAACCGCGCCTTTATTTTTTATTAAAGTACCAATTTGACACCATCTCAGAGACTCCATTTAGTCTCCTTTTTAAGCTTCTCTCCTGGACGCGAGAATAACCAACACAGATAACACAACCTCCTCACACAGTGTATGTTCCTTCCAGTGGAACGAGTCAGTGAAGTGATAGGAGAAGAGGTTGAATCGGATGCAGCAGAGGACTGTGAGATCGATCATACAGAGGAAGTTGAGGAGAATGTGGGACCTGGGACACCAGTGGTACACGATGAGCCCAAACAAATGGAGGAAGTGGATGTGGATGAAGGACAAATGGATGAAGGAGATGAGGAAAGTACGACTGTGAGTGACACCAAATCACTTGACAACGCTCCTAGGAGAAATCCACCAAGAAATCGGTGTGCCCCGAAGAGACAGTCATGTGAGTCACAAGTCCTGAGTTCAGAAGAGGACCAGAGGAGGAGAGAAAGGGGATGGAAGTTGTGGCAAAGGGCCAAAGCAAGTAGAGAAGCAGGACAGGGGTGACACAATCAAGCCACAACATTCTGACTGTTAAAATGTATAACACGCACACATTTTATAAGACAATCATACATACAGAAAGGTTATTTGTTTCTCTTTAACTGTTTAAATTGTTTGTGCTACATGGCCTTTGTTGTATTTTGTTTGGCCTGATGGCTGGGACGCCATCAATTAAAGAAGGGGTAGATGTAAGGTAACAGCCTTGACAGGCCACTAGGTGTTGCTGTTGCGCAGCAAATTGTTGTATTTTGTCCATTGTGGGACACCGTATTTCTCTTGTTGTTCTCGGTGCGGCCGCCATCTTGGCGCTAATGTTTGTATTCACTCCGCAAAAGGTGAGCAGTGTTAATGGCGGCAAATAATTGTACACATTATTATGTTAAAAACGTCCAAACATTCCATTTATTTAATGAATGGGTACAACTTGTAAGGATCGTGCATTCGTGGAATGAGCAACACAGCTAACCGTGTGTTTAGCGGCCCAAAAGAATTTGCCAAAATCCCCTGCAATATTCTTCTGTTGGTATTCACTCTCGTTGGCCTGCCGTGAGTCCAGACCTCAACCCAATTGAACACTTGTGGGATCAGCTTGGGCATGCTGTACGTGCCAGAGTGACCAATGCAACCATGTTGGCTGACTTGCAACAAATCCTGGTTGAGGAATGGGATGCCAGTGTGTGACCAGGCTGGTGACCAGCATGAGGAGGAGGTGCCAAGCTGTTGTGGCTGCGTATGGATCTTCCACACGCTACTGAGGTCCCTGACAGTGTAAAATGAATAAAGTGTAAAAATTGCCAATATGTGTTGTTTTTTCCTTATTACTGTGGGAGAGTGCAATCATCCAATCCAACAAGCATCTCAAAACGAGAGTGAATACCAACAGAAGAATATTGCAGGGGATTTTGGCAAATTCTTTTGGGCCGCTACCCACACGGTTAGCTGTGTTGCTCATTCCACGAATGCACGATCCTTACAGGTTGTACCTCGTTGTAAAGGTGACTAATCAGGCTTTCCAATAATATAAAATACAATACCAATTGGTATTATTAAAGGGGAGGAACAATCGACCGAAATAACGTTTCCAAACCTTTTTTGAGGAGTTTAGTTTACATGACGTCTCTGCTCCTCCGTGCTCCGTTCACAAAGATCCTGGCAAAGCAGAGAGCGCTCACTCTGACACGCCCCCAGCAAACCAACAAAACCAAGGAGAGCTCACTCTGAGCCAAAAAACATGTCCCAACTCTATAAACATATAAATAATAGATTGAGATAATAACATTATATGTATACAAATACAATTGAACTTGAAAGGGAATGTCCTCTGAAAACAACATATTAAGAGTTCTTTCACTAAGACTGCAAGAAGGACAACCATTTTTGTTACAGGCCTAAGGAACCCCTTGGCTGTCCCGTCCTTCACAATCCGCACTTCTACTTTGCGGACCCTCTTGTCACTGCTTGGAAAAGTATTAACAACCAAACCCATTGGCCATTCGTTCCTATGGGCTTGACTGTCTTTGAGAAGGACGACGTCTCCTTCTTTGACGTTCGGCTTGTCTTGTCTCCACTTCCTGCGGCTCTGCAGAGTCGACAGATACTCTCCTTTCCAACTCTTCCAAAAGGTGTCAGCATGGCACTGAACTTGCTTCCATTGCTTTCCGAACAACTGAGCTATATCGAAGTTTCCAGGAGGTGCTGAAACTGCACTCATTTTCTGAGTCAGGAGCATTGAGGGTGTTAGAACTGCAGGCGTATCTGGGTCAGTAGACACAGACACAAGGGGTCTTGCGTTGATGATCGCCATCACCTCTGCCATGAAAGTGCTCAGAACCTCATGTGTAAGACGTACTGGTCCCGTCTGAAGCAACATTGCAACCAGAATGCGCCTGGCTACTCCGATGAGCCGCTCCCAGGAACCGCCATGTCATGTAGGAGGCATGAGGGGGGTTGAAAACCCAAGAGCATCCTTTCTCCTGGAGGTACTTCCTGATTAATGTGTCGTCTGTGTTAATCCTTAACTCTTTTGAAGCCCCGATGAAGTTAGTGCCTCTGTCAGAGCGCAGGAGTATTGCTGGACCACAAACAGAGAAAAGTCTTCTTAAGGCATTGATGAAACTGTCTGTTGACATGGATTCAATCAGTTCAATATGCACCGCTCTGGTAGACATGCATGTGAAGAGCAAAGCCCAGCGTTTGCTGTTTGCAGCCCCTCCTCTTGTGCGTCGCCTCATGACCAACCACGGTCCAAAAACATCCAGTCCAAGAGTGGTGAACGGAGGTTCGGGTGTTAGTCTGTCAGCTGGCAGATCTGCCATCTTCTGATCTTCCAACCTTCCTCGCAATTTGCGGCAGGTAACACACTTGTGGATGACAGAAGATACCAGATGTTTACTCCCAACTATCCAGTATCCAGCTGCTCGAATAGCTCCTTCTGTAAAGTGTCGCCCTTGATGAGCTACTTTTTCATGGAAGTATCTGACAAGCAGTGTGGCGATGTGATGGTTGTGTGGAATGATCAGAGGATGTGTTTCTTCTTCTGACAGCTCAGCCAATGAAATATGACCTCCAACACGAAGAAGACAAATGGATTGAGCTTCTCAAGTGTGTTTTGCTTGGACCAAGTCTGTCCGTCTTTAAGACATTTGAATTCCTCTTTGAAGGCCTTGTGCTGGACAGAGTGGATGATCAAAACCTCGGCTTGTGAGAGTTCACTTATGCTGATTGTTTCTCCGAAATATTCCCATCCTTTCTTTCTTGCTTCGTCAGCCTTGCTTTTGAAGGAAGCCGCAACATGAATGAGTCTGGCTATGATCTGACAGAGCTTTTGCCAGCTTGAGCATCGCTCAAAGTGTTGAGAGCTCAACATGAACTCTGACACCTTGGTTGCCAGTGTAGTCAGGACGTATCTCGTTGTCGGCTTCAGGCTCAATAAAGGTGAAGAGGCCAGGTTCAAGTGTCTCTACTGGTTTGTCCTGATACAGGAAGGCCGGACCTGAGAGCCAGCTGCTGTGTTGGAGTTGAGCTGCAGGTATAGACCTGGTGGCATGGTCCGCAGGATTCAGTTCTGTTGGCACATAGAACCATTGGTCTGGGTTTGAGGATCTCCTTATCCGAGTCACTCTGTTGGAGACATACATATAAAACCTTCTTGTGCAGTTGTGTATATATCCAAGCACAATCTTGCTGTCAGTGAAGAACTTCACGGCATCTACTTCAATGTCTATCTCATCTCGGATCAGCTCGTAAAGTTCAACAGCTAGCACAGCTGCACAGAGCTCCAGACGTGGAACAGTGTGGGTAGGGTGAGGTGCCAATTTGTACTTCCTCATGACAAATCCAGCATGATAATGACCTTCAACATCGGCAGCTCTCAAGTACGCCACAGCTCCTATGGCAATAGTGGAAGCGTCTGAGAAGATGCACAGTTCCTTTCTCTGTGTTGAGGCAAGTGAGACTGGAATGTAACACCTCTTGATGTGCAGCTCTTCAAGAGCCTTCAGTGAGTCCTTCCACTGGTTCCACTCCGTTTCCATTTTTGGGAGGAGAGGAGCATCCCACTCACTCTGTTCAGATGACAGTTCTTGGACTAGAGCTTTCCCTTTCATTGTTATAGGAGCTACAAACCCCAAAGCATCATACAAACTGTTCACTGTTGACAGCACACCTCTTCATGTGAATGGTTTATCTTCACGGGACACCAGGTAAGTGAAACTGTCTGTTTCCAGGTTCCAGGAAAGTCCAAGGCTTCTCTGTAAAGGGAGAGAATCCACACTGAGGTTCAGATCCTTCAGGTCTTTTGCCCTGTCCTCTGCTGCAAAGGCTTCCATTACCTGGCTTCTGTTTGATGCCAGTTTGTGCAGTCGCAGGTTGGACTCTGCGAACATCTCCTGGGTTCATTTTTGGAGATCTATTGCCTCTTCGGGTGTAGCAACAGAGGTGAGACCATCATCCAAGTAAAACTGCCTCTCAACGTACTATCTTGCATCCACCTACCTGAAGTCTCTGACTTCCCAGAACAGGTTTTCAGGGTGTATGGAGTGGAGTTACCTTTAACTTCAAAGAGGTTGAAGAACTCTGTCTTGGCTAGTGACTTATTACTTTGTTCGTCCAACACTGCATTCATCTTCATTGCCTTCTCCTTTTCCCCTGCAGGATATGCTTTCACCAAGATGATTTTGGAACATCAGCATGAGCTCTAACCCTCCCCACACACCTCCGTACACTTTGAGGTCACTGATGAAGATGAGCTTTCACTTTGCTCCCCGCTTTCGTCTTTCCCAGCCGTAGCACTCTGAGTGTTTAAAGGAGGAGGGCCTGGATGCAGTGCGGTGATGTGTCTGTCACTGTTGCACTCGAAGCATTTGACAGTCAGTTTGCAATCTTTTGCCATGTGTTGAAAATACCCACAACATCTATAACAGATGTGATTGGGTGTCTGATGGCTCTTCTGGGAAGTCTGTTTTGTGTACAGTCACATAGGATTTGTTGTTGTACTTCGTAGGCTTTTCACTCTTAAAGGAGGCATTGCTGCTTGGTGTTGATATAATAAAGCTTGGATCATTCTTAATCTTTGCTTGTTGCTGGACAAACTTGGCGAAGACAGAGAAAGGAGGGAAGGCTACTCTGTAATCTTCCTTGTACTTGCTTCCAATGCTGGTCCACCTCTCTTGCAGATTATAGGGAAGCTTTTCCACTATTTCTCTTACGAGCTGTATCCAAGTACGAAAGCCCTGGCAGAGCACCTTCGTCCTTAGCACACTCAAGTTCGAGGAGAATGTCGCCGAGTTCTCTCAGTTTAACATTGTCTTTGTTGGTGAGCTTCAGAAAGTGTTCTATTTTCTTGAGCAGTGCGTCTTCAATGACCTCTGGCGTCCCATAACACTCTTCAAGACGTTGCCAGACCATGTTCACACCTGCTGCAGGATTGAGTACGTGAACTGCACTAGTTCTCTTTGCTTGTTGCATGGATTCGGGCCCTAGCCACTTAGTCATCAAATCTAGCTCTTCTCTGGCTGTGAGATTCAAGTCCTTAGTGGCACTTATAAAGGAAGCTTTCCACGACCAGTCATTTTCAGGCTTGTCATTGAATTGAAGAAGACTTGCACTCACCATTTCTTTCCTGATGAGGTATCTTGCAAAGTCTTGTGCACTTTGTGGCTCATACTGTTGATCAGCGTGCTTCGGAGTACTGTGAGGGTAAGTATTTGATGTCGGTTAATTTTGTATGTCTTTGTAGACTGACTTAGCTTGAGGTGGTTCAAACGTCATTATTTTTCTTTCCTGTGCCTCCACTGCTACCTGTGTATGATGCGTTCCGAAACAGGTGTACCACTGCGGTTGAACCTACTCAGAAGTGCGTTGGACTGCACTGAAGCGCTCACCTTCAACAATGGGTTCTCGACTTAGCTTAGCAAAATTCTCCGCTATGTCCACTGCAAACAGCGCTCTGCATGTACGACTGTTCCACTGTCTGTGTGTGTCTGTCAACGCATTGGTCCAATCACATTCAGCATCCCGTCAGCGTTTTTTCCCGCCACCAACAGTCTGCGAATCAGAGGCACAGTAGGGCGGGTCTTCGCGGAATGCGGGTGGGAAAAATGCGTGAGTGTTTAAAAAAAGAAAAGTCAGAGCGAGAGTTAACAGCTCATCTAGTTGCATCTGTACTGTAGCTAGTTTCACCTACCGGGGTGGCATGGGGTGGCAACTGCCACCCTAAAAATAGGCCTTGCCACCCAGCTGCCACCCCAGTTGGCAGCTTTGTTTTGAAAGAAAAGTTGTGGCTCATCGGACATTTATGAGAGAAAGTCTCTAATGTCCGAGTGCAAGTGACGCACGTCTTGTAACCCCTCCCCCGGCCCTGGCGCGAGCGTGGAAATATGATTGGCGGCGATTTCATTTGAACGGCGCAAAACGAGAAGCATTCGGACCCAAGTACTGAAGGAATGAGGTATTTGCGGTCTACAATGACAGAGAAGAGACTGTCAAGTTTGGCTGTACTCAGCATTGAATCAAAACGCACTAAAGCTGTTGATCTTAATACGTTTGTGAGGCGTTTTGCTGAACAAGATGGTAATCGCCGCATTCAGCTGTAATATACATGTCAACTTGATGCTCTGCTCACTGATGAGCATACAAAACTGTTAAGATGATGACCTTACGTGTGTAAATATATTTTTTTCTTTGTGGGGGTCTGCCCCCAAAAAACAGTTTTAAGTCCTGAGAAAGTCAAATAAGACGGTGTGTAAAACTACACTGCCCAGCCAAAAAAAAGTAACCACTTTGATTTAACTAGGCCAGTAGGTAAGGACATTCCACTGGATAATAACTGAAGTATAAAAGAATGCATGACTGAAGTGATGGAGACCATGTTGAATGCAAACAAAAAGAGGAAATAACAGGTAAAATCAAGCAAATCCCCCTCTCAGATTCCACAGCAACCAGAAGAACATAAATACTGGCTGGTGATTTGATTAATCAGCTTTGTGATGGAATAGAAAATGCACAGTGCATTTCCTTAGCTGTGGATGAGTCCACTGACACCACTGTCAATGCTCAGTTGCTGGTGTTTGTGAGTTTTTATGATGAGGCAAAGGGGGAGTTTGTTGAAGATGTGTTGGGCCTGACGAACCTCAGTGGACACACAAGGGGGCAAGACATTTATAAAGCAATAATGGGAATGCTGAATGAAAGTGGGTGCAGCTGCCTTTGTTCATAACAGTGCAGCTCTTACACTGTGACTCTGAGGGGTCAAGCACAGACACAATAACAATGAAAACTGCTGCATACAGATTATTTTGGTTTTTGCAACCTCGTGTTAAGAATGTTGTTGCAATTGTTTAAAAGTTTGAATGACTGTAATAAACGGACCTTTGTCTTATTGGAAAAAATGTTTTGGACCTTTAAGATTTGTATTTGAGTACCCCTGATCTAGAGGATGCTCTGGATGAATATGACTTAGCATCAGAGGCTTGAGGATGTTCTTGCCACTTGGCTGTTTGATCCACAGTCTCTGCTTGCCGTTCTCCACTTGCTTCTTTGTGCGTAGTGGTGTCTTCATTGTTATAGTTTTTTCCTGAGCGTAGACTCATGTTGGCTGTGTAGTGTACTATTACTTGAACCCGCCGTGCTCTTGTCTTTTTACTGTTCTGCCCTTACAGCGCGTATCCCTATGCGTAGCTAGACAGTTAGCTAACATTTAAAAGTCCTCCAATAAAGATGCAAGGTTTGCTCTCTTGACTTTACTGTTCTTCTTTTACTTTGTAAGACTGTAACAATACAGAAATAAAACACATTTAAGTATGCAGGCTTTACACATATAACATATAAGTAGCACTGTACAAAAGACACACATACTAATATTAAAGGAGTTAGCTACCATTAGCATCACTATTAGCTAGAAATAGCACAGATCACCATTAGCTAAATTATCACACATTAAATTAGTTTCAGACAAAAGGTTACAAACTTCAAACATTCTCCACATAACACATCCAAATTGCACATGAAAAACTCACAGACAAATAGTCTCCAAGGCTCAAGCATCACAGACACAAATGTAGTTTACATGACATCTCTGCTCCTCCATGTGTTAATCTGGTTAATCTCCATGCTCCGCTCACAAAGATCCTCGCAAAACAGAGAGCACTCACTCTGACACGCCCCCAGCAAACCAATAAAACCAAGGAGTGTTCACTCTGAGCCAAAAAACATGTCCCAACTTTATAAACATATAAATAGGCAGCACAGTGCTAATTTGATTTGTCACAGGCAAAGTTCACTTTATGAGTTTGCTCTGATGCATATTGGCTGATGAGTATGCTCTTTAAAGATGAAAGATGTGGAGCATGTCTGGAGAGGTCCTTTTCTCTGTGGCCTTCACAAAAACATCACAAATTGCCTCTTATTTTCTTCTTAGCTCTTCTTGCTCCTACCACCATCTTTAAGCTCAATGATGTTCTTGTAATAGGTTGTATACTCATTGATGATCAGGAAGTGTTTAATAGGGTGTAATCCCCAGCCTGCCCTGCATCGCTGTACATGTTGAAGAATAGCCTTAAAGCCCTTTATTTACCTACAAACATATTAAAACGTTTCCCACAGACAGGACACCAGGCTCCCTGTGGCTCAGGCTGGATTACAGACGTGTGATTAGTGGAGTTTTCCCAGGACTTGTTGTACTGTTTTGTGTCATTATACCAGCACCTTACAAACATAACAAATTAACAATGTAAGTCCTTGATAAAATGAATTTATTTGCAGCCGAGATAATTACATGTTTCACATGCGTAATGCATCAGATGGTTTAAGAAGACCATCATTTGTTAGTATTACCAACATGGGGGATTGTATCACCACTGAATCCCTGCCCTGAGGCCTGTACTACGAAGCAGGATATTCGCTTAGTGCTAACTTCAGGGAAAACTTGGGGTTTCCGGTCCTACGAAGCTGGTTCTCTTTTTAGCAGGCTAGATCTTCATGGTAACTTATGCTGAGCGGCTAACCTGCCCGACGAAGCAGGATTTTTGTTTAGCAAGATAACTTCTGGGATTTCCGGTACCACGAAGCTGGTTCACTTTTTAGCGGGCTAGATCTCCATGGTGACTTATCCTGGAACCTAGTCTGTGCTCCGAAGCAGGATAGGTTCCAGGATAAGAGATCAACTCAGCGAAAGCACCACGCCTGCTGACCAATCAGAGCTCAGTGTGCAGAGGAAATACAGTTTAAACTGCCGTTGCAGGAAAGACGGCCGGCCAAAATCACCGACTGTGTGAACGTGAAAATGAATAGAACATCACCTCCCATCTTCAGAGCAATCTGACTATTATAACTATTATACTATTATGTCAAGAAAGCTTAATTAAATATCTGCCACAACATAAGTAACCGGATCAAAGTAACATTACGTTGCCTACAGTCCGCGGCACTGTGAGTGCAGACGTCGATATGTCCCATTATCATTCATATCACATCATAATGTATCATATATTTCCTTATCTGATGCCCCTTTCACACCAACGCGTTTTCAGCTCCGGCTCGGAGCTGGAGCCTGAAAAGAGCCGGTTTTTCCTGTTCACACCGCAGCGGCGCCGCCTCTTAGCTCCGGAATCCGGTTCACTTCCAGCTCCAAAAAATTGTCGGTCTAGAGGCAAGAGCTTCGGAGCTAAGAGGTGGCGTCGCTTACGTCTCTCTTACGTCGAGGCGTGCAGGAAACTAAACCCACCTCCCCTGAACATGGGTCGACTGTCATGCCTGCCTACAAGCAGTAGTGCTTATAAACACACTTTATAAAGTCAGGCAACACTAACCAGGCTTCGTGTGATTCTGTTTATTTGTCATTGTGGAGAGAGGCAGACGTTTTGTTTTGTATTATAGCAGCTATCGGATGGAATCAATACATGGGCTGCACAGGTTGTCGTGTCCGACTATCACAAGTAGAATCATAATAAAAATACGCCGGTAAAATGTGCCTGTAGAAAACGGTTTATGCCACAATAGGATAGCAATAGCAAGTAGTCAGTTTAGCTTCGGTTGCTATGCTAACATCACCCATTTTATACCAGAGAAACTTTCATAACAGCGTTGTGATACCAAACAGTGTCAATTCAGACTGACACACATTCAGGGGAACTGGGGATATGTATCAGCTGCTTGTGTGAGTCGGACAGTGAATACTTTACAGCGGCCGCTGCAGTGTGAGCTAACCGGGAGCTAACGGGAGAATACACTCCCGTGGAAGAGCAGCCAACACTGCAGCGGTCGGTAAATGCCGCAGAAACACATTAATAAACAATGAACCACGGCACTCTGGAGAAAAGCATAAGGTTGGAGAAGTCGTTATTTAATTTAATCTGGCTTCGTGTGATTAAAAGCAACACGATCATCGACCCGACGCAGTTGTTGTTGTTGTGAGCGCCGTAACGCCGTTGGGGAGCAAATCAGCGATGTAAACGGTGACGTCATGACGCAGCAGCGGCAGCTCTGGGCGGTGTGAACAGAGCGGGAGGAGAAAAGGGAAACCGGAGCTGAAGCAGAAAAGCTCTAGCTCGGAGCTAGAAAGGGAAAAGCGCTGGTGTGAAAGCCGCATGAGTCAGCTGAGCCGTATCTGGCCGTGCAACACTCACAGTGTCACATACTGTATGCAGAAGTATTATTTTAAGCAACAAATTAAGTTGAGGAAACACTCGAGACAAATGTAATGAAAGTCAGATCGTGTCTTAGACGGGGCAGTGATATCATAAACCTGTTAATGTACGCATTCAAACACTTTTTCTTTTGCCAGCTGTTTTCACCTTGCAGGTGCAGCTATGTGGCCTTGATCCTGGATAAAGTGTTTAAGTCATGGATGTTTAAAGTTTAACTTCTTCATATGTCTAATATTATAGTTGACTTTTCATTCAGGAAGTATGACGCTGCGCTGTCAGTACGCTTCTCCATGTTTGTGATTGGTCGAATGCTCCAGATACCACCCCTTTTATGTGAACGCGCACCCAACTAGATAGGACACGGCTGGCTTGAGCGAACGAGTTGATAGCCAGCGTTGTAGGACAGTTTAGCGAGAGCGGCTTTGTTGTGGATTAAGTCAACCAGATAACTAAAAACATATCCAGGATAGGTTGAACTAGATTCGTAGTATACCCCCCTGGTTAGGTTGCAGGCTAAGAGATAAACTCAGTGAAAGCACCGCCTGCTGACCAATCAGAGCTCAGTGTGCGGAGTTTAAAGCGATCAAGTCATATTACAGGAGAAAGGAAATACAGAAAAGCTGCCGTTGCAGGAAAGACGGCCGGCAAAAATCACCGACTGTGTGAACGTGAACATTAATAGAATATCACCTCCCATCTTCAGAGCAATCTGACTATTATAACATTAGCGTTAAGAAAGCTTACTTAAATATCTGCCACAACATAAGTAACCGGATCAAAGTAACAGTAGGCCTACAGTCCGCGACATATCACTTCATAATGTATCATATATTTCCATAGTGTCACATACTGTATGCAGAAGTATTATTTTAAGCAACACATTAAGTTGACGAAACACTCGAGTCAAATGTAATTAAAGTCAGATCCACTCGTGTCTTAGTGATATCAGTGATATCATAAACCTGTTAATGTACGCATTCAAACACTTTTTCTTTTGCCAGCTGTATTCACCTTGCAGGTGCAGCTATGTGGCTTTTATCCTGGATCAAGTGTTTAAGTCATGGATGTTTAAAGTTTAACTTCTTCATATTTGACTAATATTAAAGTTCACTTTTCATTCAGGAAGTATGACGCTGCGCTGTCAGTACGCTTCTCCATGTTTGTGATTGGTCAAATGCTCCAAATACCACCCCTTTCATGTGAACGCGCACCTAACTAGATAGGACATGGCTGGCTTGAGCGATCCACTTGATAACCCGCGCCGTAGTACAGTTTAGCGAGAGCGCGTATGTTTTGGATTAGGCCAACCGGCTAACTCAAACATATCCAGGTTAGGTTGAACCAGCTTCGTAGTACAGGCCTCTGGTGTTTGAGCTGGTAAATATTACTCTTATGTACCGGAGCAGGCCCGGACTGGCCATCGGGAGGACCGGGAGGTTTCCCGATGGCCTGGCCTGTTAAGTGGCCTGCTGGCCTGAGGATTTTTTTTTTTTAATGTAGCCTATGTATTGTGAACGCAACGCTGCGCAAATGTGGGTCTGACTCTGCCTCACAGAGGGTGACTGGGTGTCTACATGATGTGGCCTGCCGACATGGCCACTTTCATACAGATCATACACTAATGCCCTCGATTGTCATTCAAGTTCGGGAGGGTGTGTATGTGTGGCGCGAGCGAGCGAGAGAGAAAGCGCGCGCACGGTTACGTGTATTGTTGTTGTTAGCTCATCTGGGGCCTGTACTACGAAGCTGGTTCAACCTAACCTGGATATGTTTGAGTTAGCCGGTTGGCCTAATCCAAAACATACGCGCTCTCGCTAAACGGTACTACGACGCGGGTTATCAAGTGGATCGCTCAAGCCAGCCGTGTCCTATCTAGTTAGGTGCGCGTTCACATGAAAGGGGTGGCATTTGGAGCATTCGACCAATCACAAACATGGAGAAGCGTACTGACAGCGCAGCGTCATACTTCCTGAATGAAAAGTCAACTATAATATTAGACATATGAAGAAGTTAAACTTTAAACATCCATGACTTAAACACTTTATCCAGGATCAAGGCCACATAGCTGCACCTGCAAGCTGAATACAGCTGGTAACAGAACAAGTGTTTGAATGCGTACATTAACAGGTTTATGATATCACTGCCCCGTCTAAGACACGAGTGGATCTGACTTTAATTACATTTGTCTCGAGTGTTTCGTCAACTTAATGTGTTGCTTAAAATAATACTTCTGCATACAGTATGTGACACTGTGAGTGTTGCACGGCCAGATACGGCTCAGCTGACTCAGATAAGGAGATATATGATACATTATGAAGTGATATGCCGCGGACTGTACTTAATGTTACTCTGATCCGGTTACTTATGTTGTGGCAGATATTTAAGTAAGCTTTCTTAACGCTAATGTTATAATAGTCAGATTGCTCTGAAGATGGGAGGTGATATTCTATTAATGTTCACGTTCACACAGTCGGTGATTTTTGCCGGCCGTCTTTCCTGCAATGGCAGTTTTTCTGTATTTCCTTTCTCCTGTAATATGACTTGATCGCTTTAAACTCCGCACACTGAGCTCTGATTGGTCAGCAGGCAGTGCTTTCACTGAGTTGATCTCTTAGCCTGCAACCTAACCTGGTCCCGACCAGGTTAGCCGCACAGCATAAGTTACCATGGAGATCTAGCCTGCTAAAAAGAGAACCAGCGTCGTAGGACCGGAAACCCCGAGTTTTCCCTGAATTTAGCCCGCTAAGCAAAAATCCTGCTTCGTAGTATACCCCCCAGGTGTGAAAGCCTTGTCATTGCTTTAGACAGCATCCTGTGCAATAGCTGCCCACTGCTCCTAGTACAAGGATGGGTTAAATGCAGAGGTCAAATTTCACTGTGTGTGCTGTGTGCATATGTGTGACATTAAAGAGGGTTTCATCCTCCGATTCTATTCTTCAGTGCTTCTACAGTGGCTCCATGTATTGCATTGTTTTCTTCAGCTGGGCCACATCATTTTTTTAAATCTAGGTTTTATATTTGCTTATTACTTTGATCTACATATGAAATCCCTGACCCCGTACATGTGTCTTTCATTCAAGAAACCCCGCCTGACTTAAGTATTACATTGTGAATTAGAGATGTTGATTCAAGCTTTCATATTATTATATTTTCAAGCAAAAAGGCAAAATATTCCGTCATTTAATTTCTCCAATATGAGGATTTGCTTTTGGTCTCCATGGACACTGGGAAATGTATGTAAGTACTTTAAGTAAATAGACAAGTGTGGTATAAGTGTGTGTTCTGACAGGGATTGTGTGAACATCAGGTGATAGTACCAGCATTACTGGCCAGGACAGGGTCGATGGGTTTCACACGTGTTCAGGATCCTGCGTGGAACCCTTGGTTCGTGTGGGAGCATTAGTGCCCCATGGAGGTAGTGATCATATGAGGTCTCGGTCCAGTGCGCGGCCCTCGGGCTGGAGGCCTTAGAGCTGGGGGTGTAAAAGCCCTAAACCAAGAGCTCATTATCACAATGCCCCATTATAGCCTTTGGATTAGCGCTGGGATGAAACCCCCCCCGCAGAGGCCAAATCAAACAGCCTGCATACAATTCCTGAATTATTCCCCTCGGTTTGGCACTTCCTATGTTAAGCCTGCTGCCCTCTACTGCCCTTTTTGCACAACATTAGAATAAAGTGCTTTTGCTGCACACCTGATGTAGTGGATATTTATTATAATCTGTGTTAGAGTGGCTCTGGGTTCTGGTGTGAAGGTCTATTTTTTACGTTGGAATTGCAAAGAGGGTGTTTCTGTCACAAGGTAAAGTCTGAAGAGGTTAAAAGTCCAGCAGCACTTGTAATGTGTAGAACAGGGCTTCTCAAACTCCGGACCAAGATCCGGATCCGGACCGAACTGCAAATCAATCCGGACCAAACCCTGTGTCTCATTATTAAAAAAAAAATCAGATTCTGATGTAAATTAATGTATATTTTCTTGTGTCTGACGCGTTGTGAGAATGAACGTGCATATATATTTACTTGTGTGCGCGAGCGTGACACGCATTGCAGACCACAAGTTAACCGCAAGTTTACCTTGACTTTCTAATGCAGGTTCTGGATGACGTCTCATGCGGTCACTTGCCCGACACTTCTGGGTGTTACTTAAATGTCTCCGAAGCTTTTAACTTGATTGCTGCCAAATGTGATTCAGGCTTTTTTTATAGTCTCCAAAAACTGATTCTATCTGGCTGAGTCAGATTAACCTGAGCAATAACAGTTCATGGTGAGTACGGTAATACAATTGTGACAAGCAGTAGCGCTGAGTAAAGTGATTAGAACACGACCAAACACACATTTATAAGGTCAGGCAACACTAACCAGGCATAGGGACCATATGTTCGCTGTTATCAAAGCAGCTATCGGATGGAATCAATACATGGGCTACACTGGTTGCCATGTCAGACTATCAGAGGTAAAATCATAATGAAAAATACGTCTGTAGAATATGCCTGTAGGAAAAGGCTTATGCCATAGCAACAAGTAGTCAAGATAATCAGATTAGTTTAAATTGCTATGCTAACATCACCCATCTAATACCAGAGAGACTTTAATAACAGCGTTGTTAGCATTTTAGCCAGACCCGGCGCCAGAACAAATCTAAAGGTAGGGCATATGATTTTCATGGGAGGGCACACAAAACCGTCATGTGCTGCGGGCCTGCGGCACAATATCAAACAGCAAGGCCAACAGCATTGCGTAAAGACGCACACTTATCGCAAATACATACACAAATAAAGGGCAACATAGAAACCACTTTTGAAACATTGTGTGCGTGGCAGCACAGACACTGGTGAATCACGAGCAAGGCACACTGGTTAAGGATGGCAGCTTCCTCATCGTTGCACTCGGAGTGAAATAGACGGAGACGATGAACTGTTTAGCCCGCCTTGGGCATGGTTTATTTTCCTATGCACTGCAGGTGCATCCTTTCGCTCAGCCGTGCTAATTTAGAACAATATTTTGGCCAACTCTGCATCTTTGTGCAGCGTATACTCAAACAGCGATAGGAAGAGCCCACTGCCTGACTCGGACATGCTGTGGAGTGAATCGTGGTCACCTCTGAGAGGGAGTTGGTTGACAGCTAAAAAAGCTATAATATCAACGACAGCTGACTAGGGCTGTACCCGAATATTCGTTCGTTGGAGTACTATTCGGGTAAATTGAATTTATTGAAATCTCCAATATCAACGTAAGAGCTTGTGCCTCTTCGGGGGGTGCTGTTGCGGCAGAAGATAGTTTTTACAACCCACCTCTGCCCAGCGTGTCGTTTTGGCAAGATGCTTGAAATCATAACAGTAGGGAAAATCAGAAAACACCAGGATACCAGTTAAACAATAATCTGTTTTAATTATAAAAGGCAATAATACAATGCAATACAAATCAATATAATTAGGAGCGCCCCTGCTCTAGTTTCTCGTGCTGGTGGGATTCTTCGGTCTTCGCAGCAGGAGGAAAAGAGAATGAACTAAATTCAAACCCAACTTTTATACCCAAAAATCACCGGAGGAGCCGAGTCAGTCTATCTCATTGGAAGATGTAAAAGATGACTTTTCTTAGCGAATCAGCGCGAGCCAGCCAGGATAATAAACAAGTGTCTCTGAGATGGTAATAAAATGTATCTGGCGTCCGTTATCTCACTTTCCTGCATAGACTTTCACACACACACTTTCCTGCACATTCCAGAGGCCTGAGCTGTATCCCTTTGTTCACAAAGATAATACATATTAATACTCTCATATGAATACAAAGTAATCAAACACACACATATACTATTCAAGATATGTTGACTTCCCTGAAACATGACATACTGGAGATCTTAAGCAGAAGGAACTCTCATCCAACTCTCACCCTGCCATCTATACCTCCCCCACAGGGCAATAAAACCTGTTCACTCCAAGCACCCCAGAATGTTTGAGCAAGTTTTAGTCCTCACATTTATGAAAGGATAAAACAGAGAAATCAATACAAAACACAAACACAGGTATTGTTTAAACAGTATTCACTTAACTGCTACTATTGATAATTTCCAGAGAAACTCAAGGGGCCTCTTTTAATATCTGGAAGTTGCAACAAGACTTTCTGCCATTTCAAATGTAACACACTTCCCAAATATCAGATGATAATAATCTTCAATAGTGCTAACACTTAACCATAAACTTTATCGTTTACTTTCTCCGTCTGTATATGTAGATATTACTTTTCTCCGTTAATCTCCGTCACGTTGTTTCCAAAGAAACAACAACTTCCTGTCAACAGCGCTACCATCCATCCATCCATCCATCCATCTTCTTCCGCTTATCCGTGGTCGGGTCACGGGGGTAGCAGTTCCAGCAGAGAGCCCCAAACTTCCTTTTCCCTGGCGACATCAACCAGCTCTGACTGGGGGATCCCAAGGCGCTCCCAGGCCAGCGAAGAGATATAATCCCTCCACCTGGTCCTAGGTCTACCCCTTGGTCTCTTCCCAGCTGGACGTGCCTGGAACACCTCCCTAGGGAGGCGCCCAGGTGGCATCCTAACTAGGTGCCCGAACCACCTCAACTGGCTCCTTTCGACGCGAAGGAGGAGCGGCTCAACTCCGAGCGGCTCAACTCCGAGCGGCTCAACTCCGAGTCCCTCCCTGATGACCGAACTTCTCACCTTATCCCTAAGGGAGACACCAGCCACCCTGCGGAGAAAACCCATCTCGGCCGCTTGTATCCGCGATCTCGTTCTTTCGGTCATGACCCATCCTTCATGACCATAGGTGAGGGTAGGAACGAAAATGGCCCGGTAGACAGAGAGCTTTGCCTTCTGGCTCAGCTCCCTTTTCGTCACAACGGTGCGGTAAAGCGACTGCAGTACCGCTCCCGCTGCTCCGATTCTCCGGCCCATCTCACGCTCCATTGTTCCCTCACTCGAGAACAAGATCCCGAGATACTTGAACTCCTTCACTTGGGGTAAGGACTCATTCCCTACTTGGAGTGGACAGTCCATCGGTTTCCTGCTGAGAACCATGGCCTCAGATTTGGAGGTGCTGATCCTCATCCCAGCCGCTTCACACTCGGTTGCGAACCGATCCAGTGAGTGCTGAAGGTCGCAGACCGATGAAGCCATCAGAACCACATCATCTGCAAAAAGCAGTGGTGCAATCCTTAGTCCACCGAACTGCAGACCCCCTCCCCCATGACTACGCCTCGAAATCCGATCCATGTATATTACAAACAGGATTGGTGACAAAGCGCAGCCCTGGCGGAGGCCAACCCTCACCGGAAATGGGTCCGACTTACTGCCGAGGACCCGGACACAGCTCTCGCTTTGGGAGTACAGAGATTGGATGGCCCTGAGTAGAGACCCCCTCACCCCATACTCCCGCAGCACCTCCCACAGTAACTCCCTGGGAACCCGGTCATACGCCTTCTCCAAGTCCACAAAACACATGTAGACCGGATAAGCGTACTCCCAGGCCCCCTCCAGGATCCTTGCGAGAGTAAAAAGCTGATCCGTCGTTCCACGACCTGGACGGAATCCGCATTGTTCCTCCTCAATCTGAGGTTCGACAATCGGCCTGACCCTCCTTTCAAGTACCTTAGAGTAAACTTTCCCGGGGAGGCTGAGTAGTGTGATGCCTCTGTAATTGGCACACACCCTCTGATCCCCCTTTTTAAAAATGGGAACCACCACCCCGGTCTGCCACTCCTTCGGTACTGTTTCCGACTTCCACGCAATGTTGATGAGACGTGTCAACCATGACAGTCCCTCAACACCCAGAGCCTTCAGCATTTCTGGGCGGATCTCATCCACCCCCGGAGCTTTGCCACTGTGGAGTTGTTTAACAACCTCAGTGACCTCCCCCCGGGAGATTGGTGCCGATCCCCCGTCATACTCCAGCTCTGCCTCTAACATAGAGGGCGGAGTTGTCGGGTTCAGGAGTTCCTCAAAGTGTTCCTTCCAACGCCCCAACACTCCATCAGTTGAGGTCAACAACGTCCCATCCTTACTGTACACAGCTTGGATGGTTCCCTGCTTCCCCCTCCTGAGGTGTCGGAGAGTTTTCCAGAACAACTTTGGTGCCGCCCGAAAGTCCTTCTCCATGTCCTCTCCGAACTTCTCCCACACCCGCTGCTTTGCCTCGGCCACGGATGAGGCTGCTGCCCTTCGGGCCTGTCGGTACCTTGCAACTGCCTCGGGAGTCCCCCGGGATAACAAATCCCGGGGGACAGCGCTACCTCTCCTTCCAAATAAAAGCATGTCCATAAATAGGAAGCAAAGCCAAATTACACTTAAGACATATACAACCAACCATGGGCGTAGGAAGCATCCTGAATGTGGGGGGGACATTTTTAACGGGGGGTGTGGGGGTCGCCTTTCCTGTATTCTGGTGCATTTTAACAGGTGGTTTGATACTTTTATGTGGCTATACTAGCATGAGGAAAATGATGGGTACATTTTGTAATTTCATCCAGTAGTAAAGAAAGGAAACATATTTGATTATTAATTCAGAGCCGTCTTTGAATTAATAAAAAGCAGTTTAAATGCCAATTTTTTGTACATTTATATACAAACATAACAATATTGTGCATTGAGAAATATTGTTGTGGAGAGTCATTTATATATAAATCGCAAAATACATTTGTGAATCCTTCTGTGAGCATTTATTAATATTGAGACTGATCTGACTCCATACCGATGTTAAGTTCACCTAGGAATGGTATCATTGACTTAAATGTTCAAATAAATGTTGCTCTTCTGTCTACATTGGTCACATGATGCCCCTTGACTGAAATGTTTCCTGTTCAATATCCCCACTGATTTCCTTAACATTCTGGGATGAGAGTCCACATCACAATTTACTCTAAACTGTCATTTCCCTTTCATCACTCACCTCAGCAATGAACCTCTCTCCACTGTCCCTGTGTTCTGCCTCTGACTCACTCTCAAGCACCTAGATGTCAAGAGAGGTGGTGAAGTGATCATTATTTATTGAGCAGTATACTCTTTCACATTGAATCATAACAAGTCATACTGAATGTAATTCCAACTGACTCTAAAGTAAGTCCCAGTCTGTGACATTGGACATTTTGAAGACTCAAAGTCCCAAGCAGTAGGTAGAATATTAGCTAGTCTATGTAATGTGCACAGAAAATAAACAGTTAACTGAATACTGGGATGGAAATGGCCTATAAGCACTCAGTAAAACATAAACACACACAAAAAGCTTCTGAATGATAAGAAGTACAATTAAAACATAACGCACATTACCATTTTGAGAGAGAGTACCTAAGAACTCAGAAAATAATCTCTTATCGAACTGAGGCTCCAGTAAAACACACTGACTGCGTCTGACATGTTATGATCATATTGGGGATATGGTGTTTACATGAGCACAGAGAGATCGGGTTATTCATGTTCCCTGTTTACATGATAAATACTAGTAACCTGGCATTTCGATGCCTTTTCTCATCTAAACTATTCAGTATTTGTATCTTTCTATCATGATTCATGACATAAAGACAAAACTCCTCTCCAGAAGTGAGACGCTGCCGCCGCCATCACTGTTAACTGATGAACTGCTACCAGCTGAATACTTACTTTCCTCTTCTTTGAAAACAATGTTCTTATGTCCATGTTGTCTGGGGGAGAAAACATATCAAACCAACAGATCGTCAGCTTTGATTTTCGCTGTATTAACCATTTCCTGAACATTTGGTGTGTGTGCTTTTTACTGCCTTACCTCCGCTACCGGCATCGCTTCATACAACAGGTCTGAGCTGTCCAACTATGACAACAGTCCTTGAACATGCGCGCGCTATGGAAGAAACTGCCTTGGTACAAAGTAGCAGTGAAAACATGGTACGGAGTTTCATTGATTTGGGCATTCTCTCAATAAGCAAGTGGAATGGATTTGATATGAAGCACTGACACAGCGCTCTACAAAGTGCGGCGAGTGGATAGACCAATTCACGGACTTTCCACATGGTAAAAGTGGGGGGGTCTAAACGAATCATTTGAAAAAGTGGGGGGGACTTGTCCCACCCTCATATAATGGCTGCGACGCCCATGCAACCAACACAATGCGATATCCTTTTCAATTTCAAAGAACACAAATTGGGTTAATAACTATAAAACAACAATACTGTAGAATAACAAAATGAATGCCGTCAATAAACCAAAATACACATGTTGAAGTGGTTCGCTGCTGATTACTACGCACCAGATGAAGACGTATTTACTTTAAACTGTCTACAGGGGAAACAAAAGGCTGCTTCTGCTTTTAACGAATCTTCAAGCCATGGTCTGTTGTTGTACCATGCAGCGGCAAAAGTGCGTTTCTTTCCTGAAAACAATCTCCCTGATAACGATCCAGTTTCACCTGGTTGGGTTTATTAACCCCAAGATCATCTGGGGCTGTTGGTCTTTGAGCGGTTGCTGGCCCAATAGTACCTGTTGATGTGCTGCAAGGTAGCGTCTGTAGTGGAGGCACCGGCACAGAGGAGGAGGAGGAGGAGGAGGAGGAGGAGGAGGAGGAGGAGGAGGATGATGATGATGATGATGATGATGCTGGCGGGTGTGGTACAGGGTGTGGCAACGCAGGTGGTGATGGTAGGGGCACAAGGAGCTGTGCCTCGGAGGACAGCGTTGGTGGCGGCCACCTTGATGAGTCAAGGCTTGGGCTCGCTAACTCAGCCCCGGGGTTTGCCGAGGTCAAGCTTGTGACATTAAGGCGTGCTGCTGCAACGGCAGGTGCAGGGTCGCCAGCAGCTGCATCGGCTGCAGTTCTTTCATCGCTATTTCGTTTTAATAAATCCTTAGACCTTTTAAGCCAATTTCTGATGTCCATTTTGTAATTCAAACAGAAATGGGAGTCTACAGAATGCACAATAAACAAATCCATAATAGGCGGCAGAGTGTGACGCTGTGATTGGTCTAAATGTGGACGAATCACAAATCACAACAGACACATGCATTTATTTGACGTAGCCTGATTTTTTTTTTTAGTTACTATCTGACATCACATACATCGTAGCATAAAAGTTCACAGTTTATTTATAATAAAAAAAAAAAAAATATATATATTTTTAAAATTTTATAAATAATAAAAATCGTGTTAATTGGGGGAGGGCAGGAATGTAAAATGGGAGGGCCTGGCAGAGGACCAGGATCTCGAGGTGGTGGAAATGGAGGAACAGGATGTCGCGGGGGAGGTGCCATTCATGTTCGCCATTCCGGCAGGTCGGGCGGCCCCGTTCATCGAGGAGGAAGACGACGAGGACGCCTCGTTGTCTGGTGCTTCCGGGTCCGGCGCCCAGGAGGGTCCGCCACACAGGTCTGCGCGTCAGGACTTCCCTGCGGTGATGACCATGGCGGCAGAGCGTGTGGACCTACCGCTCCCCCCACCACTGCCACCGAGGCCGGTAAGCCGCCTTCGTCAAGGGTTCTACGGCCTGGTGCTTCCGGCGCAGCTGGCCTACGTTTCGCACCCGTTGCCGGATATGTGGCAATGTGTGGAGGCAACGTGGCGGTGGCCAATCAAAACGAAGAATCCAGTGGCAGGTATGTAAGGAATTCTGAGGGTGCAGGGCCGCTCGGACACTGAGTGTCTCGACATGCCCCCCCTTGATGAGAGCCTGGCCGCCCATCTGCTCCCACAGGCGGCCGGATGGGCGCAGGGGAGAAAACCTCTGCCCCCGCTGCCTCGGGACCGAGATATCCTGGAATATTTGGACAAAATATTCCGGCTCGGAACGCAGAAGTCGGCGGCGGCCAACAATCTCGGTGTGTTGGGTGTCTCACTAATTACTCCTCAGCAGGACACCCCTGCCCCCCGCCTCTGGACGGGAGTGATTATTCGGACCGCTGCATTGGTCAGATGAACAATCTGATCCACCACGGTGTGGCCGCCGCAGCTGGACGCGTGATGTCCCTGGCCACAGTGTGGTCACCGCGCTGTCCAGGAAGGATCGAGAGGATCTCCTTGGAGCCCCCGTGTCCACGGGAGGCTCTTTGGATCAATTACCTCACACAGCGCTTCAGTTGACTGGAGGAAGAAAGGGTGCAGCTCAGCCGCATGCTGCCGCTGGCTCTTCCTCGTGCTCCTCCTCAGGGGAGAGAGCGCGGCGTTACGGTGAGGAGGAGAGAGAGACGCCAGATTCAGATTCGCCAAATCGCAAAATAACCATTTTTTTGTGATCAACATGTTTTATTAAGGCAAAAGACACTGTGTACCGGAGGTTAATATAACGTCAGTTTAATATGCTCGTGAAATGCAACAAGTTTTCGGTTTCACCGATAGGATTTCTACGGTCTTGGTGATGCTGACTCATATGACTCAAATAACTCGTTTGATCCGGATCTCTTCAATGACTGACTCAGAAGACCCTGAGTCCGTAAAAGGATCCAGATTTGCCATCTCTACAATTAATGCATTTTACCGTCTTAGAGGCGGCACTATGGCGGAGCGCTCGCTCCCACGAGAGCGCACTGCGGTGCGTTCAGGGACCTCAGTAGAAAATCGTTTGTTTCTGTGTCAGCCCCCCATGAGTCAAAACCTCCTTTTTTGGAAGGTTTGGCGGCGGAGTGGGCCACCAGAGAGTACCACAGCTTCATAGATGCAGCTCCACAGCTGATTGCACATCCTCTAACACAATGTTATGGGGAATGGAAGCTCAGCTGTGTATTAACGGAATGGATGGACAGGACGCTGAGACTGGGTTATTCACTCCAGTTTTGCAGCGTCCCTCCTCCGTTCAATGTAACGGCTCACAACTGTAAGCGACCTGTTATCGATCAGGAAAGAAAGCGAAGCATCTGGGTGTCTTTTCTGGCATTTATTCTGAGAATGAACAAAACATTCTCTTTATATCCGCGTTGCACATCCTCAGCAGTGCTCACTTCAGTGTCACTAGTATTATTTATACATACTAGCTTATTTATACAATGAGAAATTATTAAATGACCAAGAAAATCTTATTTATAAATACAAACACAAACATACCTGAGAATGAACACAACATTCTCTTTATATCCGCGTTGCACATCTTTACAAAAGAAAAGAAAGAAAAGTCAGAAAGTGTTGACATGTAAACAAAGAAAATGACGCAGATCGCGTCTATTTCCCGCCAAAACCACACCGTAAATATCACACAAAAATACAATTTCTTACGGTGGAAACTTAACAAAAACGGGTTAATAATATACCCAAATTGACACTTAACAACATACATCACTTTCATAAACTTAAATAGCCGGTTTACCACACACAATTGTAATGAACTTTTACTAAAGCTTTTAGTCTACCATCCCATCATTCAAGGGTGGTTTAATAGGCCTAAGTAATTTTTTTTTTTGGACGGACACAATCATTTAATTTTTTTTACTGTGTTCAATCTGAATTTACTTTAAAATAAAAACATCTATATTGATTCTGCCACTTCTACATCCAACTCACAGGTGTAACCTTGCTTTGAGAAAAAAGATTATTAATTTAACTCTTTTAGAAGGGAAGATATGGTCATTTGTTCTGGGAATGTCATTTTCGAGCCTGAGACCTGGCAAACTTGAGTGCACACAGGGTGGAAAGGTGGAGTAAGGTTGAGCGATGGAGAGAAAGGGAGAGAGAGAGAGAGATTGAGCGAGGCAGAGAGCATGTGCAGCGGTCTGCTTGCGCACAGAGCAGGAGTTTGTGAGAGAGCCGGTTTGAGTGTCAATTTCTCTTCAAAATATAATTGATTGCCAGCCTCCCTTGTCCCTGGCTGGCTTGCTAGCTCGTTGGTAACGTAACTGATGTCTTCTAATGTGCCTGCATCTGGCGCTGAGTTGCCATATTCCTTTCAAGTGTATAAGTGTGAACCACTTCCTGATATCCATTGTTGCAGATAAATATAAATGATGATAGCCAAACTAACCTAGCAAGAGTAAACTGACAGGCTGCTGTGCCGCATCTCACTCAAAAACCCACATGACTTAACCCAGCGAAAAACCAGTCTCGCGCGCAGCCTTTCATTCAGAATTTCATTCGGAATTTCATAGCAAAATAAAAAAAATGCTATTAAACTAATCTTTCAACATAGTTTAAAACAAAAATAAATATTAGGACAAAACCCTACAAATAACAACAATAAACATAATCAGTGGCGGCTCCAGACTATTTTTGTTGGGTAATCTATGGTAGGGCTAACCCATACAGTGGTGGGGCTCAAGTCAGTATTTGCAATTTACATACACGCTCCCATTGACAGTGAAACGCCACGCGTGCAGTGGCGTTTCTATATGTACAAAAGTGGTGGGGCATAAAAAACTCAGATGTCTATATCAGGGTTGCCAACTTTGGGTACCTGGCTGGAGTGAGATTTTGATATCATGGGTTTAATTACACATACTGTATGCGCACTAAATGACTGCTATCGTGTCAGTAGCGGGACCTTAGCATATATATAGGATATATATACGAATACACAATATTGGACACAGACTATAAAGGGCACAAAGTTTCATTCACTAATGAAAGTCAAACACATGTTTGTTTCCTCTGTTTTATTGTGTGCATAGGCCTGTCGCGATAAGCAATTAATTGACTTATCGTAGGATAAATAAAAATGAACTCGATAACTTTTCTGACCTCGATACATTTCCATTTACATGAGGATGTGACTAGCAGTTTGAAATGATGTACTTGAATTGTTATTATATATTATCATTATGTCAGTGGTCTAAAATGGTCATACAACGGTGCCGACAATATTATCGTTTATCGCAATAATTTCCTGGAAAATGTATCCAACAAAATTCATTATCGTGAGAGGCCTATAGGCCTACATGAAACACACACACACACACACAAATCTACAGACTTACTCCAAACTGTCAAAATATATTAATTAACGCACTCTCATATACTCGTTGACTCTATTTTTGGCCTAGTAGAGCAATAAGCAGCAGACTTTTACTTGTTATCATTTCTACTGGATCTTAGATCTGCGCATGCGCAATACGGGTCGGGGATTGACCAACCGGCTCCCACTGCTCTGCTGTCTGTTAACGTTAAGAGTGGTGGGGGCGGGTCGACAGCTTGAGCAGCTGTCAACTCAACATTGTAAATAACCAACCAAAAACGATCGCCGGTTCATCTTGTTTTTGGCGTGAGAATAATTTGGGCAGCGTGAGAGCGTGAGATTGAGAGTGAAAGCGTGTGTCACACGCCAGATGCGTGAGAGTTGGCAACCCTGCTATATATAAGCTTCTGCAGTGAGGTTCATGGCTGGTGAGGCACTGGCACTGACTCTTCAGGTTTACAAATATTATATTTTGACCTAAATCAAAATATAATATTATTTTCAAAAGCTTTTTTAGTCTGATGCTTCAATTAATTGTAAACAGACAGTTCAACAGAAGGATACCTAAAAAATGTAATTTTATCATTTAAATATTGAATTGTTCTCTCTTAGTAAGATCCCATTTTCAATAAAATGGTGGTCTTACCTTGACTTGAAGATGAAGTCCATTTGCCTATCCTTCTGGACTAAAATCTCTATTACTTTTTTGTAAAAGTCCTCCTTATCTTCTTGTACTTTCAAAAGTCTATCATAAATCTAAATGATGGATTTATGATTTGAAAATTATATAAGTAGGGTAGACATGTGAATATTATCCGGCTGAACAAAACGTGCATTTATCTAACAGCTACGTTTCCCACAGATCTTATTTTGAGCTATTTTCTAAAATCCTATGGAGAAATCTCATTGCTTTTTTGTGGAGGGAAGCCATGCGCAGCTTACTTCCTGGTTTTAGGACGCGTCTCTCTCCTCCTCTTCACACACTACACTTTTCGCGGCACACGTACTTACAGCCAATCAGCTCTGAATGATGTGAGATGACGTATGGTGGGGATGGCAGCTCAGTGCCCCTATGGTCATTATTTTTGGCCACACACATTAAATAGGAAAATACTCTGAGCATGCGCAGTGTCGTTTTTACAGTCACCGTTCACTTAGACAGTGAGAGGGAGGGGCAGGATTGGGTTTTGTCCCACATGGCTCTAACTACGGTGGCCCTGAAGTGCAAGACACCACAGCATTTCAGAAAACACAACAGCATTTCACAAAACGCTGCAGCATTTCACAAAACGCCGCAGCATTTCACAAAACGCCGCAGCATTTCACAAAACGCCACAGCATTTCAGACCAGACGCCACTGCACGCGTGAGGTTTAGATTATTTAGTCTCAATCCAATTGGAACTGTATGAAATAAAAAGGCACATTTGTCTTGTAGTAAATAAAAAGGGCGACCTGGAGCCAATCCTGCAATTTCTCCACAGGTGAAAGAGTTGACATGCTGAAACCCCAACCCCTGCAGGGGGGGTCTGGGGGGATTCTCCCCCAGGAGATTTTTTGAAATACTAACATAAAACACACATTCTGGTACTCTCTTGAGAAGAGAAATAAATAAATCTATTACTACATGACATATTTCCATGCCATTTTCGTTTTTTGTTACTTTGTTCTGAAAGCTGAACCTGCTGCTCCTCACTGAAGAGGGAAGAGGCTGTGTGAATTACTTTACATGGTGGATAAGGGTGGATAGCCCCCATTGTTCTGTGTGTCAAAATGAAAGACAGCCCACACACCTATCAATCATCAAACCGTGGGGTCTTATTTCATTACGTGTTGATTTCTATCAACACGTAATGTTGTATCGATGTATATACAGCAAAAGTATTCTCCGTCGGGACTTCCTGCAATAACACCACGTCGTTATCGTGATTCTGATTGGCCAGAAGACATTATCAAAGATGTTCTATTGAGAAGATGATCACTACGTGACAAAAGTTTTCAAACCGTTTCTAGTCTTCGGTATTTACTGCTGTCTGTGCAATTTACTCCGCGCGAGTTGGCGGACTTTATTTAGCTTACTTTAAAATCATTTTTCATGGTGGGGCTAAGCCATTTCTTGGTATGGCTGTAGCCTACCCCAGTATACCCTGGCGCCGCCACTGAACATAATAATAAAACAATTAAAATGTTGTATTCAGCCCTGATCAAAACAGCGGCCCCAAATCCTGGATGGGCGGGCCCAAATCCTGGATGGGCGGGCCCAAATCCTGGATGGGCGGGCCCGGCCCCATGGGGCCCGCCCATGACGTCGGGTCTGCATTGAAGACCACTTTTGACCAGACAACAACACAGGTAAGCCATGTTAGCGTTTTTAGCTACCTAGCGCCACATGTTTTGATGTCTGTTTTTGTTTATAAAGTCGCGAGTTCTAATCATGGAGTGATAATGTATGTACCCATCGATTCTGTGTCACCTCACGATGCGAATCGATGGGTTGGATGTGCAGAAAGGATAAATAATAAGGTTTTATGAGTGAGTTTCGGTACAGTAATCTTATTTTTCGCTCGTTGCTAATTCAGAGGCTCAGCGTTAGCATTGTGTTTTAAAAAAAAAAAAGATCAGTTAGATGAGTTTCTTCCCGTTACATGGATATAAAACATTCATAGTTTATTAAATGTTAAGATGCCCTCAGACACTGTTTCCTGCAAGATGTTGCGGGAGGGCCCCGGTACCGGGGTCTCTCGGGCTTAACAGGTTAAGGATGAAGTGGTATGAGAGCAGCGCTTATCTCTCAACCCAGCAACTGGTAACAGGGTGCCTTATACACCCCCACTAAAACCCCTACACACAGTGTAGTACAGCTCATCACAAAAGAACAGAAAATCAGCAGAGTGTAACATCAAAGTCAATATCTCGGAAAACAAACAAAAATAGAAAT
Organism: Pogonophryne albipinna; assembly: GCA_028583405.1. Taxonomy (NCBI): domain Eukaryota; kingdom Metazoa; phylum Chordata; class Actinopteri; order Perciformes; family Artedidraconidae; genus Pogonophryne; species Pogonophryne albipinna. Next base: position 25,967,819 of record CM053258.1, read on the forward strand.
AAACACATATTACTGTCCAAGACCCTTAAAGGAGACATGTCATGGCCATTTCCACTGATCATAATTCCATTGTTGAGGTCTACTAGAATAGATTTATATTGTGCAATTTTCCAAACTCACATTGGTTTCTCATACAGCATCTCTGTGTATTCACTGAATTTCACTCTCTGCCTTTAACGGCTCGTTGTAGCTCCAATAGCTCCAGCCCCCACCCTCCCTGTGAGCACAGTGTGCTCTGATTGGTCGGGACGTTGTAAATCGCGCTGAGCTCCGTGGAGGTGTGGTTTCCTTGTTTAGCGATACACAGCGGAACACAGCCAAACTCATCCTGAGCACACACAAACTCACAGCCGAAGTAAAAGCAATAAGTGTGGCTTGATATTGAGTAAGAAAAAGTTTGATAAACGCTGTGAGAATGGGTCTGCAGAGAGAATTTCGCCGCGATCCCAACTGTTATCAGCCTGCAGCCAGGGAGGATAAATCAGCAGAGCTGCCTGCACTGTGTGTGTGTGTGTGAGGAAGTCCGTGGATTGGTCAATTTGGACCAATTAGCGGGGGCTTAACGTAACAGCTCCGCAGACGTAACGTAACGGCTCCACGGATTGATCCATTTAGTTCCGGGTACGTGCTTACGTAATCTCGTACCCGGAAGAATCAAATGGATGATGACGTTTCACCAACGAGGCGTTTTGGGGAGGTCTTTTCTGTGTTAGAGTTTTACTCGCTACAGGGTGTACTTTGAGGGTTTTGACTCTGCAGACCGTTTACATGCATAAAAACCTTCATAACACACAAGGGGACGGGTAATAACCGGAAAAGCATGACATGGGACCTTTAAACAGTAAAAGCTCGAAATGCAGACCTACAAACAGACTTAACATTAAACCTGGCCGGAATAACGTCCTGTCGGGACATGGTCTGTATCAGTCTGTCCACAGGTTTGACCAGCCGGCCAAGTCGTGTTCTAACCTGAGTCTGCACAGTGGAGGCAAATCTATCATCCCAGGAGGAGAGTTTCCTCTCGGCAGAGAGTCAGGCCCTGTTGCAAAAACAGGCGGTGTCTGTTGTCCACTCTCAAGACAGAGAGAAAGGGCACGATTCCCTGTACTTCCTGGTTCCCAAGAAGACAGGAGAATTCAAAAATATGTTTTTGTTAACTATAAAACAGTTACTGGGACTGGTGCAGCCAGGCGATTGGTTCACAACCATCGACCTGAAGGACGCTTACTTTCATGTCAAAATTGCTCCAAAGCACAGAAAGTATTTGCGTTTTGCCTTCCAGGGGATAGCCTACGAGTACAACAGACTGCCGTTCGGCTACTCCCTATCCCCACGCACGTTCAGCAAAAGTGTGGCCACAGCACTGCAGCCGCTGTGTGCCCATGGCATGAGGGTGTTCTGTTATCTAGACGACCTCATAGTCATGGCCAGGTCCAGGGAATGGGCAATGTTTCACACAGCCCAATTGACCCTACACCTAACCAAGTTGAGTTTTGCGGTCAATTGGAAGAAGGGCTCCCCCATACCTCACCAGCAGGTGATGCACGATGCAGGCAGACTACGTGCCACCCTGACAGAAAGCAGACAGGCATCCCTGCTTCGGGCAGTTTGCAGATTGCGTCAGGGCGCGACGGTGACAGCTTTGACCATCATGCAGACTTTGGGTCTCATGGCGGCTACTCACTCCGTAGTGCCACTCGGACTGTTGCATACACGTCGCCTGCAGTGGTGGTTTATCGGCCTTCGTTTAGATCCCAAGAGGCACAAACGACGTCTGGTGACCATCCCCCCCCCCCCCCTCAGTAGAGAGCAACCTCCGATTCTGGGGGTCCCCAGAGAATCTGCGGAGGGGACCTCCACTGGGGCGAGTGACCTCCTATATCACAGTCTTCACAGACGCATCAGTGACAGGATGGGGGGGGGGACATGCCTAGAGAGAGCTATAGGTGGTGGCTGGCCTCTGACAGCAACCTCCTAGAGCTGCAACCTTATCACCCCCCTCCTGGAGAGGGTGAGGCAGGAACATCTGTCAGTCATCCTAGTGGCCCCAGGTCGCCGTTTTGGCGGAGGTGACACAGATGATGGTGGGCCAGCCCTGGGCGATTCCTCAGGTCTGGGGGGCACTGTCTCAGGAAGCAGGTGCAATAGGGGCGTTACCCACTCTGGGCCAGCCTCTCCAGGCTTGGCTCCTGAGAGGGACAGGCTGAGACAGGAGGGGCTGTCTGACAACGTTATTCAGACTATCCAGGCAGCAAGAGCAGGATCCACCACAGCCTGTTACAGGCCAAAGTGGGCGGGATATCAGCGATGGTGTGAAGAAAGGAGTCTAGAGCCTCTATCGTGTACGTTGGGCTCTATTCTGTCCTACTTACAGTTACTGGTGGACAGGGGACTGGCTCATTCCACAATTAACGTATATGCAGCAGCCATTTCGTCCTGCCATGAGGGATTTGGAGGCAAGGTCAGCCTTCAGTCAGCCGCTTATGTTGCGGTTTTCGCAGGGGGTCAGGAGGCAGTGCCCAGTAGTGCACGCCTCCGCGCCGCAGTGGGACCTGCCGTTGGTGCTTGAGGCTCTGGTCACAGAACCATTTGAGCCTCTGGAGCTCTCCTCCCTGAAGGGACTGTCATGGAAAACAGCGTTGCTGCTTGCCTTGACTTCGGCCAAGAGAGTGTCAGGGTTGAGAGAGGCAAGCAGGACCCAAATGCAGATTAACTGAAAATACCTTTATTTCAAGGCTACAGACAGAGCAAAACAGAACTCTTCCCCGTGAACAACGTCCAAAAACAACAAGGAACTCACAAAGACTAACAGAAAAGAAAAGCTCTCTCCAAGAAGCGCTTGACAGGATGGCTCTGCGAGTGCATTACACATGCCTATGGACGGGCAGGGAGAGCCCTCCCCACTGGGGTCTGTGCACACTCTACACGGGCTGTGGCTGTGTCAACAGCCTTATTCAGCGGCGTGAGTGTAGAAGATATATGCACGGCGGCGTCTTGGTCTACGCCAGGCCCCTTCATAAAGTTTGATCTCTTGGACATGTCTGGCTCCTTCTCGTCGTATGTGCTTGCCGGCGCAACACATGACTGGTGAGAGGTGGGAGGCTGTGGGTCAGTAGGTATCTGACCCTCCCTGGACATAATACGCTTGTGTTTTTTCCCGTGCTCCTTAGGGACTCGGAGACATGGTGCGCAATCAGCCCCATACAGGGCTGGAGGACCTCACTATTCGCCTTCACTATTGTCCATGCCCACTCTACACGGGGTAAGCGTGTGTGAGTGTGGGGAACACTTATGTTTTCCCATGCTCCTTAGGGACCTGGGGAACATGATGCGCGGTAGGCTCCATACAGAGTCTCCACACTGTTTTTCCATTCACACTCTACACGAGGTAAGCGTGTGTGAATGTGCCTTATCCAAGCTGCGGCACTGACTTCTCCACGGTTACAACCGAATGGGAGGGAGTGGGGATGCGGTGGATGTTAGCCAAAAGCCGGTCAGGGACAGTGTGATGGATCGATGTTGTTGGACGACAGGGCGTTTATACATCGGGGCTGTGTGAGATATAACGAGAGGTTACGTATTCTAACCCTGGTTATATACGCACAGGCGGAGCCCTCTACCTGGGGGCCCTGTCTTTCCTATGCCGCTCGCTGAAGAGGTTGTAGGATGACGGTCGGAGGGCGTAGCCGCTTTATATACTGTGGGCCTGCGCGCGCATTCAGGTAGGCTCGCCCCGATTGGCCGGCTACGTTTACGTAACTCAGTAGGTGAAATCACGCACAGCATGATAGAGAGTAGTACCCATAGAGTCCAGTAGAGGGCTCCGCCTGTGCTTATATAACCAGAGTTACAATACGTAACCCCTCGTTTCAGTGAGACAACATATATCAATATTATAATCGGATATTAAATCATTTACCAACATTGCTTTAGATGCTAGAAATCTTATGTTTAAGAGTCCACATTTAATCTTCCTGTTTTGTTGCACTCTAGTAGTTACATTTACTTTTATTAGGTTATTATGTATGACACCTCTATTAGGTTTTACTTTAAATTGTCCTTGGGCAGACACACACACCGTTATTATTGGGTATTTTATTGGAGAGAGCACAGAGAAGCGTGTAAGACTGCGACTTCGCCTCCTGGTCTCAGATCTGGCGCCCTAGGCGACCGCCTATGTCGCCTATGCCAAAAAACGGCCCTGTGTATTACTAAGAAACAGGGTATTGGATTTGAGTCAGCCACCATATGCTGGGTGGACCCAAAAAGGACAGAGTATCCAGAGAAAGAGGAACAGTGCATGGAGCATCTACTGTAGGTGAATACTGTGAGAGTCATGACAGCCTGTATGCGTACATAATTCAGTCACAGTGTTGCCGTGCTGTTGGCTGAACCCACTGCACACATGGAGGCTGTGTAATGATTGAATATGGATTGTCTTTGGTGGGTCAAAGTGTGATGAGAGTGGAAGTAATGAACCAGTTACACAGACAGAGAAAGAGCTTCTGCTCTAGTGATGCAGCAACTGGTGCAACTACCTCCGTGCTATCTTCCATTAGGCCTTCAGCTGCTGTTACAGCCAGAGACTCACTCATACATCACAATAATCACTTACTGATCTTGGTCAAAGGCTACTAAGGTCTCAGCTCCCTTTGAATCGGCACACCAACAGTAATAGCTGCATTTCTGGGACTGGATTCGTTTTAGAATCACATTGAAAGTGTCAGGATTTGAGGTTCATGTGTTAAGTTTTGGGTTTATTTTGCTGTTCTGTGCTCCCTGTCTCATGTTTTCCTCGTGTCTTGTCTGGTCCTACTTCCTGTGTGTGCCTTCCTGTCGTTAGTTTCCCTGGTGTGTCTGATTGTCTCATTGTGTTCACCTGTTGCCCTTGTGTTTCTCCCTCCTTTACCCGGCTGTTTCTTGTCCCGTGATTACCCCTCTCTGTATTTAGTCTTGTCTTTCCCTGTGTTCCCCTGTCGGTTCATTGTTTGTCTGTCCCTTCACGTCACGCTCCATGTTTGTCCCTGAAGTTTTGATCCTGGAATCTTTACTCGTGCTCCCCTGAGTTGGTAATGTTAAGTTTGTTTCTTGTTTTCTTTTGTCATCGGCTTTTGTTAAATAAAGCTCGCTTTTTGTTATCCCTTAAAACCCGCTTATCCTTTAATACTGCATTTGGGTCCTACCTTTTCCTTGCATCGTAACAGAAAGTTTGCTTAGAAAATGTACAATGGTGATCAACACCTATGCTATTTATTAATTTGCAGTTCAATTTTTAACCTTTGTATGGTTTGTATTGTAGGTAAGTTGCTGAGGGTGTTAAATCACTCGTTTTGTGAGGATCCACAGCACTACCTCTTTTCCCTGTTTTCCATCTGTGTGTGTATGTGTGTGTGTATCCACCCTTACTACTACGGCCACTACTCACAGACCCAGTGCACTGTTTTGCAATGAAACCTGTGAGTGAGTGAGGTTGCTATTCGCAAGCGTAACACATTCCTTAGCAAGTCTTAGCATGTTCACAGATTGAAATACAGTGTAGTTTTGCAATGAAAAACGTGAGTCACAAGTTTCTAATGTAAATATATACAAGACATTAAACAAATTAAAAAAACAATAAAAATAGGGCAAGCTCAGGAGTCTTATTGCCTGTGTAATGAAACTGTCAGTTATTCTCTGTCAAACTCCTGTGGCAGAAAATCATTTTATCTCTCATCAAATATAGCAGAAAACATGCAGTTTGACAGAGGATTAAAACTGTAATCAGAGCCCTCTCATCTGAGCTCCGTTACACACACACAGGAGCGGGACATCCTCCTCAACCTGTCCGCCATAAATGTCTCAGAGGACGGATACCTGAACCGTAGTGTCCAGTTAGCATTGGCCGCTAGCTTAGCGATAAATACACACAGCGTTGTATTCTCCTCCCCCTGTCGGCCCTAAAAGCTTCAGCGGGCGGATACCTGAGCTCCATAGCGTCCCGCTAATGTGAAACACACACACACACACACACACACACAGCGTTAGCGGGACATTCTCCTCCCCCTGACGGCCCTAAAAGCTTCAGAGGGCGGATAGCTGGCCTCCGTAGCGTCCAGCTAGCTTAGCTGCTAGCTTAGCGATAAATACACACAGCGTTGTATTCTCCTCCCCCTGTCGGCCCTAAAAGCTTCAGAGGGCGGATACCTGAGCTCCATAGCGTCCCACTAATGTGAAACACACACACAGCGTTAGCGGGACATTCTCCTCCCCCTGTCGGCCCTAAAAGCTTCAGAGGGCGGATAGCTGGGCTCCGTAGCGTCCCACTAGCTTAGCCGCTAGCTAAAGGTAAACATAGATGGGTACATAGAATATGAATAAATCGTCACCGATGTAGAGGATATATTTTTTTATTCACTTTGAACTCGGCCAAATGGAGTTTAATGCTTTGGGATTTAAGTTAGGCCACATAGTACGTGCATGGGTTTGAAAGTATAACGTGCTAGCCTGCTGTAATACATCGTATAGTCAGGCACACATTTATGAGATTTAACAATGGCCAATTATATTTCTTTAATAATATGTAGCCTATTCCCAGAGCATAATTTATGGGGCAACAAGGTGAGGTGTAAAATGTGTTTTAATATCATACATTTTACGCCAGCAAACTTCTTGTACGGACTTCGGCAGTAGTGAAGACTCACTGAACGAATTAAGTACAAAGACGAATTGTTCGCGAACATGCAAATCACCAGAAGTCGTTCGCGAACCGGTGAACGAATCAGTGAACGAATCTTTAAAGTGAACTGAATCAAAAGATTCGTGTCCCCGAAGGGAATCTAAATGCCCATCACTACTAATAGTGCTAGCGGGCTTCAGCCGCGCCGTGTGTGTAAATGTGACCTGAGCGAAGGCTCGCAGGCAGGTTAGCTGCTGCGCACGGTTAATATGTTTTGTTTACCTGAGTGAAGTCTTGCAGGCACATCGCTTTGTCTTTTTTTAGTTTATTAACACTGACAGTGTATTAATGTGAGCTCCTACACCTATAATAATTTGGCCTTTCATTGAATGCTTTATAAACCAGTTAAACTTACAGATGTCATTGTGAATTGGAAAACTGCATTTAAAGGTCAACGTTTCAATGTATGGTTCAGCAATTGTTGGTATATGTTTAAACCTTCAGACACATGTTGACGTGTTTCAGTTCAGCACATCATTTAATTTGTGATGATTTAAAAGTACAATCCAGAATAATATACGTACTCGCCTTTATCTTTTTGCCATCTTAGCCTTTTTACCAATTTCTTCATATCACAGTTTTGCATGATGTCACTGTAGGACAATGTTTTAAGGATCTCTTGTCGAGCTAGGTTGTCAGTTTGAAATGTCTGGATGACGATGTAACTGATTTACAAATTAAAAGAGCCATCTTTCCACCTTTCTTAAGCTCTTTTCTGTTCTTTGGTTTTAGTGCCTGGCCGACGCGCTCACACATCACTCAGAGATATATATTGTTTGTTTTTGGTACATTTATTTCCATGTTATCGTTTCCATTTCTTCACTGTTCGTTCACTTCTTTAAACACAAATGAAGGTATCTTACCAGACGATGTTGAAACAGTTTTCGTCACTTAAATAAACAAATCGTATCTTCTCTGCAGTGCAATGCAGCGGTCAAAAAACCATGTGGCTTCACAACCAAACTAGAACCCAGAGTATAATCAGCAGGACTCTTTTAACCAGCCGAGGCAATCGCAGCACCAATCCGTGGCTGCGGATCCCGATCAAATTACACCAATCAATTATACTCCATTACATACATTACATGATTAAATAATCAAAATAATAAATCAACGTTTTGGCTCCTACACACATTTAAAAAAATGCCTCTTTTCATCCTCTGTCTGAGGGAAAATCCCAAAAAGCATGATAGGCCAGGCACCTTAAAGTTATTTTATTTATTTGTGTCTGCTTCTGAGAAGCTAATGTACAGTTATTTCTGCAAGAAAATTACAATAAAATGACTGTTTAATCTTCACATCTTGTATTCATGTCTATAATTTTGAGCACCAAATTATTGAAAAGTATCGCTAAGAGTATCGAAAAATACCGATAAGCAGTACCGGTATCGGTATCGGTAAAATCCTAACGATACCCATCCCTAGTGAGACCTGTAAAGACACCATTACAGTAGTCCAGTCTACTGAAGATAAAAGCATGAGAACGTTTTTCCAAATCCTGCTGTGACATTAGTCTTTTAATCCTAGATATGTTCTTTAGGTGATAGTAGGCTGATTTAGTAACTGTTTTAATGTGACTGTTGAAACTCGGGTCAGAGTCCATGACTACACCTAGATTTCTGGCTTTATCTGTTGTTTTGAACATTGCAGACTGAAGCTCAGCGCTAACTTTTATACGCAGGGCCGTTTCTTCCTATAGGTGGACTATGCGGGAGCATAGGGCCCCCGCGGCCACTAGGGGGCCCCCAAGCTGAAAGTCTTTTTTATTTATTTTTATTAATCCGAAAAACAAAAAAAGTTTAATTCATACACACAAAGATAAACAAAATTAGCTGAAGCATAGCTTGTGGAAAGTAGCCCTCCCGTGCATTATCCTAATACAGCGGCATTATTGCGTCAAAAAGGTATAGAAATGAAGGAGTACAAAGAAATAAAGAAAACAGGAGAAAAAATTAAATAAAAGTTAGGGCAGGAAAACAATAAATGCATATATATATATTAGGGCTGTCAAGTTAACGCGTTAATAACGCGTTAACGCAAAAAAAAATTAACGCCACTAATTATTTTAACGCGATTAAACGCATGTGTATTTTTTTTCCTCGGCCGCCCCGTAGTTTCAGAGCGCATCGAGTTTAAAATACCATCTACAAGCTGATGCTGACAGCCCCGCTCCTGCTGCCCGCTTGCAGCAGACCACACTTCCACGCTCACCGGCAGGCACCGACTGGCCATCGAGAGGACCGGGAGGGTGTGTGTGGCCCGAGCGAGAGAGAGACCTTACGTGCATTGTAGTTGTTAGCATCAGGTGCTAGCTAGCTGCGCTAACGGATATAAGGAGCTGTTTGAATGAAAACAGAGGAGCGACATTTCGCCACAACTGCGCTGAGCACTTGACTTTATGCAGGAAGCCAGACAGTGGGACATTGTACGAAAAGTCAGCACACTCAGCACGGATAGTGCAACATGATTGCAGCGTCCAGGCAGCTCCCGTTCGAGCATATGACTTGAGTTGCACATAGCTCCAACGATCCATCACACACACACACACACACACACACACACACACACACACACACACACACACACACACACACACACACACACACACACACACACACACACACACACACACACACACACACACACACACACACACACACACACACACACACACACACACACACACACACACACACACACACTTTGTATTGTATTATTGAATGAGAGAGGTTCCAGGTTTAATTGAGGCGAATATTTGTAATGTTCAGAGGTTGTTGTGTTTAATATTCATGAGAATATTTGTCATTGTTCAAATGATAATAAACATTTACATAAAAGCATATTTGTCCACTCATATGTTGATAAGAGTATTAAAAACTTTAAAAATATTCCTCTAAGGTACATTTAGAACAGATCAAAAATGTGCGATTAATTTGCGATTAATCGCGATTACATATTTTAATCGACTGACAGCCCTAATATATATATATATATATATATATATATATATATATATATATATATATATACGAAAACTAGATATAGGGTCATTTTCTGCACATGTCAATAGCAGTTTCAACTATCTTTTTTTGGAAATTAAGATTAAGATTAAACATTGTGAACACTTATTTTCAAGTGACATTTTTTACATTCATATGTTCACGCTGTGGTTTGGAACTGCTTTTGAATGTTATTAGGCATTTTCTTATGGAAAATGTTGTGCATAATCAGAACTGTTTTAAGCTGTACTATGTCAACACGTTTTAATAGATTGAGTTTTTTTAAATATGGGAGTTGTGTGTTCATATTTACCAACACCACAGACTATTCGCAATACTTTTTTTTGGGATGTTATTATTTTTTGTAGATTTGTTGAGTACGTGTTTCCCCATATTTCGGAGCAGTAGTAAAGGTAAGGGAGAAATAGACTGTTATAAAGAGTATCTTTTCTTCAAGAATGTTCTTAGTATGATACAAAATACCTATTGTTTTTGACAGTTTAGTCTGTACATAATTTATATGGTGCTTCCAATTGAGTTTTTCGTCAACAAGCAGTCCTAAAAATGTACATGCACCAACTGTTTCTATCTCTGTATTGCAAATCCGTATAATGCAGTCATTTCTACTCTCAGACTTTGTATTGAATAACATGTAATTTGTTTTGGCCACATTAAGGGATAATGTATTAACTGCAAACCAATTACATAGTATTTTTAATTCTGCATTCACAATTTTAACAAGATTGCCAAGATTATGATGCAGGCCCGGCTCCAGGATGAAATTACTGGGGGGGCTGTTAAAAAATATGAGGGGGCGATTTTTTTTCACAACAACGAAAAATACTGGCAATGTAATGAATTGACACACCAAGCTTTTTTCCTTCTCACTGCTCTACAATCTCTTTGCTTCTTTATTTTTATTCCGGATTTGCCCCTCTCGTTCTGTTCTTTTCCTCTGATCTTTAATAATAGATAGTAGATAGTTGATAGATAGATGGCTGCACTTTAGTTAACAGACAAACATTGATTTCCTTAATTTATAAATGGACAGGCTCTGTAATTATAACATAACCTTTTCTCCTCTATCCCTTAACTCGTCTTCCTATACAGATTTACTTACCTCTAGTCAGGTCAGGATTAAAGAAACATGGTTGATTTTTTATTTTCAGGATTGAATGTTCAAATCAAGGCCTAAAACCTGGCATTTCATAAGAAAGTGACTAATATATAAACCAAATGTAATATTGGATCAAATACTACACCAAATGGACAGACACAGATTCAAAATAAAAATAAAGTCCCCTGGTTTGTCTCTAGAGTCTAACTGCCATGAGAAAAATCAAATCAATGTTCCAAAATCCGTCACTAGATGTCGCTCATTGTACCATTACGGTTGATATAATACATAACATATTATTATTCTAGTAAAAGGGCTCGCTTTGGCAAAAACCTGATCCATACAGGCAGCCCTAAATAATAACAAGTAACCATCATGTGTGGTGCTATCTGTAGTTCTCTGTTTTATTTTTTGTTGATGTCTTATTGTTTTCACCAGGGCCGGCCCTTGGCATAGGCAGTATAGACGAATGCTAAGGGCGCATCAACCCATCGGGGGCGCCGAAAATTGGGGAGAAAAATTACATCATGTATTTTTTAGCTGCCCGGATTATAACAGACAAAGACTCATTCTGAAAACTGCACTGGAACAACATAACATCAAGGACATGGATTTCAAGTCAATATACGAAAGTAAATCAAGAAATTAAGTAAACAAGCTGATCTTCAAGTTCCTCAAAAACACTGGTCTGAGGACAAGCATTTAATATAAACATTTAATAAATCAACAGTAGGTGGCGATATATGCTCCAAGTGGAAGCGATTCGCCATTAAAGAAAAAAGAAGAAGAAGTAGCAGAAGAAGAAATACGCTAACGCTACAAACAGGCACAACACTGTTACTCTGTTTTTACTGACATATAACATTTGATTTCACCTTGCTCTATTTTTTTTAACGCACGTTCAAAAACGAGAACATTTTCGGGAGTTTCAACCGGGTACCAGCCACCGAAAATGGGGACTCTGCCCCGAAAACGGGGACGTTTTGGTCACCCATCCGACTGTGTTTACAGCTTAGCACACACGCTAACATTAAGACTACAAGCTCACTTGGGGTTGAGGCTTTTTTACACGTTGCTTGACTGCCTGCCCACATATCTGATCTAAACATAGTAACGTGTATTGGGGAAAATAATTATTTAAAGTTATTTAATAATTGTGACATTTCTTGTACTTTTTGATGGATGAATGATGCTCAAAGTGAGGGGGCAAAGAATACAACTGAGGGGCAATGCCCCCTTTTGCCCCCTCGTGGCGCTGTGCCCGTTATGATGGGAGCAGAGAATTCAAAGTTCAGGTTCAGCCTCAATATATTTGGGGAGAATTAAAATGAGCCATCTTTATTGGTAGACAGCCAAGCCCCCTCCTGTGTTCGCAGTGGCGTTTTTGTACAAAAGTGGTGGGGCACAAAAAACGTAGATGTCTAAGCTTCTGCAGTGAGGTGCAGTGAGGTTCATGGCTGGTGAGGCACTGGCACTGACTCTTCAGGTTTACAAATATTATATTTTGACCTAAATCAAAATATAATATTATTTTCAAAAGCTTTTTTTGTCTGATGCTTCGATTAATTTTAAACGGACAGTTCAACAAAAGGATACCCAAAAAATGAAAAACGTGCATTTATCTAACAGGTACGTTTCCCACAGATCTTATTTTGAGCTATTTTCTAAAATCCCATGGAGAAATATCATTGCTTTTTTGTGGAGGGAAGCCATGCGCAGCTTACTTCCTGGTTTTAGGACGTGTCTCTCTCCTCCTCTTCACACACCACACTTTTCGCGGCACACGTACTTACAGCCAATCAGCTCTGAATTATGTGAGATGACGTATGGTGGGGATGGCAGCTCTATGCCCCTATGGTCATTATTTTGTTGCCACACACATTAAATAGTACAATACTCTGAGCATGAGCAGTGTAGTTTTTATAATCACCGTTCACTTTGAGAGGGAGGGGCATGATCGGGTTTTGTCCCACATGGCTCTAAACAGCTCAATATGCACACACTGTAGACACTAATTAGAAGAACACAGACTAAAACAGCAATGTACAGACGAATCAGATGATCAACCATGATCTTAAAATATATTTTATATATTTTGTTATTTATTTTTTGCATTTTTTTGTAATCATTATTTGTAATACTTTCTGCTGACACTAGGTGGGGCTGTGACCAGTCGCCACTGTGTGTTCGGTGAAGCATTATATGCTTACAAATCCAATGTAGGATATAAACACGACTAAACTGCAATGATAGCAAAGCTGTGGCTTGGGTTTTTGTGGTAATAAAGTCCAAATCATGGGCTGACAGCCCAACAATCAAACAAAGAGGAAGATGAAAAATGTAAATTAAACATTGTTGAGAAAATGCTGCATCTCTTGCATTTATTGACAGAGAGGAGCCTTATTGTTTACCTTTTTAATATAATTTTTTGTAATTTTCAATTGCTTGGTTTTCGTGAAATTAGCCTGTTTTCCTATTAAAGTGTAACAGATTGATGCATCTCCACAGATCATCTTAAAGGCTTCGGAATCCCCCCCCATTGTAGTTAAAAAACTGTCAAAACTAGGGCCCCCAAACAGCATCTTGCATAGGGCCCCCAAAAAGCTAGAAACGGCCCTGTTTATACGTTCTGCCTTGGCTCCAAAAACCATTACCTCAGTATTATCTTTCTTTAATTGGAGAAAGTTCTGACACATCCAGTCATTGATTTGTTCAATGCACTTACTCAGTGTTTGAATTGGAGCATAGTCTCCTGGTGAAATTGTTACGTAAATGCGTGTGTCATTCGCATAGCTATTGTAACTTATTTTGTTGTTTTTCATTATCTGAGCGAGTGGTAGCATGTAGATGTCAAAGAGAAGAGGCCCCAAGATGGTGCTTTGAGGTACCCCACATGTCATATTTGTCAACTCAGATGTGTATTTACCTATAGAAACAAAGAGTTTTCTGTCCTTTAAGTAGGATTCAAACCAATTTAGAACTGTTGCCAAAAGTCCCACCCAGTTTTCTAGTCGGTCTAGTAATATGTTGTGGTCAACAGTGTCAAACGCAGCACTGAGATCTAATAATACTAACACGGAAGTTCTGCCACTGTCTGTGTTTAAGTGGATGTCATTTAAGACCTTGACAAGAGCAGTCTCAGTGCTGTGGTTTGGACGAAAGCCTGACTGGAACACATCAAAACAGTTATTTAAATGCAAGTAATTACTCAACTGTTGAAAAACAACTTTTTCAATGATTTTACCTAGAAATGGCAGGTTTGATATGGGCCTGTAATTGTTCATTACTGAAGCATCTAGATCAGGGGTGGGGAACCTCCGGCCCCCGGGCCGTATACGGCCCGCAAGACCATTTGGTACGGCCCTCGAGGTAATTTATAAACACACGCAAAAAAGAAAAAAAATTAAAGAAATCTAGACCGCAAAAAAAATTAAACAAGCGAGTGCCTGTTTTTCCTGGCCAAGGTCCGGGTCCTTGAACACAACACAAGCCTAACGTGTCATCACGTGGTATATGTCTCGTCTGACAGGGGTGGAGTTCTGCCGGAGAGCACCAGAACGCCGCTCCGGGCCGGGACTTCACAAATTGCAGTACCCATAAGGAGCCATACACATGCCGCAGTTTTTGCGTGGCTGTGTCTTTAGTTGAGAGCCCAGTGGCGATCTGTTCATCTGTCATACTGATCATACAGTCAATAACTTTGTTGTTGTTATTAGCATCTGGTTAGCTCGCTATGCTAACGAATATAAGAAGCTTTTTCTACAAACAGTGAGGTAAAGGCACATCTTTATATGATCATTATAGTTATACAAAAATAAGAGAATAAAGTAAACAGGTATAAAATACTATATGACAGTAAACAAAAGTTCTTATTAATAAACAAGGATACAGTTTAAAAGGGGAGTGATTTGTAAAATATCCATAAAGAAAAATAAAATCTGTTTACAGTTCTGTTTCATATGGATGTTGAGAGATGTATCCATAGATCTCTTCATTTTGCTCTCAAAGTGCACCAGATTGATGCTTTCAACTTCAATATTTAAAAAATAAATCTTCCCGGGCGAGCATGGGACCGCCCTAGAGGAGGTTAGGTCCCCCCCGACTTAAATCATGTTCACATGGATAGGAAACTAAATACATTTGCACTAGGGGTGTAACGGTACACGTACCCGTACCGAAATTATTCGGTACGGGCCCTTCGGTTCGGTACACGTGTGTACCGAAGTGTACCGAACGAATATAACGTTAAACGTAAAAAATTGAGAACGTGAACAACTTCTTGGAAGTAATCTCAGGTGCTGCGTCGCAGCATTCAGAGTAATTTGCTCCCATTGTGTTCAACGCGTCATAGAGCGAGCAAGTCATTTCATTGGACGAGCTGGTCAGAGGGATGCGTTCAAATGTAATCAGTAATTTGAGGAAATGGCGAACGCAGATAAAGTTGAGCTCGAAAATCCTCCAGCATCATTGAAGTCTCCGGTTTGGGAACATTTTGGTTTCGCAGTTACGTACAAGGATGACGGACAAAGACAGGTGGAAAAAGCTGTTTGTCGGCATTGTTCAACTAAAATTGGTTACGCGGCTGGCGATACATCAAACTTACACACTCATTTGAAAAGGCATCACCCGAACGTGAATATCACCGGTACCAAAAGACTGAAGTGCAAACCCAACTCGCACTAGCATTTAAGCCTCCACCACTCGCAAAAAGTTCAGACCAAGCCAAAGCTATTACAAACGCCACATATCCTTATGTTGCCATGTTAGCAAAGCGCTACCTGGCTGTATCTGCTACCTCTGTCCCTAGCGAGGGTGTTCTCCACAGCAGGAGACATTGTTAGTGCCAGCAGATCTGCCCTTTCGGCAAGCAATGTGGACAAGTTCATTTTTCTTTAAAAAAACATGAAAATACAATGACAAGCAAGTCATAATGTCAAACTGGCTGCTTAGGTACTAGTACAGTACAGTTCAAATACAGATTATTTCAGTTCATCGAAAAGCTGCACCTTAATGTTTATTTTATTATATTTTATATTTATTTGAGTAAATATTCATAGTTTAATAATAATTAAAAACCCAAAACTAATAGTTTATGTTTTGTGAGTACTAGTACAGTAAAGTTCAAATACAGATTATTTTTAGTTCATCGAAATGCTGCACCTTAATGTTTATTATATTATGTATTTATTTGAGTGAATACATTATTCACAGTTTAATTAAAAAAAAATATGTTATGTTTTGTGATAATTTTTTCTGCTGTACCGAAAACGTACCGAACCGAACCGTGACCTAAAAACCGAGGTACGTACCGAACCGAAATGTTTGTGAACCGTTACACCCCTAATTTGCACACATCTTGTGTCCATATCTTTCTGTTTTGGTGGTCATGCCACAACCGTGCACGTGCATGCATGCGCGAGTCATGGTGAGATATCTGGATATCTGGCTGTGATTTTAGTATTTTTAAGCAGAGGTCAATAATTTGTACGGCCCTCGGAGGATGTTGAAAAAATTGAAATGGCCCTTGAGAGGAAAAAGGTTCCCCACCCCTGATCTAGATTATTCTGGTTTAATGACTGTAGTTTTCAGGGCCTGTGGAAAAATACCTGAGTGAAGAGATTTGTTTACTATATGAAGTAGATCTGAGGCCATGCAACGAAAAACATCTTTGTTGGAATAATATCAAGGCAGCAGGAGGAGGACTTCAGAAGTTGAATAATGTCCTCTAGATTTTTATCATTAATCTGATGGAATTGTGCCATGGTGTTTGAATTGATATTAGATGGACATAGGGACAACACATTTGCTGTACCTGATGCAGAGGCACTGACTGCTTGTCTGATTTTCTGAATTTTGTCAGTGAAGAAGGAGGCAAAATCATTGCAGGCCCTGGTGGATAAAAATGCAGAGGCTACTGACACTGGGGGGTTAGTTAGTCTGTCGACGGTAGCAAACAAGGCACGTGCATTGTTTTTGTTTTTGGTAATGATGTCAGAGAAGAAAGACTGTAGTGCGTTTTTCAATTCCAAATTATAAAGACCAAGTCTCTCTTTATAGATTTCAAAGTGAACCTGGAGATTTGTTTTTTGCCACCTACGTTCAGCTTTTCGACACTCTCTTTTTTCTGTTTTCACGGTCATGGCCTTTCTCCATGGAGATATTTTCTTCCCAGTCACTTCCTTTACCTTAGTTGGAGCAATGGCATCTATAACATTTTTAATTTTTGCATTAAAATGATCTAATAGCTCATTTACTGAGATGTTAGCAGGGGCAAGTGTGGAAGAAAAATTCTGAGTAAACATTTCCCTAGTATTTTCAGTTAAATATTGCTTTGTGGTTACCTCTTTTTGAACATTCTTGTGAACAGAAATAGAGCTCTCAAAGAACACACAGGAATGATCAGAGAGTGCAACATCAGTCACCACAACCTTAGAGATATTCAGACCCTTTGAGATCATTAAGTCCAGAGTGTGCCCCTTATTAGGCGCGTTCACACCGGAGTACTTTTCCCACAATAATTCATCAGAACTACGATATATTTGCGTTCACACCAAAAGCCCTAGGAACTAAATTAGTTAATCAGAACCTTTTTTACCCGCTTTTCAGTCCCTGCTAGATATGGAGTCAGATTTGGGTCAATATTCTAGCGTGCAAAACAAGCTACTCACGAGCGGAAAATGTGCTTTTACACGCGCATGAAATGACCCTCGCGCGCAGATTAAACCCCCGTGAGAAACACCTGCGGTATCCCGGAGACTATTCTCCCTGCTCCTCGAGTGATTGGCATCCTCGCTTGGGAGATTGAGGAGAGGGTTAAAACCGCTTTGGTGGACCAACCCGGTCCTAGTTCTTGTCCTCCCAACCGGTTGTTTGTGCCTCAAGTTTTGAGGGCTGAGGTGCTTCAGTGGGCTCACAGCTCCAGACTTTCCTGCCACCCTGGGATTCAACGTACCCGAGGGATAGTCCCGCAACGTTTTGAGTGTCAGCCTCACTCGCTCGCGGAGTCTGTCTACGCGCGCGTGAAAAGTTTCTGGCACTTTGGGGCGGAGCCACTGGACTTTGATTGACAGCTGCAAGGAAGCCCGGAGTTGCCAGGTTTGATAAATGCCTGAACTACCAAGAGCCGAGGAGTGACAGCTGCAAGATCAGTTGGACGAGATTGAATGGTAAAGTTGTCCATAAAAAACTATTATATTCGTAAAGTGTACAGCTAATATATATATATATATATATATATTAATTAATTTGATATAAAAAAATGACATTAATTCTAGGAGTGCAATAATTTTACAAACACTATAGTAATAATATGCATTCATTATGACAATATCATACAATTACTATAGGAGTGTTCTATAGTGTATATAGCAATATGCTGTAAAATTATGTGAAAACATGAATACAATTACACATCTTCAGATGTTGTACATACATAAGTGTCCTACACTAATAATCAGAGGTGTGGACTCGAGTCAGACTCGAGTCACCAATTTGATGACTTTGGACTCGACTTGACAAAATCACAAAACACTTGCGACTCGACTTGGACTTGAACACCAATGACTCGGGACTTGACTTGGACTTGATCCTTCTGACTTGAGGTGACTTGATACTTTAATTCAGGGGTCTCCAACACGCCGATCGCGAGCTGCCGCTATAAGAGCAGGGCGGGGGGCAGACGCTCCAGAGAGAGAGAGAGAGAGAGAGAGAGAGAGAGAGAGAGAGAGAGAGAGAGAGAGAGAGAGAGAGAGAGAGAGAGAGAGAGAGAGAGAGAGAGAGAGAGAGAGAGAGAGAGAGAGAGAGAGAGAGAGAGAGAGAGAGAGAGAGAGAGAGAGAGAGAGAGAGAGAGAGAGAGAGAGAGAGAGAGAGAGAGAGAGAGAGAGAGAGAGAGAGAGAGAGAGAGAGAGAGAGAGAGAGAGAGAGAGAGAGAGAGAGAGAGAGAGAGAGAGAGAGAGAGACTGACTTATTCTTTTCTAAACCAAACAAAAGTTATTTACTCAACAATAACACATAATTATCCTTGTGTTTATTTATTTGTTTGATTAATAAACACAAGTTGGAGTCCGTCAGGACCGAGGGTCGGAGCAGCTCATAGTAGTTGCTTTAGAGAATTTTACATCCGGAAGTAAGTATTCTCTCCGCTTCGATTGGAGAGTGTGCTCCGAGGGTTACGCCGAGCGTCGAACAGCACTTGAAATGGGATGGAACCACGGCAGACTGTCCAAAACTGGATTTGAATGGGTCCACCCCGTTTCCCCCTTCCCCACCCCGTCCCCAGAACTACACATGCTGGCTATTGTGTTTTGCAACATGTGGCACGTCTCTGCTGGGAATTGTAGTTTTAAAAGACGTTTTCGTATTTCCCATAATAAGAAGTTGCCAGTATTAAACTGTGTACATCCCTGGAGGTTTAGGGGATAGGAAACACTCAAATTTAAAACATATAATTAATAAATGGGTGAAAATTGCTTGTGCCCATAATGGGCAGCATTAATATATACCCACATGACAGCTAAGGTCAGAAGAGCTTTATTTAACAGCTGGTCTTATGTCTGTGACCCTTCCTGTTGTTCATTGATAAGCCTGAAACATGCACTTGTCAAGGTTCAGAGGCAAATTTGGCAAATATGGCAGTAGCCATCGATCATCTTAAGATAAGATATACTTTATTGATCCCAAGTTGGAAACATTTGCGTTACATCAGCATGTGTAACAGTTGTAAATATGCAGTGGTGTTTATTTGTAAACCATTTAGTATAATCACACAAATTCTGTGTTTTATATTTAATAATTCTGTGTTCTTTATTTATTGAGTATTCAATACCTGACAAGGCCGGAGATGAAAAACTTGGGTCGCAGGTTCCTCAACAGTGCATTACAAGACATCTATCAATATGTGTGTATACCTCCACCATTAAACTGTCGTATTCTGCACATTTCTTAAACTATCTACATACATCTTATAAGAGTATAATACATATGTATAATATCAGTACAAATAAGTGCTTAAACATACAATAGTTAACATTGCAGGAAAGCAATATATTAGTACTTTGTCAGGCTTAATATTTATACCCCCAAAGCTTTTTTCTTATTCAAAATAAGACCTTAACCTAAAGTATTCTTTAATGTTTAAATAAAGCCTTATTAGTTTGTCTGTCTGTGTCTCCTATTAATATCTAATAATAAAATAATACATTTCAATAACGTGCTTTAACCACCAGGTGTCCCTTTCTATCAGCTGTGCACCCTTATGGTGTAAATATACCAATATACCGATTGGATCAAATATAAAAGTCAGCCGAATTAGTATTGATACTGCAAGGAGACTTATATTGTGAAGAGAAATTGAAGATTTTGTTTGATTGCTGATATATTTATGATCCACGTCACATATTCAGTTTCGGCGGCAGTTCCTCATGTTTGTCTAGAAGTCTTCTCACCAGGGCTCTATAAATAGCAAACTATGGCAGATATGTAATATTTAATGCAGCCGAACCGTGTATTACAATGCCGTTATGTGATGACCTCCAAAGAGAAAAGCAAGCAAACTCGGAATAAAGTATTATTATATTTTTTTTTAAATGTTTTCGGATTTCACATCAACAGGAAGTCCGGTTAACTAAAATGTCCGTGCGGAACAATACCCCAACCCATAGATCCGCGGGTGAATAATGTCAATCACCACATTACACACATCCCTTCACATTTAAATTTTTATTTACATTAAAGTATTTCGTGAGGCCTTCTACATTTAAAAAATATATAATTAGGGTTGTAGTTGAAGAGTTTGTAAATTATTGCGTTGCCTGGCAACACAATCGCACAACGGCACGTCCATTAATTCCACAACCACACACATGGATTAACATCGATTTAATACATTAATGTAGCCTTTGTTTCTGCTAAAAGAGGTGTCGACCAGCTGGGGCAACAAGAACATTGGCAAAATCGAGTGTGACTATTAAAAAATAAATAATTATTATATTAATATTGACAATAACAACCGACCATCGGGGTAGCATTTGCCGGGGAGCATTCTCTCTGAAAGTCTATGGGACGCCCTCAGCGACGTGCAGTCAGGGGAGTCAGGGAAGGCAGAGCCTCACCTGTCATACTCCAATGTAACGGAAAAACAACTAAAGAAAAACTAAATAGTAATAATAATAAAATGTCTCCACTGATCTGTTTTGTAAATGTGATTTATGTATGATTCCAATCGCTTTTTATAGTCAAAATCAGCAAATTTGCCGAGCTCCGCTACAACTACGGGTAGCGATGAGAAGTGAGGCAGGGACGAGCTCTGCCTCTCGTAAGCCCACAGTAACTGGCTGGAGCGCGGGCACTACTTTAGCGCGGGCACTTATTTTGTGAGCGCGCTCAAGCCAGTTACTGTGGGGTAAGGTGAGGCACAGATGAGCTCTGCCTCACCTCAGAATGCGTCACCCCACAGAAACTGGCTGGAAAGCGGGCCCTAAGCGCATGCCTGCACCATCTCACTGTATGTCACCAATGTAATGTTTGTAGATCCCTTTATTACATTAACCTCGCCATCCATAGTCTCTAAATAACTTATTTCACGTATATATGATATTTAGGCTCGCTGGTCTCATCATACAACGGCAATGAAAAAAGCACCTGGAGAGGCAGCCATAACCTCTGCCGCACTGAAGGGGGCGCAAGTGAGCCCACAGGTTCTTGTTGCTACTGTTATTCTACGCAGGGACGGTAGACGCGAACAACAAACTAGACTTTTGAAAATACAGGAAGATAAGGAGGACTTTTACAAAAATGTAATGGAGATTGTTGTCCAGAAGGATAGCATGGACTTCATCTTCAAGTCAAGGTAAGACACAAATTGTAATGAACATGGGATCTTACTAAGAAAGAACAATCCAATATTTAGATTTTGGGTATCCTTTTGTTGAACGGTCTGTTTAAAATGAATTGAAGCATCAGACTAAAAAAGCTTTTGAAAATAACCGAATATTTCGATTAAGGTCAAAATATAATATTTGTAAATCTGACTCTGAAAGAGTCAGTGCCTCACCAGCCATGAACCTCACCGCACGTCACTGGACGCCCTGTGCGTAATAGAGTTACGGGGAGGGGCCCTGACCGACCGTCAACATGTGACGGGTTGGGAGCGAGAACGTGTTGGATATAACCGGCCTGCTCTCGTCTATCCCACAGGCTCCACTGAGATCCAACATCTAGTTTCAGGTGGCCTGTGGAACTGCCAGTCAGCTGTTTCTAAGGCTGACTTCATCTCTGACTACGCTTCCCTGCAGTCTCTGGATTTCCTTGCTCTCACTGAGACCTGGATTACTCCATCCAACACATCCACCCCAGCAGCTCTCTCCACAGCATATTCCTTCTCCCATACACCCAGACCCACTGGCAGAGGAGGTGGCACTGGTCTCCTGCTCCCTCCCAACTGGAGCTTTTCCCTCTTCAAGCTACCTAACTTCACTCCTTCCACCTTTGAATTCCATGCCGTCACAGTAACCCATCCTATACAATTAACCATTGTTGTTCTCTACCGTCCACCAGGCGCCTTGGGGGACTTCTTGGAGGAATTAGATAATCTACTCTCACACATCCCTGAAACTGGCCCTCCCACTGTACTTCTCGGAGACTTCAACCTCCAGACAGGGAAGATAGACAAACTAACATGTCTGTTAACCACCTTTGCCTTCTCACTGTCTCCATCCCCACCAACTCATAAAGCTGGCAATGTCCTTGATCTCATATTCTCAAGGAACTGCACTACTTCTAACCTCTCTGTAAACCCGCTCCACACCTCGGATCACTTCTTCATTTCATTCTCTCTACCCCTTTCCAAACATAACGAACTCATCTCTTCTAATTCTGCACCTGTCCACCGCAACCTTCGTTCCCTCTCCCCCTCTACCTTTGCCTCATCGGTGCTCTCAGCCCTCCCTTCCTCTGACTCGTTCCAACTCCTGCCTCCAAACTCTGCTGCAGAAACTCTCCTCTCTACTCTCTCATCCTCTCTGAACTCTCTCTGTCCTCTCACATCTCGGCAGGCTCGTCAGTCCCCTCCTGCTCCCTGGCTAAATGACGCACTGCGTGCTAATAGAACCATTATTCGGGCAGCAGAGCAGAAACGGTGGAAATCCAAACACCATGACGACCTCCTAAACTTTTAAGGCTCTCCTCTCCTCTTTCTCTGCTTCGATCTCTCAGGCAAAAAGCACTTTCTTTCAAGATAAGATCCAATCTTCCTATTCCAATCCCAAAAAACTATTTTCCATCTTCTCCACCCTCTTGGACCCCCCCAAAGCCCCTTCCCCCTCCTCCCTTCTGTCAAGCGACTTTGTTAACCACTTTGAATTAAAGGTTGATGATATTCGCTCTTCTTTTTCTGACTCACCTTTACTCACCGCTGGGTCACCAGACCCACCTTTCACCCACACACTAACCTCCTTCTCCCCTCTCTCTCCAAGTGAGGTTCTTACCCTCATTACCTCTGCCCGCCCTACCACCTGTCCTCTGGACCCTATCCCCTCAAACCTCCTTCAGACTATCGCTCCTGATATTCTACCGTTTCTCTCCCATTTAATCAACACTTCTCTAACTTCTGGTCACTTTCCAAACAGTCTCAAGGAGGCAAGAGTAAACCCTCTCCTAAAGAAACCCACTCTCAACCCGTCTGTTATAAACTACAGGCCTGTCTCTCTCCTCCCGTTCCTGTCTAAAACACTTGAACGCGCTGTCTTTAAACAACTCTCCTGTTATCTCCATCAGAACAACCTTCTGAATCCGCACCAGTCTGGTTTCAAGGCAGGTCACTCCACAGAAACTGCTCTCATTGCTGTCACTGAGGAACTGCACACTGCCAAAGCAGCATCCCTCTCCTCTGTCATCATCCTGTTGGACCTGTCTGCTGCATTCGACACGGTGAACCATCAGATCCTCCTTCGCAATCTCCAAGAACTTGGAGTTTCAGGCTCTGCACTTTCCCTCCTCACCTCATACCTCAAAGACCGTACCTACAGGGTAACTTGGAGAGGGTCCGAGTCCGACCCTTGTCAATTAACTACAGGGGTCCCTCAGGGCTCTGTTCTTGGTCCCCTCCTCTTCTCCCTGTTTACAAACTCGCTCGGATCAGTCATTAGCCCGCATGGTTTTTCATACCACTGCTACGCTGACGACACCAAATTAATTCTGTCCTTTCCCCGCTCAGAGACCCAGGTCGTCGCACGCATCTCTGCTTGTCTAGCTGACATCTCTCAGTGGATGTCTGCTCATCACCTCAAGCTCAACCTTGACAAGACTGAACTGCTTTTCCTTCCGGGAAAAGATTGTCCCACTCTTGACCTGACGATCAACATCGGCACCTCTGTTGTTTCCCCGACTCAGACTGCAAGGAATCTGGGTGTGACCCTAGATAACAACCTGTCCTTTACTGCAAACATCGCTGCTACAACCCGTTGCTGCAGATACACGCTTTACAACATCAGGAAAATACGTCCCCAGCTGACCCAGAAAGCCACGCAGGTTCTGGCCCAGGCTCTCGTCATCTCACGCCTAGACTACTGCAACTCCCTCCTGGCTGGTCTACCTGCATGTGCCATCCGACCTCTGCAGCTCATCCAGAATGCAGCGGCTCGTCTGGTCTTCAACCTTCCTAAATGTTCCCACACCACGCCGCTCCTCCGCTCCCTTCACTGGCTTCCGGTAACTGCTACAATCCACTTCAAGACAATGGTACTTGCGTACCATGCTGCGAATGGATCTGGCCCTTCCTACATCCAGGACATGGTTAAACCATACACCCCAGCACGTGCACTCCGCTCTGCATCAGCCAAACAGCTCGCTGCACCCGCACTGCGAGGGGGACCCAAGTTCCCATCAGCAAAAACAGGTCGGTTTGCTATCCTGGCTCCAAAATGGTGGAATGAGCTCCCCATTGAAATCAGGACAGCAGATAGCTTACACATCTTCCGGCGCAGACTGAAAACTCATCTCTTTCGACTCCACTTCGAGTGATAGAATTACTAACAAAGCACTTATATACTAATAAAGGACTGGCTTATCTAAAGCCAGTTGAGTAGCACTTGAAAAATGTTTTAGCTCTATGAAACCTGATGTACTTATATGATTCTGTTTTCTTCATGTTTGTATGTTGTTGGTCGAACGCACTTATTGTAAGTCGCTTTGGATAAAGCTTCAGCTAAATGCAATGTAATGTAATGTAATGTAATACTACTGACACTTTCTTTTATATTGAAAATGTTAACTTCTATTTACATCAACACTTTTAACTTGTATTTACATGCATACGACACACCTGGGACAGCGTGATGCCGTTATTGATATTGTCTTGAGTGTGCAATAAAAGAGAACCTACATGGCGATTAAACAGATCCTGTATCTTGCTTATTTCTCCTCTGACACTTTATCTTTACAGTGACCTGTGTAGCATCCTATACTTCACATGTAAGTGATTATTCTGATGCCATCATGTTTCATCGGTTATAAACTGACGAAGCTTTATTTATTGTGTCCCACCCCAAAATATGTGGCTTTGAAAAAGATAATTTCATTGTATTTCAAAATGGCGTCCATCAACACAAGCACTATTTATAGAAAGATAAATGGTTAAGTTTGTAATTACCAGTGTTGTGAGTTCAATATTTTTAAGTTTAAGGGGCGGTGGTGGCGAAGTCGATAGGGACTTGGCTTGGCAACTGGAAGGTCACCAGTTCAAGTCCTGGCAAGACCAAGTGCTACCGAGGTGTCCCTGAGCAAGGCACCGTTCCCCACACTGCTCCCCGGGCACGGTTCAAAATGGCAGCACACTGCTCCTAACAGTAGGATGGGTCAAATGCAGAGAAACAATTTCCCCACGGGGATTAATAAAAGTCCATCTTAGGAGTTAGTGTAGTGAGTTTCAGAGTAGTGTAATAATTTGACCTAAAACTAAAAAAAATTATGAATGTCCTCTGAGGAGGACATGGGGATTTGCTAACTTTTTATTTCCCCCATTTTACACGACACAAATGGAGGCCACTATGGGCCAAAACTAACACGTAGGTTTCTGTAGGGTTCATGGCAGACGGATGCAGTTGCTGTCAGGAGGATATATAATAAAGGTGTGTTAACTGCTGAGCCTATTTACTGTGCATACAATACATCTGGCACAGTTTATTAATTTCACACTGGTTACACAATCCATAGCGCGTGCATGTCGTCGTCCAATGCTTTTGTCAATCCTTTTGTCAATCCTTCTTAACCACCTTTGCTTCCGAATCAGCATTGCTATTGCATTTGAATGGTCGACGATCTGTATTTGCTTAAATAACTCAGACGAAGCACATGTCTGAGGTCGGAAGGTAAACAGACGCCTCATATACAGCAGGTGGGCGTGGCAGTATAAGCGGGAGGTTTTTCTTCTTCTTCTTCTCTCAATTTTTTGGCGGATTGCAACTTTAAGGTGCATACCGCCACCTACTGTACTCGCCGTGAAGTTGTTTGCGGCCTGCCAGTAAACCCAAAGCAGAAGAAGAAGAAGTGACGTCAGTGGCTTCATTTGCCTAATCCACTCCCAGGAACTCATTTCGGTGTGAACGCGATCTGCTTTAGTTCATCAGAACTAAAAGAGTTCTCAGGAACTGAGTTCTCATTAACTATTGTGGGAAAAGTACATGAACGCACCTATTGGCTCCGTCACATGCTGAGTCAGTCCATAGTTATCAAGAACACAAAACAGTTCTTTAGCCCCTCTGTCCTGGGGGTTGTCAACATGGATGTTAAAATCACCAACAATGACTAGACGGTCAAAGTCAATACACACTATAGACAGCAGTTCAGTAAAGTCATCAAAAAAGCTTGCATATTTGCAAATATTTGGGTGGTCTATAGATATTTAGGAACAGAGCTCGAGAGGAGCATTTCAGCTGAAGGGCCACATATTCAAAAGAAGCAAAGTTCCCATAAGATGTCTTCCTGCATTGAATGGAATCATTGAACAAAATAGCTACTCCACCCCCTTTCTATGCATTCTTTCCTGACTCATAAAACTAAAGTTGGGAGGGGTTGATTCGATAAGAACAGCTGCACTGTTATTTTGTTCAATCCAAGTTTCCGTTAACATAAAATCGAGATTGTGCTCAGTGATAAAATCATTGATTTAAAATGTTTTTCCAAGCTAGTTTAAGTAAGCAGAGGCAAGAGCAAGCAGAAACGCGTCTGCACTCTAAGAAGGCTACACAGTAGGGCGTCGGCCTTCACGTTGCGGGAGCCCGGGCGGTAGGAGAGAAAAAAGTTAAACCGGGGGACCACCTGGCTTGCCGGGAATTAAGTCTTTTTGCCGACTTGATATATTCCAGGTGGTTGTTGTCGGTCCAAACCTGAAATGGTAGTTCTGTCCCCTCAAGCCAGTGTTGCCACTCCTCCAACGCCAACTTGACTGCTAGAAGCTCCCGGTTCCCCAAGTGATAGTTTCTCTCCGCCGGACTCAATCTTATCGAAAAGAAAGCACAGGGATGGAGTTTCTGGTCTTGCGACAGGGCCCCCACCCCTACGTCAGAGGCATCCACCTCCACCACCAACTATCCAGCGGGGTCTGGTATTTGTAGAATAGGAGCCGACGTAAACCGGCCCTTGAGGATCTGAAAAGCCTCCTCGGCTGCAGGGGACCATCGGAACGTCACTTTGGACGAGGTCAGGGCGGTGAGCGTGTCGGCCACGGTGCTGTAGCCACGGATGAACCGTCTGTAAAAGTTTGCAAACCCCAGGAAACGCTGCAGCTCTTTCCGGGAATCAGGAACCCGCCACGAGGTGACCGCTGAAACCTTGGAGGGGTCCATCTCCACGCTCCCTTGACTCACGATGTAGCCTAGAAATGCGACAGAAGAATTTTGAAATTCGCACTTCTCTGTTTTGAAGAACAGCACGTTCTCCAGAAGCCTCTGGAGAACTGTCTGGACATTGTGGATGTGTTCTTTGAAAAAATCTAACTATCGTCCATGTTAGAGAATATTTCTTCTCTCTTCCTAAGTGTCAAATAATAATTCTTCCTTACTCCTAAGATATTTAACATTTACTGTGTGTTTATATTTACGATCAGCCCTGCTCCTTATCTTCCGTAAGGAATGTGATAATGCAGTCGTATGTTGATACTAGGTTTTACAGCTTGACCTACAGGGCATAGGGAGGTTTTGAGAGTGTGAGAACGCTAGCTTCTAAGCTCCAGAGTTGGGGGATATCTCCTGTTGCTCCTCAGATGTTTACGCCTCCCCCAATATGCTGATTAACTCTCTGTAAACTAGTCAAAAGGTCTATCGAGAGATATGCTGGTCAGAATTGACATGACAACCCACCCGTGCAGTCAGAACCTTTTGCTGCTGTGACTTGTGATATGAATTCTCCGGCCGTTGACTTGTAATAAACTACCAGTGTTTGACATCAAAGCTCCAGCTCTCCTCGTGTCTCTCTGAGTCCTGACTCTCCATTGCTGCAGAAGTTTCCCTTACAAATTGGCGTTGTCGGCAGGATACCAACACATCTTCAGAACTGGTAAGTGTAATTTCAAATCCACATTTGGACATTGCCTTACCAGAATCTGTGATTGACGGTATCCTAAAATTACCTGTGAAACTGAGCGGTTGTGTTTCGTTTTTTGGTCAATGAACATTTGGCTGATTGTCTCTGTGTATGCTGCTTGGAACGGAAGTACCATACAAGCATGCACATCTTATGTTCAGAGTAACCTTAAAGAAATACATCAGTAAAGTGGAGCTTCTGTATGAAAGCGATGTAAAGATTTGTATTGGACAAATCGCCGAATTCTGGGGGTTTCAGCGGCCAACACAGCAGTTAAAAATAAGCAGCCCGAGATATTTCCCCCCATTGCCTCTCTAAACGCGGCTGCTTCTGCAGGGTGTGTGTGTAAATATTCCCCCGTGTCTGGGTGGCTTCAGCCGTGCTGAGAGGAAGAAAGTCACAGCTTTTTGTCTATATCTTTAACTCACACCACCGCCGTCTCTATTCAAAACGAGATGGTCTAAAAGCACTCGTTGTTTGTGACCGTCTTCTACATTGCTGGCAAGGCCGGGGCAGCGCGAGGTGCGTGCATCACCCGATGCGCCACAGCTCTCTACTCTGCTGGAGGAACATTTTCTACGTTGCTTGGAAGCGTTCCCTACGTTATTGCTGGAAGAGCTGGTGGCGGTCCGGGGTGCATACATAAAATTATAGGCTAATTGATCACAGGTGGGCAGTGGCAAGCAAGTGTAGAACAAAACTGTGTTTCATCGTTATCAGGCATGAAAAATATTACATATATAATAACAATGATAGTAGTAATAATAAGAAAAAGAATATAGTTGAAATAAAATAAATTGTAATTGTGGTTAAATAACATTGTCTGTTGCATTTATTTGGTCAATTTAAACGGTAAGTAACGTTATTATGTCAGGTGCGCGTGACCTGTGCCGCTGCGCATTCATCATCTGCAAGGTGCTTACACAGCAGTCAATGATGGACATCAGAAAATGGTTAAAACAACCAGCCCTTATCTCCAGCAGTAACTCTGCATCTACTGCAGGTAATAACAGTTCAGATCATGGGGACATTACGTTACCCGCAGCCACTGTCGTGGACACTAACGTCCGACTCGCCTGCTTTGCCCGCCTCGCCCACGGAGGCGGAGCAGCCGCAGCTCTTTTCGTTGCCCCAAACACCGCCACCCCTCAGCGGCCCGCAAGTGCCAGAGGACCTCGGCAAAACAGAGCCTGCCCAGGTATATTTAAAAAAGTACCCAACTCGCCTGTACAGTGGGGTAAGGCGCTCATTTTGCAGCTCATGGTTTCAAAATAGAGATTGGCTGGAATATTCATGTGAAAAAGATGACATCTTCTGCTATGCATGTAGACATTTTGGTTCAAGTAAGTCAGATGCCTTTACCACAACTGGCTACAACAACTGGCGCCATGCTCTTATAGGCTACGTGATAAGGGACTGGGAAGGCATGAATCAAGCAAAGAGCACATAGATCCATAGATCTCTTAATTTTGCTCTCAATGTGCACCAGATTGATGCTTTGAACTTCAATATTTAAAAAAAAATCTTCCCGAGGGAACATGCCCCCGGACCCCCCTAGAGGAGGTGAGGACCCTCCTAGAGGAGGTGAGGACCCCCCTAGAGGGTGTTAGGTCCACTCCAATAGCACTTTACAACTGCACCCTCTCTAATCTCAGATGCACCCTGAGTCATTTTGTTCTGGAACCGGGCCTGGTTGTGATGAACACGATGGCAGGTGTATAGGCTGGTCGTGTAGGACTACAGTTAACTGTGCTGTTGTTGGAGAGAAAGGGTAGCGGAAAAATGTCTATGTTCTCCTGGTCGGGGGATCATAGCGCCACTAGAATAGAGTAGTGGTGTCGCAAGAGGATAAGCTAGTTATCGCTTTTGGACGGTCTTCAGGCACGATCTTAGCACTTGTACAAGGGTGGACGCGCGAGTCAAGGTGCTCCATTTCTATAATTCCCTACCCCCTCTGAAACCTCTTAATTCGGACTAATTGAGCTGGATGAACTTTGCTGTTACGCTGGTGTTTATTACGAGTTCATGTTTGTTTGTCTGATTGTTTGTATGGGGGGTCTATATTGGGTTGTCTACCCGCCGTCTTGTGTATGCTTTGTAACAACTAATAATGAATCAGTCCATAGCCAGGGTAAAATGAACTAAACTTTAGTCATCTCACCAAAAGTAAATGACTTGAGAAAAATAAATAATGTAAAGATGTAAAGCAAAATTATATATTATAGTATAAATGTGCTGCAAAATGAAAATAAATAGCAAAAGAGTGTTTGTATGTCCTGCATCTGAGTGTGCAGAGGAAAATGTAAACAAGAAGCACACTGTTCAGGGTGTGCGCTGTAGGTTTAAGAAGAAAATAAGATGATATTGCTTTAACAATACATTTTAAATTGTATTGCTGGTATGTTAAGATATCTTTGTGAACTTGTATAAACCCTATGCCCCGTCTTACATCCTGAGACCCTCAGAGGCATCACTGCTGGTCGTAAATACCTGCCTGAGGAGATCAGGGTTGCAAAAAAATCTGTCTGCTCAATTAGGTCAATGTTGTATTATTTGTTTCATTTATTCTTAATCTATGTATTGTATGGTAATAATGAATAAAAAACGTAATGTATTGAACACATTCCGAAACAAAGCAAGACAGAACTAGACTCAGACATAATACTAATTGTTGTTGAAACCTTTTGCGCTGTTGCTGCAAAATGGAAACTTTGTTGATTGTCTATTCCAACTGGCCACTGGAATCAGATAATTAATATAAATTGAAGTTCAATTACAGTTTTTAAATATAGTTTAACATTCTTTATTAAACTGTTTCAAATTATTTCTAGTAAAATTGGTGTCAAGAAAACATTCTGAGACCCCGGCCTGTAGGAAAGAACAAAGTCAAAACGGTTAAAAAACAAGGTCCACCTAGCCTGACGGGAGTTCAGTCTTTTCTTATGTACTCCAGGTTTTTGTGGTCGGTCCAGACCACAAAAGGATGCTCGGCTCCCTCCAACCAATGCCTCCACTCTTCCAGTGCCAGCTTCACGGCCAGCAACTCACGGTTTCCCACGTCGTAATTTCTCTCTGCTGGGGAGAGCTTCCTGGACAGAAAATCAGGGGTGAAGTTTGTTGTCCTCCTGTAGTCGCTGGGAGAGGACCGCTCCCACCCCTTCGTTGGAGGCATCCACTTCTACCACAAACTGACGAGTGGTGTCCGGCAAGGTGAGTATGGGAGCAGAGGTGAACATTCCTTTAAGCCTCCTCAGCCTGAGGAGACCACAAAAAAGGCACTTGAGGGGACGTGAGGACATGAAGAGGGGCTGCAATAGCACTGAAACTCCGCACAAAACGTCTGTAAAAATTTGCAAAGCCTAAAAACTGCTGCACTTTCTTACGAGAGTCAGGGGTAGGCCAACTACTGCGCTAACCTTCTCTGGGTCCATCCTAACCTCACCTGGAGAAATGATGAAGCCCAAAAAAGTGACTGTCTCTGCATGGAATTCACATTTTTCTGCTTTGACAAACAACCTATTCTGGAGCAGCTCTTGTAGGACCTGGCGGACATGTTGTTTATGGGTGTCAAGGTCAGGGGAATAGATCAGAATGTCGTCAAGATATACAAAAACGAAACGGTTCAGAAACTCCCTCAACACGTCGTTGATCATAGCCTGGAAAACAGCAGGAGCGTTTGATAATCCAAATGGCATTACGAGGTATTCATAGTGGCCTGAAGGGGTGTTAAAACCCGTCTTCCATTCATCGCCCTCCCTGATCCTGACCAAATGATAAGCGTTACGCAGGTCTAACTTGGTGAAAACCTTGGCATCCTGAAGCTGCTCGAAGGCTGACGAGATGAGAGGAAGGGGGTACCGGTTTTTAACCGTAATGTCATTGAGAGGTGAGTAGTCAATACATGGCCTAAGAGACCCATTCTTTTTGCCAAAAAAAAAAACCCCGCTCCTGCTGGTGATGAGGAAGGGCGAATAAGGCCTGTTTTGAGGGAGGCATCAATATAGTCCTTCATGGCCTCTTTCTCAGGTCCTGAAATAGCATATAGTCGACCCTTAGGAATTGGAGACCCAGCAATCAGGTCAATAGCACAGTCATAGGGGCGGTGAGGAGGAAGAGTCAGAGCCTTGGATTTACTGAATACTTCACTTAAATCGTGGTAGCAGGAAGGGACTGAAAGTACATCAGGAAAATATATTTCTGGGATAGTTCCCTGCCTAACACTCCCAGTGTTACCTCTTCTGTCAAACTCCGCTACCTGCTTAACACAGTGATCTATGCAATTCTTTCCCCACCCCTCCACCCTCCCAGATTGCCAATCTATGTGAGGGTTATGAAGTTTCAACCAGGGAAACCCCAAAATGAGTGGATGTTGGGCTGAGTTAAATAAGTGAAATGACATTGTCTCGTGATGGTTATCATTACATCTTATTTCTAAAGGCTCTGTTTGGTGAGTCACTTTAAACAACAGCCGGCCATCGAGAGCACTCGCTTCAAGAGGCTGAGGTAGAGGTTTAGTTTTTATGTCCAATTTTTTAACTAAACCCCAATCCATAAGACTTTCGTCTGCCCCTGAGTCAATGAGAGCACCATGAATAACCACATTGTCTCTGATCTTTACCTGGATGCAGGTCAGGGTGCGAGGAGGAAAGTCAGAGGAAGAGATCCGGCTCACCAACGTACTCCTCATCATTGGTGAGCCTCCTCTTTTACCGGACAAGCCGCTTGTGGATGTCTGTGCTGCCCGCAGTAGAAGCACAGACCCTCCTTTAATCGACGCTGACGTTCTGCCATCGAAAGCTTGGCACGGCCCAACTGCATTGGCTCCTCCACGGAGCCAGGGGGCGCTGTTGTCCGGAACGCAGGTGGTGAGGGGTGACGGGGCCTCCAAGAAGAAGTAGTATCCAGTGGCGAGCGTCTCCTCTGGAGAGGCGAATCAGCCACATCCTTGGATTTATTCCTTCTCCTCTCCGTTAAACGATTGTCTATCCTTATTGCCATGGATATGACAGAGTCCAAGTCAGCGGGCAGATCGAGAGGCGCCAGCTGGTCTTGTAGGGGATCCGAGAGACCGCTGACGAAAGCGTCAAACAATGCAGCGGAGTTCCAGCCGCTGTCGGCTGCCATAGTCCGGAACTCGATGGCGTAGTCAGCCACACTCCGCTGATGTTGTCGCAGCTTAATCAGAGCCCGAGCTGCTTCCCTGCCCGGCGTGGATTGGTCGAAGATCTTTCTCATAGTGTCTATGAAGTTTTCCAGAGACCCGCAGATGGGGGAGCCTCGGGACCACTCTGCCGTAGCCCACGCTGCTGCTCGGCCGGAGAGATGGGAGATCATGAAAGCCACTTTGGAATTGTCCGTGGGAAAAGCAGCCGGTTGGTGGTGATAGTGTAGCTCACACTGCACGATGAACGGCCGGCAGCCTTCCGAGTCTCCGGAGTACTTTTCGGGTGGAGCCAGATGCATGGAAGTACTGTGCGGCTCAGTAGCCCGGTTGGGATCGGATCCGGTCGCCGCTGGAACCGGAGGAGTCGTAGGAAGAGAGACATCCTGCAGGTGAGTGAGCATACGCTGAACCTCTGCTGCCAATAGATTTACTTGGGTCGTCACCGATGTTTGTATTTCCCCATGGCTGTTGGTTAGATTCTGCACTCCCTGCTGCATGGTGGCCATATGCTCCTCTTGTTGCCCAAGACGTTGGCCCTGAGAGCGGATGGCGTTCTTTATCTGATCTGAGTCGGCTGAGTTCATTTTGTTGGTCAGTTCGTACTGTCAAGGAGTGAACTCTGAGGCATGAACTCAATTGCACGACTCAAACTCAGACTCGGATAGTGTTTCAAAATAAAGACTTTACTGGGATTTGCACAGTAATGAAAAAAAGGAAAACAAAAACACTCTTTCGAGGAAAACTAGAACAGTGATCAATAACATAGATCCGTGAGAAGTCCGTGAGGTAAGCAGTAACGTAGGTCATTGAGAGACAACAAACTAACAATGAACAGGAGGGAGTTAACACAATATATACACAGGTAAAGGGGACACAGGTGGAAACAATCAGGGCGGGGAAAACAATCAAGGACGCAGGAGACAGAAGGGGGCGGGGAGCGTGGAGGCCTGAAATGAGAGGGAGAATTAATTAAGGGAATAAACATAAAGCACAGGACAAAGGGACATGACAAAACTAACATAAAGAATAAACTTTCACTATAAGTTTCTTGGACATGACAATTGGTCTACAGACATTACTACAATTAACAATTGTTAAACTACTGAGCTTATGAACAATAGAGTAAAGGTCGCTGGTTAAGCCAGGATCAATATATTTGTTGAGGTTTTTATTGTGTGCATAATAAATGTGTTAAATGAATTGAGCAATTTTTTAAAGGAGTATAATGTTGCAATCTCTTTAAGATAAGTAATTGCAGTTCCAAGATAGATGTTGTTTTCCCAGGGCCTCTCTTTCACAGGCCCACACCATAAATCATGAGACTTCCAAATCCTAACAGACAGAGATCAGTATCACTTTGTGTTGCAAGCCAAATCCATGAAGGGGTTCTACTTGGCCCAATTTAAATACCAT
Source organism: Pogonophryne albipinna (assembly GCA_028583405.1). Taxonomy (NCBI): domain Eukaryota; kingdom Metazoa; phylum Chordata; class Actinopteri; order Perciformes; family Artedidraconidae; genus Pogonophryne; species Pogonophryne albipinna. The sequence goes on from CM053258.1 coordinate 26,002,801, forward strand.
AAAGAGAGTATTCACCCAGCTGTTTTGATTTCTTAAAAAAAAAAAAATCCAGTCTAGTTTCCTTCGAGTTCAGTCTAAGCTACGAATTGTTTCTCATAAACATTCTCACTGCTGTCCCAAATGTTTTAAACCTTGGGCAGACAAGCTGCTCACACAGACACACACCCACGCACACACATGCACACACCCCCACCCACACTCACACACACACACACACACACACACACACACACACACACACACACACACACACACACACACACACACACACACACACACACACACACACACACACCCCCCACACACACACACTTTGGATGAGTATTCGCCTTATCCACTTTGTAAATTGTTGCCTTCTTTAGAGTTATTAGTAATTCAAGATAGAATAGCTAAAACTTTGACTTGATGATTTCGTTCACAACATTAGACCCTGTCCTCTAATCTCTACTAGAATAAGATACGTGTGCATGTTTGGGTGTTTTAACACTCCTGTAATGTACCTAATCTTGTTATCCTTTTCATTACAGAGCTGGGAAAATGGTGTATTGCTTAGATTCTGATCCGTGCAAGTCCAATTTTGACTGACTTTAGTTCTAATGTTAATGTTAATTTGATTTCAACCCATAGGTAATTATTTAAATTAACTCAACATTTCACATGATGGATTAGTGTTCCAAATTTTTCCCACTAATTTGTTTTACAATTAGGCCAAAGGTAAAGAGAGACATTGATGATCTTGTGTCCTTTTGTTAGTACCTGGTTCCATTTTGTCTATATGGCCTTGGACGGCTTCACTAAGAGTCACCCAGTTCTGCCCTGCTAAAGTCCGGCTGAATGCAGTCACAGAGATGCTATGGCTGCTCTACATGACATTAATGGTCTGGTCCGAGAATGGACACCATTTCCTGCTCCCAGAGAGAATGACACTCCTCAAACTGAACATTACAGCCGTTGATACTGTCTCACGTGGGTCTGCTCCCCCCCACCGAGCCATGAACTGAAAGCTTGACATCTGCTTTGAACACTTGGAAGCCTCCCTGTCACACCAGCACCAACCCTTGGGTCAGTCAGATCTGACTAACGGCTTCACTTAGGGCATTTGGTTCAGAAATATGACTCTCGTTACCACAGAGTGGGTTGTTTTTTAAGGCTATTCATACTGCTATGCAGAGGATGCCTGTAAGTTGGCGAGCTGTTAAAAGCCCCTACTATTTTTAAAATAGGCCTAATGTCAGGGGCCTCTTACTGTCTAATTCTGCATGTATTCACATTATATGGACCATGTTTCCACCTGGTAAAACTAGAGGCTGCACGGAACTCAGGCTACAATACAACCATTCTGTTCTGCTCTAACGATTCAATTTATAGATTCTACATCAAAACAGTTCGTTTTTATTGTTTCCAATGATAACGTCACCTTAAGTTGAGGAATGCAAACCTGTTTTCAAACGTAAGGTTTTGAATTTGTTTGACATTTCTCAGTAATGACACCCTCAGACGCCCACTATCAGTCATGCTATGCCTTCAGTGGTAACTCAAATGTTAAGGGGGTTGAAGCTTTTCCTCCTGCATCGGCTATGCTTTGTTTTTTCAACAAAGGTATGCAGGGCCGCCCCTGGCCAACTTGGGGCCCCAAGCAACATTGTGAGATGAGCCCCCCCCCCAACTGACAGGAGTGAGCTAAAATGTTTTGGAAACAAAGTAGGCTAATTTGCTAATATAATTCCTGTTTATTATTATTATCAACACAGTTACTTTTTTATACAGTGAGGTAAATGGTAAATGTGCATGTATGTCGTTCAGTATGCGTTTACAGGTGATTACGTCTGCATTTCCTGCCAAATACTAGCCTCAAAAAGATTAAAATATAATTAATGCAAATAAACTACTTCTACTAATAATAATAGTCATAATCATAATCAATTCAATTAAATACTAATACTATATTTTATTATAATATAGTTGTAATATAGTCAAGACAAAACATGCTTATGACATGCTCAAAACCTGATATTTCTTAAATCTGTATTCAAATGTAGTTCCCTCTGTCAGCAATGTATCAACAACTACACACACATTTCTATCAGTATTTCTCTGTGTTGTGGTTGACATGATGATGACTGCAGGAGTTAAGGGGAGAGGCTGAGCATCACCATGAAATGTGCAAATTTACATCAAAATGAATAAAAGGGGGAAAAATGCTCCATGTTTTTTAGGCTGTAAACTTCAACTGTTATGTAAGCCAACTAGACAGACAGTGTATCACTCTTCCTCCTGTACATTAGCAGATAAAAGGCATAACATACTTGAATGAATGGTAAATAAAGAATGCTGGAAATAACTGCATCTCCATTAGCCTGTATGCTCTGCAGAGACTGCCTTCTTCATGTCGTGAATTGCAGCTGATGTTTTAATATGGCAATTGGCAATTTGACTTATACAACATTCGCAAGTTGTACATTTGACTCATACAATAACCCACCTTCGAGTGATGCTCTAGTTTCTTCATGTTTTTTTTTTTTTCCCTCTTGCTTGCGCCGGACTGAAACTGTCTTTTCACCGACATCTCTTCACCTGCACTAGTGGCCGTATCAAAGCCGTGATTGGTCAGATGTCGATTCATTGCAACGGTGTCGGGTTACAGACGTGCTCCCCTTGTCACCTCTCGCGTGTCAGCGGAGGGTGCGCGGAGAACTGCGCACAGCAGCTGAGGCCCTCTGGGCGGGGCCCCATGCAGCCTGCGTGATTGGCCTATAGGGAGGGGCGGCCCTGAAGGTATGCATTTCCTGCATAATATATGTTTCTCACAATTGTTTTTTGTAAGCTGCGCACAGGTGATACTGAGTCTTCTCGAGTAATGGATTATGATCTATACCATGCTTACATGGACTCGTATATTTTATTTCATATCTAACATAAGTGAGAAGAAAGAGATGGGGAAGTGAGAAGAGAAAGAGATGGGAAAGTGAGAGAAGAAAGAGATGGGGAAGTGAGAAGAGAAAGAGATGGGAAAGTGAGAGAAGAAAGAGATGGGAAAGTGAGAGAAGAAAGAGATGGGAAAGTGAGAAGAGAAAGAGATGGGAAAGTAAGGAAAGAGGGAGATGAGGATGAGAGAGAGATGAGGAAGAGACAGAGATGGGGACTCGAGTTTGTGACTCGGACTCGAGTCGCACTTAAGTCGCACACACAGAGACTTCAGACTTGACTTGGACTCCTGCTCAAAAGACTTCGGACTCGACTTGGACTCGTGTTTTGGGACTCGTGAACAATCATTGTGTTTTCTATTTTTGGCGTATTAAAGGTGGGGTAGGTAAGTTTGAGAAACCGGCTCGAGATCGCTAGAATTTGAAAATACACAACCGGAGAAAATCTGCCACTTCCTCACAGAGCCCCTCCTCCAACACACACGAACGCGCACATGACCAATGAGGGCACTAGATAAGTTTGTGCCCCGATGGGAGGCTGACAGGCAGGTAGGCCATCCAGTTATTTTAGCCGGGCCGGCTATCGGGATGTTAAGAGTATTCCATGGAATATAACAAAAAGTGTATCTCGAGCCGGTTTCTCAAACTTACCTACCCCACATTTAACATTAACATCATGGTAACACCATGGCGACCGGTGGCACACCTGCAGCTGTACCGCTTGTAATTATGTTCAACTATAAAAACTTCGAACAAAACGCCTGCGGCACCAACAAAAGGAGCGCACACTGCAAAGTCTGCAATATTAAAATCAAGGATGCTGGTGCAACAACGTCAAATTTCATCAGGCACTTGAAAACTCACCCGGAGAGGTCAGTCACATTAACGCATATGGACGGTTAGCAAACATGTTTAGCTCAGCATCAGCTATGTAATGTTAACTTAGCTTGCTACTAGCTTTGTAACTGAATATTTGAAAAGATGAGTGAATGTTTGCTTGTCACACTTGTTTGCGTTGAGTGGCGTTGACATCCAACACTTGACATGACATAAAAAAGGTCGGTAACGTTAATCATTACGTTCCGCTGCCACCATCTACTGGCTAACGTTAAACGTAGAAAAATACATAGTTACATACATAAATACATCTGTCGGTTTATAGGCAGGTTACAGGTTTATTGTTGACCACGTAACGTTAATGTTACAGGTTTATCAGGTTACCATTACACTGGGTTTGAGTGAGAGGATAGAGGAATATGTTTATTTATAGTAGACTTAAAAGATGTCATTAGAGACCCAGTGTAATTAAACAATATGGTTGCAGAGGTCAAATTTGAACATTTTTGTCGACTGGCCAAATGGCTAGCCTAGTGAATGTTGAAATTTTACCAGCCACTCAATAGATTGCCATTGTTATTTTTGGCTGGTGCGTGCAACATACAGTACCAGCCACTTGCATGATTTACCAGCATTTGGCTGGTAAATGGTGTTAATGGTAGATATCTCTTTTGGAACAGGTCATGTTTTAATATCACCAGTTCAGTATATTTCAAATAATATTGCAGCAATAGTTTTTAGTTGCAAATGGCACAGAACAAATGTTTACTTTTAACACAGTTTCCCTGCGGGGGATTAATAAAGTATTTGTGATACTGATTTCTGATTCTGAAGTGTTTTGCTTATAAGTTGTTTGCATTTAGCTAAAGTGTGATGTTTTTCCTCATATTGCATTGCAATAGCCTGTTTAAAGTGATCATATAACAAACAACTAATCAGTACTGATACTGTATGCTAATAGATATAGGAGTGATAATAATACAGTAAATGCTTTGAATTTATTAGATATAGCTGTGCAGTATTCTTAACAGACTGGATAGCAGCAGACAATAGAAGGCTTATTACAACCAGAAGAGACATGAGACTTTTATTTTTTAGAGACTTGAGACTTGACTTGGACTCGTGACCAAAGACTTGAGACTTGATCAAGTCTCACCCCACAAAGACTTGAGACTTGACTTGGACTCGTGACCAAAGACTTGAGACTTGACTTGGACTTGCAAAAAAAGACTTGTGAACATCTCTGGGAAGAGACAATAGAGAGAGATGTGGAAGAGAGAATAGAGAGAAGAGGGAAGAGAGGGATAGGAAAGAGAGAAGAGATATTTGCGAGTTGCATACTGATACTGAGTCTTCTCGATTAATAGCTTATAGACGATACCATGTTTAAATAGACTCCTACGTTGTTATTACACATGTGACATATGTAAGAAAAGGGAGGGTAGAGTCAATTATATTGAGTAATTGATTTCATATTGGAACATTTATTTCTCAAACCTATGTTTTATGGAAGAGGAAATGTATTTCTGATAAACTAATCTTTTATCAAACGGTAAATGGTGAATTAATATAACATTTAGAATCATTGAGAAGGGGTTATATCCACAGGGACGAGCTCACCTTTAACTTAAAATAACATTTATCTGCTTTGGACTGATGAGTATATGATTCTGGCATGTTAAATGACTAACACAAACCTTACATTTATGCATGTGCATGTGTCAGGAAGGCTCCCAAATAATTCTGAGGGGCCTATCCTATTTTTGTAATTGAATGATAATGTGCTAATCCATTACTTTGAGTTGTCTTCACTCAGGAAAACATCCCTATCAAGTGTTAACCCAATAACTAGGACAGGTCTGAAGGCCAAGGGTCAGAGAGAGAGGGTCACACTCTCCGGCTGCAGAGAGCACCCCCCGGCACGAGGTCGTTCGAGCTGAGAGGATTCTAATCTTCAACTTTCTGAGGAGATGGGATGCTTCTTCATCTTTCTGCTCGGTGGGCTCAAGCAGACAACCCTGCAGGACGAGCGAGGGCTTCAGAGGCTTCTATAATACAAGGTTCCATGTTTCTTAGAGGAGTAGATGTCTTCGTAACCTCTCCCATCACGGGGGGAGACCTGGATGTGCCACTTGGAATAGGCAGTTGCACTGCTCTCAAGCAGATAGCAGAAGGAATGCAGGCAGATGAGCCTACATTTCACTGGGGGGATCAACTACAGTGCTCACTGAATGAGCCACACAAAAGCAGAGCAATTGGGGGGGTTGAAATATGGCGCTCTAATGAAGAAGAGTTTGAGCCAATCAGTACCTCAGTGCTAATCTACAGTATCAGGATGCCTTTACACACCAGACACTCTGTGTCATAAAGAGAGGAGGAGAACGAGTCAGAAGGACATGTTCTTCCAGCTCTCGTACAAAGATAACATTTGAATTGAATGACCAGATGTTTACAGATGTACAATTAATGATTGTTTTTATATTTCCGATGAACAGACATGTGTTAAATAGTGGTGATAAATATATTTTGTCAGATCAGATTACACTTTCACACTAAACAAAATAAATTAATTGATATTTTCAGATTATAAAGTTATTGAACAATAAGATATTTCTAATATTATAACAGATAATGTTACTATCCTTAATCGTCCAGCAATCAGACTTAACAACACTACTCTTCAACGTATTACCCATGCACAGACAGACCTAAAATGATGGTTCAAGTTTTAAACGTTTAAACCTTCCTTTCCAGGTTTTGACAAAAGTCTTTGAATATTTGCCTAACTTTTCCTTTTCAGATTGTTAAGCATTTTGAGAATTGTTTAATTTTCCCTTCAGATTATGAAATGACATAATGATTGATAGTTGAAGTAATGTAATTATGTTATCATGCCATAGTCTTTTGATTTAATATGTAATGAAGTAAATGTAAAGTAATCCTAAATTGAAGACACTGCAATTTTGCAGATTACAGATTGATCAAATCACAACTGTGAAGTGTATACCTTAGCTGGATCTCTTATGGTCCTGAGTTTAAAATGCTTTTGACTAGTGATTGCCTTGAAGTAAATCTTTAAATTGCAAGCTGGTGTTGATTTTATAGTTTGATAAGTGAGATCAACTAATGGTTCATTGTTAAAACGTATTATTTTGAAATAGATGTTTTTGCTATTATGCGTCTGTGTTTTATGTGTGTTCATTATTGTGCTTTTGACAACAGATGATCCAAACATTGATGAGAGATGATTTTCTATTGTGATTGTCTGTATCAATCATTGTGGTTGAATGTTTCAGTCTTATTCTACTTTGTGATGTAATTGATGTACGATGTATTGATGTGAGACCACATTCAAATCTGAAGACACCTATTGATTTAGGTATTGACCAAATTATTATTAGACTAATGTTTTCAGGTTATCAAAGATGATAAAAAGAGAGGACTGTTAGAGAATATTTCTTCTCTCTTCCTAAGTGTCAAATAATAATTCTTCCTTACTCCTAAGATATTTAACATTTACTGTGTGTTTACATTTACGATCAGCCCTGCTCCTTATCTTCCGTAAGGAATGTGATAATGCAGTCGTATTTGATACTAGGTTTTACAGCTTGACCTACAGGGCATAGGGAGGTTTTGAGAGTGTGAGAACGCTAGCTTCTAAGCTCCAGAGTTGGGGGATATCTCCTGTTGCTCCTCAGATGTTTAAGCCTTCCCCAATATGCTGATTAACTCTCTGTAAACTAGGTAAAAGGTCTATCGAGAGATATGCTGGTCAGAATTGACATGACAACCCACCCGTGCAGTCAGAACCTTTTGCTGCTGTGACTTGTGATATGAATTCTCCGGCCGTTGACTTGTAATAAACTACCAGTGTTTGACATCAAAGCTCCAACTCTCCTCGTGTCTCTCTGAGTCCTGACTCTCCATTTCTGCAGAAGTTTCCTTTACAGTCCAGATACACAAACACATAACGATCCAACATATCCCGGAGTACGTCGTTCACCAATGCCTGGAAAACAGCAGGTGTGTTGGTAAGTCCAAATGGCATCACGAGGTATTCATGATGTTCTGAAGATGTGTTGAAGGCGGTCTTCCATTCGTCCCCCTCTCGGATTCGTACCAAGTGATACACGTTCCGTAAATCCAGCTTAGTGAAGATTGTAGCCCATTGTAGTAACTCGAACGCCGATGAGATGAGTGGCAGGGATAACGATTCTTCACTGTGACGTCGTTCAGACCCTGATAGTCAATGCAGGGCCTCAGGGTCTTGTCCTTCTTCTCCACAAAAACAACCCGTGCTCCTGCGGGTGAAGTAGAAGGACGAATAATACCAACAGCCATTTCCATGGATTTCCTCTCCGGCGCCGACAGCGAGTACAAACGGCCTTTAGGTGGGACTGCACCTGGATGTAGCTCATTGGCGCAGTCATAGGGCTGATGAGGTGGCAGAGATGTCGCCTTAGTCTTGCTAAAAACCTCCTTAAAGTCAATATATTCCGCCGGAACCCCTGTGATATCCGGAACCAGGTTCATATCCACGAATAGTTGAGGTGCGGGGGCATAGGCGGCGCGTGAGGCTCAGGTTTGGGAAGGCTAAATAACTTTTTTTTTACCTGACGCTGCCCGCGTCCGGCGTCTATAGAAAAGAGATCAACTCAGTGAAAGCACCGCCTGCTGACCAATCAAAGCTCAGTGTGCGGAGTTTAAATCTATCAAGTCATATTACAGGATAAAGGAATTACAGTTTAAACTGCCGTATGCAGAGAAGACGCCGACGTGTTGCACATATCATTCATATCACACTGATATCACATCATCAATCAGATCATCGATCATATAATATCATAACATTTCCTTATTTGAGTCAGCTTATTGAGCCGTATCTGGCCGTGCAACACTTACATTGTCACATATACTGTATGCAGACGTATTATTTTAAGCAACACATTAAGTTGACGAAACACTCAACTCAAATGTAATTAAAGTCAGATCCACTCGTGTCTTAGATGGGGCAGTGATATCATAAAACTGTTGTACGCTTTCAAACACTCTGTAGTTATTTTTTAACCAGTTGTTCTGTATTCTCCTTGCAGGTGCAACTATGTGCTTGTATTCTGGATTATATGTTTAAGTCATTGATGTTTAAAGTTCATATTTGTCTAATATTAGTTTACTTTTCATTAATGAAGTATGACGCTGCGCTGTCAGTACACTTGTCCCTGTTTGTGATTGGTCAAATGTAGCTAACCCTGCCCCTTTCACGTGAACGCGCTCTCAGCTGGAGAGAGAAACCCTGGCTTGATTTACCGAGTTGATAACCAGCGTCGTAGGACCGCTTAGCGAGATCTCGTTTGTTAGGCTTAGTTTAGATAACTCAAACATATCCAGGGTATGTTGAACTGGCTTCGTAGTACAGGGCACAGGTGGCTATATAGCAGCGCTAATGTCAAAGACACAAACATTATATTTTTATTTTACCAGGACACAAATATAGGACACAAATATTTGGGAAGGCTTAGCCTTCCCTAGCCTACAGTACCCGCCGCCCCTGTGCGGCGGCCTGCTTGAGGCAAACCTGATGACAGGAGGGACTCCACCCTAAGATGGCCCCCGTCGCCCAGTCGACGTTCGGGTTGTGTCGGCGGAGCCATGGATAGCCGGAGTTTGGCGATGTTCCTGAGGTGATAAAAGGAGTTCTTGCACAGCTGTTTAATGTGGGCCTCAAAGGTCAGACAGGCATCCATTTTCACACCCAGGTTGGTGACTATTGAGGAGAGGGTAATGTCCTGGCCGGAGAAGGTGTTGGTGGTGATGGTAGATGACTGAACCTGGTGTGGGGTGTCAACTATAATGGCTTTGGAGCTGTTGAGTTTCAGGAAGTTTTGCTTCATCCACGCCTGTATCTCCTCCAGGCAGGCAGTGAGTGTGAGTGAAGGCAGGGCTGTAGAGGAGGTAGGGTTGATCCTGAGTTACAGTTGGGTGTCATCAGCGTAACAATGGAATGATACTCCATGTCGGCTGATGATAGAGCCAAGGGGGAGCATGTAGAGTGTGAAAAGGGTGGGGCCGAGAACTGATCCTTGAGGGACAACACAGGTGACGTTATGGGTACCCGACTCTGCCTCGCCCAAGGAGACGTACTCTGTTCTCCCGGTGAGGTATGATCTGAACCAGTCAAGGGGAGAATCAGAGAGTCCGATGGTGGAGTGTAGACGATGGAGGAGGATGCCGTGATCGACGGTGTCGAAAGCTGCAGTGAGACCGAGGAGGATGAGGAGAGAGGGAGAGCCAGCATCAGCCGACATCAGCAGGTCGATGGTGACCCTGATCAGGGCAGTTTCTCTGCTGTGGCCTGAGCAGAAACCAGACTGGAACTTCTCAAATAGGTTGTTGGAGTTTAGGTGGTCCTGGAGCTGAGCAGCAACTAGTTTTTCCAGCACCTTTGATAGAAAAGGAAGGTTGGAAATGGGTCTGTAGTTGGCCAGGACTCCCGGGTCATGGGAGGGTTTTTTGAGACGTTTGAGAGGTTTGATGACAGCGTTTTTTAGGGCAGAGGGGACATGGCCAGCCTGGAGAGAGAGGTTTACGATCTTAGTGATCATGGGGCTCATGGTACAGATGTACGATTTCACAAGAGCTGACGGAAGGGGGTCCAGGACGCAGGTGGAGGGCTTCATCCTCCTAACGATGCCCTCAACCTCTCGCTGAGAGATGTCCGTGAAACAGCGAAGAGGCTGCGTTGTCCCAGGCTGTGGGTCAGTAGTTGGAACTGGAGGTGCAGAGGGGCTAGAGAGGATGGAGCAGATGGTGTCAACTTTGTTTATGAAGAAGGCGGCGAAGTTGCTACACTGCTTCTCAGTGGAGTCGGAGTGTAGAGGACTTTGGGGTTTGAGGAGGTGGTTTATGGTGGAGAAGAGTTGCTTGGAGTTTCCAGTACTGTTGTTGATGATGGAGAAGTAGTACTGGGACCGTGCATCTCTGAGGTGTGCAGGCCTTCTGGCGAAAGGTTTGGCCCAGTATACTCCCCATTACTGGTGGGCCCTGCCTTTTATCGGACAACGGGAAACAAAATGGCCAGTCCGACCACAGTAAAGGCATAGATTACCTCTTCTGCGTAATTCCCTTTCCTCAGAGGTAAGACTGGTACGACCCACTTGCATGGGCTTGATCTCCCCATACCGTAAGTCAGAGTAGGGATGACAATTCTCCGCCGAAACCGGAAGTCGTTGTCCCCCAGAAACGGGAAATCGATGTTCCCCGGAAACTGGAAGTCGTTGTCGCGAGCTGCGGTCCGCTGCACGCGTCTGCTGCTCTCGTCTCCGGGTCTGGATTCGCCTGTCAATCCGAGAGGTGAGCTTGATCAACCCATCCAAGGACTGAGGGAGATCAAAGGAAACCAGCTCATCTCTCACATAATCCGCTAATCCTCTCACATATGCGTACCGGCGTTCCCACACGAGGCTCCGGAGCGTATCCAGTCGGGTCAGGAGCTGGAGCGGGTGCCGGAGCTGCGGGCGGGGGGACAGTAGCAGCCATGGTAGCTGCTAGCTGTTGTACAGTGGCGGCCATCTGCTGCATCTGGGCGGTCAGGTAAGCCAGCGTTTGTCCATGGGTTGAGGTTGCCTAGTTGGTCTCGGTAGCTAAGGTAGCTATCGTGACCTCCTGTCTTTGGATGGCATCCTCAACCCTCTCAAAGCGGTCTCTAGGAGTGTTTGCTTGGTCCATTTCTGGCCAGAAAATGCAACACACATGAGACCAGGGAAAGTCAGTAACCAGCTTTATTAAAACTTGTTTCCACAGAAATATTCTGGTGTAAGACAAACCTGCAGTCAGTAGGCAAAGGGCTGGTCGGGGACAGACGAGGGTTCCAGGAGTAGGCAAGATGGGAGACGCAGGTACAAGCAGGGTCAGGAAACAGGAGAAGCAGGCTGGTCAGGGACAGGCAAGGTCGAAACCGGGAGAGCAATCTGGGAGGTATTGCTGGAAAGAACTGCATGCTGCAAAGTACGATCTAGCACAGAGGTGAGAGTGAAGGGGGCCTATATACTAGTGGAGCTAATGAGTGTAACAGAGTATGAGAGAGAAACAGGGTGTGACTACCAGGTGACTCAGGTGACTGAGAAATGCTAATGCAGAAAATAGGTGAGTGAGGGAGCAGATCCTCTCTATGGTGCACCTGTAGAAGGTCAGGATCCTCTCTATGATGCACCTGTAGAAGGTCAGCATCCTCTCTATGGTGCACCTGTAGAAGGTCAGGGTCCTCTCTATGGTGCACCTGTAGAAGGTCAGGATCCTCTCTATGGTGCACCTGTAGAAGGTCAGGATCCTCTCTATGATGCACCTGTAGAAGGTCAGGATGCTCTCCATGGTGCACCTGTAGAAGGTCAGGATACTCTCTCTGGTGCACCTGTAGAAGCTCAGGATGCTCTCCATGGTGCACCTGTAGAAGGTCAGGATACTCTCTATGGTGCACCTGTAGAAGGTCAGGATCCTCTCTATGGTGCACCTGTAGAAGGTCAGGATACTCTCTATGGTGCACCTATAGAAGTTGCAGAGTATCCTGGAGTCCATGTTGAACCTCCTCAGCCTGCGGAGGAAGAATGGGCATCGCCGCGTCCTCTGGGTATCCTTTTCTTTAAACACAGTATTATCTTGTTCTGTCTGCTGCGTGTAACTCATTGACATTGAAGCCTCTGCGACCTGCAACATCTGTTTTGTCTGGCCCTTGTTGTGGCCATGTTGGAGCATTAATGCTCATGCTAGAACATCTGCACACGGACCCTCACTATTGCGGTAAGCGTGTTGTCACTTCCGGTTGTTGTTGTCATCTCCGGGTATCCTGTGTGCATGTTCTGCTGCTGATAGCTTATATTATCTTAAATCGATCGTTTTAAAATTCTTGATCACGGCAGCTACCTGACGTTGTAATCACACGTTACTACAGCTTAAGCACTCACAACTCTCCTTCTCTTAGCGACTGTAACTCCACAGTTGCTTACACTCCTTTCGTGTTTGCTAAACGGTAGCTACTTTAGCTTGATAGCTAGCCATGGCTGTTTCCCCACCCTCGGGTGCTATTTCCTGCTCTAACTGTCTCATGTTCGGTTACTTCCCTACCTCCTTTACTGGTACCGATACATGTGTTAAATGTAGTATAGTTGCTAGGTTGGAGGCGGGAATCATAGGCATAGAAGCCCGGCTCCGCATTTTAGAAAGTAACTCAGCTACAGTAAAGCCCATGTTAGTCGGTGCGGACCGGCAAGAGGTAGCTCCTCTCATTTCGGCAAACATTTCAGGGCTTTGTGGACTTAATCCATGACAAACTGGAGTTGAGACCAGGAGGCGGAGTCGCAGTCTTATACGCTTCTCTGCGCTCTCTCCTAGGCAGTCATCCATAGGAATCCCGAACCCAATAAAATACCCAATATTAACAGTGTGTGTTAATTTAAGGTGAAACCTAATCGTGGTGTCATACATAATAATCTAATAAACGTAAATGTAACAACTACTACAGTGCAACAAAACAGGAAGATTAAATGTGGTGTCTTAAACATAAGATCCCTAGCATCTAAAGCAATATTTGTAAATGATTTAATATCAGATTATAATTATTGATATGCTGTCTCACTGAAACTTGGTTGAGACATGAAGAATATGTCAGCATAAATGAGGCCACTCCACCCAGCCATATCAATACTCATATTCCTCGAGGCACAGGCCGAGGAGGTGGAGTTGCAGCTATCTTTGACTCAAGTTTACTTATCAATACTAAACCAAAATTAAATCTTATCAGAATTCTCTGAGTTTTTATCAACTTTGGTACTTAAAACAGATAAAGTAATTATTTTAGGTGACTTTAATATTCATGTTGACGACGATAAAAATAGCCTTACTGTTGCATTTAACTCTATATTATATTATATTGGTTTCCGTCAGAGTGTAAATAAACCAACCCACTGCTATAATCACACTCTCGACCTTGTTCTGACTTATGGTATTGAAATTGAGCAACTATTAGTCCAACCGCATAATCCTGCTTAATCCGACCATTTTTTAGTAACTTTTGAAGTACTGTTAATAGATTACAAACCATTAGTCAAAAGTTCCTGTAGCAGAAATCTATCCGTTAGTGCTATAGCCAAATTTAAGGAAGAGATTCCATCAACACTTAACTCGATAGCTTGTCTGTATGTAAGGGAGGAAACTTATACAAAATGTACACCACCCCAAATTGATCTTGTTGTTGATAGTGCTACAGATGCGCTGCGAACAAATTTAGACTCTGTTGCTCATTTGAAAATGAAGAAAATAAAACAACATAGACTAGCTCCATGGCATAATGCCGAAACCCGCAAAATAAAGCAAAAGTCGAGACAACTTGAAAGGATATGGCGTTCCACTAAACTTGAAGAATCACGTTTAATTTGGCATATTACTCTCAATGAATATAAGAAAGCACTGCGTAAAGCGAGAGCAGCTTACTACTCTTCATTAATAGATGAGAATAAGAATAATGCAAGATTTCTTTTCAGCACTGTAGCCAGGCTGACAGAGAGCCACAGCTCGATTGAGCCTTCTATTCCCATAGCACTCAGTAGTAATGATTTTATGTGATTTTTTAACGATAAAATTGTTACTCTTAGAAACCAAATGAATGACCTCTTGCCTTTGACCAGTATAGTGTTATCAACAGCTCCCGGAAACGTAAGTTCTAATATTACACTAGATAGTAAACTAGAATGCTTCTCAGCCATAAACCTTGAACAATTGAATTCAATGATTCTTTCTTCTAAACCATCAACGTGTATGTTAGACCCAATTCCAACTAAGCTGTTGAAGGAAGTTTTTCCATTAATTAGCACTTCTTTATTAAATATTATGAATATGTCTTTATTATCAGGCTATGTTCCACAATCATTCAAAGTAGCAGTGATAAAACCGCTTCTTAAAAAGCACAACCTCGATCCAGAGGTTTTAGCCAATTATAGACCTATTTCTAATCTTCCGTTCCTCTCAAAAATTCTTGAGAAAGCAGTCGCAAAACAGTTGTGTGATTACTTAAAAAACAATGATTTATTTTAAGATTTTCAGTCTGGCTTTAGAACACATCATAGCACAGAGACAGCTCTGGTTAAAGTCACAAATGAACTTCGAATAGCCTCTGACAAGGGACTTGTCTCTATTCTTGTTTTGCTCGATCTCAGTGCTGCATTTGATACTATCGACCATGATATCCTATTGCAAAGACTACAGCACTTAGTTGGCATACAGGGAACTGCTTTAGGCTGGTTTAGGTCCTATCTATCTGAACGCTCTCAGTTTGTGTGTGTCAACGATGAAGCTTCCATGCAAACCAAAGTTAGCCATGGAGTGCCACAGGGCTCAGTGCTTGGACCTATTTGGTTCACATTATATATGCTTCCGTTAGGCAATATTATAAGGAATCACTCTGTACATTTTCATTTTCATTGTTATGCGGATGATACTCAACTATATTTATCCATCAAGCCTGATGAAACCAATCATCTAAATAAAATGCAAGACTGCCTCAAGGACTTAAAAATGTGGATGACCTTAAAAAATTTTTTATGTTAAACACGGCCAAAACTGAAATTATTGTACTCGGCCCAAAGACTACAAAACAAACTATCTAAATATATCCATGCCTGGATAAGTTAGATGCCGCCTATCACAGTGCTCTTAGATTTGTTACTAACTGTAAAGCACTTACTCATCACTGTACCCTGTATGCCAAGGCAGGTCTGCCTTCACTAACTGTACGGAGGCTCAGTCATTGGTACATGTTCATTTATAAAGCCATGTTGGGTAAACTACCTTTTTATATCTGCTCTCTGGACGAATTGAAAGTACGTATTGCCTGAGATCTCATGATGATGTTTTATTAAATGTGCCAAGTGCTAGGACTGTCTTAGGGAAGAAAGCTTTTTGTTGTGCAGCTCCACTAAATTGGAACAGTCTGCAAACATGTTTAAAACTGAGCACTTTGGTTCCCCTGCATCATTTTAAAACTCGGCTGGGTGACATGCTGTTTGATACTCATGGTACCTGTCACTGTAAACAGTGGCGCCAGCCCACTGGCCCCCCCTGCTGGCGCCACTGCACACACCACCTCGCCAGTCACGTATGCGTCGTAGTTTATCTGATATTTAACAACAAATACACAGCCAGTCGCTTGATTTGAGCTTCCAACGCTCATACTGCAGCCCCTCCCTCTCCCTCTGCTACCATGGTAACACTCTGATACTCGCGCGCACCACTCTGATACTCGCGCACCACTCTGATACTCGCGCACATCACTCTGAGATTCACACAGACAGCAGCAGGTTGCAGCAAAACGTTTCTTTCTTTTCTTTCTTTCGTTATTCTGATCAAAATGTGTGTTCAATGGCATTAAAACGAGAAAAACGCTGGAAGACCTGGAAAACAGGCTCGGGGCTCAGTAAAGGCTGGCTTGGCTTCAGGTATAATTAGTCTAAACACACTTTGGCAGCTATCCTAGTTAGCGTTAGTTTAGCTTGCTAAGCTAACATTAGCTGATGTCAGTATGCTGAGCTGGTGTAATGCGTAGGCTACTATTAATCACTGCTGTGTGTAATGTCAATTTGCAGAAAATGAAGAGAAATTCAACAGACATCTCTTATTATTTTAAGAAGAAGATGAGTAAAGGAGAGACAGAGCTGGCAGGGGAGCAGCAGCATAGGGCTAGTGAGGAGATGGCCATACATGCTAGAAAGTACATGTGGAACTCTTTTTAGTAAAAGTGAAACTAAAACGTAAGTACAGTTTTATTAATGTGATTGTGACCTTAGTAATCATTTAAGTCTTCTACACACTTTAGGTCTGCAGCTCCTTCAAAATGATGGCTCCTTCCCTGATGGCTTCCTCAGGATTGTAGCTGACATCCTCGTGGATTCATCTTCTTATTACAGACACATGCATTTCCTAACATTCGGTCTATATGCTGTAAAATGTATTATCTCTTCGATTTACACACGGCATCTATTGCACGTCTGTCCGTCCTGGGAGAGGGATCCCTCCTCTGTTGCTCTCCCTGAGGTTTCTCCCATTTTTTCCCCTTTAAACTGTGGGTTTTTCTCTGGAAGTTTTTCCTTGTACGATGTGAGGGTCTAAGGACAGAGGGTGTCGTTTTTCTCATACTGATATTCTGAACAATCTGTGTTGTTGTATTTGCTGTAAAGTGTCTCTACTGTCGGCTAATTTTATTATATGTACAGCACTTTGGCTCGACCAAAAATCGTTTATAAATGTGCTATATAAATAAAACTTGATTTGATTTGAAACGAGAATCTATGCAGTTTTTCCTCTTCTGTGTTCTGAGGTTATGAGCCGACCATTAGTCAAGTTTGTTTTCATAATGTTCTGTATGCTAATTTAAAAAAAGGGTAACCAGTTTGTTTATAAAGTATAAATATACATTTTCAAAACAAATGGAATACAAG
Organism: Pogonophryne albipinna; assembly: GCA_028583405.1. Taxonomy (NCBI): domain Eukaryota; kingdom Metazoa; phylum Chordata; class Actinopteri; order Perciformes; family Artedidraconidae; genus Pogonophryne; species Pogonophryne albipinna. The sequence continues at coordinate 26,020,043 of CM053258.1, forward strand.
CTATATGTATTAATCTCACCACAGTGGCCTAATCTAAAAAAATAGAAATATGTCTCTTCACCTATTTTCTGTCTAATACTAAAAGGTGGTGTTTTGTATCATTTATAATGTTTTGAATTTGCTATAAAGGTCAATAATAGATGGTGTTTTTGTGTTCAATCACAGTATGTATTTACCATTTTATACCCCTTGTGTTTTTGGGTCCTGTTGAAATAAAATAGTCATGTTTTAAAACTTGATTTAATAAAGTAATGTCAATCATCTTTGATCCCAGTGTGACACAAACAGCTTTGTTCTAAAACTATTTATAACCTAGAGACATAATATAACTGAAGAACATGTTGTGTATTGTATGTGTTGAGAATGCTGAACATTTTGTGCCTTACAATAAAGGAACTTGTTTAAATTAAGCTGTATTTGTCTTTTTAAAAGGAAAGAACAACTACCATATATAAAAAACAAAACAATAAATCACCAACACATGTATACATAACACAAAACAAGGTTCTTTTAAATGTTGTTTGAAGTAAAATGTTAACTATCCGTATTATATTCACTTCAGATGAATAGTATCAGAAAATGTAAAATAAGAAACCAAAGTATATCAGTAGGTGATTCTCTTTGCCATTGTTTTCATCTAGTCTATACTTTTACAACAATTAAATGCTTGGTTTTGGTGGGCCACCCCAAGATTTTCAGTGGCCCCATTTGGCCACCCCTATGATACATTTCGGGAGGCGCCACTGACTGTAAATAGAGTTTGTAAACTTTACCCTGTACATTATGTTGTATGTCATCCTTATTGTTGTTCTGTTGTTTTTATGTTACATGTGTAACTAATGTGCTGCAGGTCACCCTTGAAAAAGAGATCTTTTGATCTCAAGGGGCTTCACCTAGTTAAATAAAGGCTACAAACAATATATTAACTATGGATGGCATTCATTTGGCCTCCGATGAGACTGTAAGGAATCTTGGTGTTATAATTGATCAGGATTTATCCTTTAACGCCCACATAAAATCAATTTCAAGGACCGCCTACTTCCATCTACGTAACATTGCAAAAATCAGGCATATCTTGCCTCAAAACGATGCAGAGAAACTAGTCCATGCATTGGTTACTTCAAGGCTGGATTATTGTAACTCCTTACTATCAGGGTGTACCAAGAAGTGCAGATGATTATCATCTGATATTTGGGAAGTGTGTTACATTTGAAATGGCAGAAAGTCTTGTTGCAACTTCCAGATATTAAAAGAGGCCCCTTGAGTTTCTCAATAGTAGCAGTTAAGTGAATACTGTTTAAACAATACCTGTGTTTGTGTTTTGTATTGGTTTCTCTGTTTTATCCTTTCATAAATGTGAGGACTAAAACTTGCTCAAACATTCTGGGGTGCTTGGAGTTAACAGGTTTTATTGCCCTGTGGGGGAGTTGTAGCTGGCAGGGTGAGAGTTGGATGAGAGTTCCTTCTGCTTAAGATCTCCAGTATGTCATGTTTCAGGGAAGTCATCATATCTTGAATAGTATATGTGTGTGTTTGATTACTTTGTATTCATATGAGGGTATTAATATGTATTATCTTTGTGAACAAAGGGATACAGCTCAGGCCTCTGGAATGTGCAGGAAAGTGTGTGTGTGAAAAAGTCTATGCAGGAAAGTGAGATAACGGACGCCAGATACATTTTATTACCCTCTCAGAGACACTGGTTTATTATCCTGGCTGGCTCGCGCTGATTCGCTAAGAAAAGTCATCTTTTACATCTTCCAATGAGATAGACTGACTCGGCTCCTCCGGTGATTTTTGGGTATAAAAGTTGGGTTTGAATTCAGTTCATGCTCTTTCTCCTCTGGCTGGCTGGCTGAAATGCATCAGGTAATGTAGGGATCCCATAGATAGCTGTATTGAATTTGTACTGTTATTGATTGTATTGCATTGTCATATTACCATTAAAGTGGATTATTGTTTAACGATTACTTGGTAGCTCTGGATTCCTTCCTGTGTTATAACCAGCTTGAATAAGGACACGCGGAGATAAGAAAAGCGGACAAGATATCCCTTTTAATCTCTAACAGTTGGTGACCCGACGTCGAACAATGCTGAGGAAGGATCCAGACGACCGGAATGGGTCGGGAACAAACGCTTTCAAACATCTCAGACAATCAGCTGGGCCCTGACAAATAAGGTTCGCAGACGACTGTTTTGAAAATCAAAAGTCTGTAATTGGATACGCTAAACAGTTAGGATTGTCTGTAGACGTTTCACGGTGTTTTTAAAGTTTAAATGGAATATACAATGCATATTTTACTATGTTAGGAAAGTTATATACAAAACGAGAACGTTGATCGACAGGTAGACGGAAAGTCCTGCGTAGCGTAAATAGAGCAGTTTGGCGTGGATCTACAGGTAGTTTTATTCCTGAGTGACGTAGAGACGGTGCAGTTTGTAGGTTGCGAGGTTAAATTCCTGCACTACATAACCTGGAAACTCGATATTCAGATCGGGTCGCCGTTTAAAACTGGGGGTAAATAACAGACCTCGGCTGAAAAAAGCTAAATAGGCCAGAAGTCTGTTATATGTTAAATCCAGGGAGAGAACGCGAACCTCACCAACATTGTGACGTGACCGGATCTTGTTTCCCTGTGTCTGTAAACTTAATTTGAAAAGCTAACGTGTGATGAAGGTTACGTCACATTATAGAAGCTGGACAAACTGTACGGGGAATAAATCTGTGTGATTTTTACCTAAAAATACCTGTTTGAGCGGTTGTCTGCAGAGGGTGAAGCTCATTTGTGGTCTGCTGCTGCCATCTAGTGGCTAAAAGGGGGTAACACCCCTTTGACATTTTTATACGGGGAGCACGTTAATAGTAACAACGACAATAGCCCAGTATATTAATACAAGTGAACACATCAGATGGAGAGATGCGAAGTCATAATGGTAGAATACCATGGGTTTACGAAAGCCCCCCTTTCTCCACATTTCTGCTCTAATTGCTGGACATTGCTCTGGAAAATGGATGCTGAGCGTTGAATTTAAAGCAAGGAGTGAAGGATCAACGAGTGATCTGAAGTTGGAGTGAATAACATTGAAAATTAATGGATCAATGTGTGATTTGAGGTGGTAGATATTGAAATAAATAAGATACTATAATTTGTTGTTTTTAGCATTGAGGGATACAGTTGCGTCACATCGTGGTTTTTATGACTATTACATTAATTGTGAATTTCATGCTATTTGTCATTAACTGGGAATTGTACTTATTCATTTTCAGAGGAATTTAATTACATACAGAAACATAGAGGGGAAGTAAAAAGAGATTTACTGAGTATATGAAGTACATAGAGGTTAAGGTTCCATTCAAATTAAATATGATGGTGGATTATTCCACCTAGATTGGACATAAAAAGAGGATAATTTGTTAAACATTAAAGAACGAACTCACTGTAAGAAATATACATTGTAATGTTATTTAGGAGTTGTGTTGATCATACCACAGTGACTCTAAGTTGGTGGTTGTTTAATGTAGATAGGAAACTGAAAACGCAAACAATTCACCAAAATTGTGTTTTTAAGTTTGTGAAGAAAGAGTAGAAAGTACGCAGAAGGTTTTGTAAGTTTGTCAGACAGAGAGAGAGACAGAGAGAGAGACAGAGAGAGAGACACAGAGAGAGACACAGAGAGAGAGACAGAAAGACAGAGAGAGAGACACAGAGAGAGACAGAGAGAGAGACAGAGAGAGAGACAGAAAGACAGAGAGAGAGACACAGAGAGAGACACAGAGAGAGATAAGGAAGTATGATCAAAGGATAGGATATGAGGTGTTAAAATTTTTATTGAAGCCAGACTACAAGTCGTATGGTTTAATTTTTATTGAACTCAGTCTAGTCAGTTACACAATCTTGTGTAAGACAAATCAGTGTTCTTTTGTCACATTTTGAATTACGTAAGATTTCATTTTGCTAAATCAATTTATCTATAAATGTTGTAGATGGAGTTTGGTGTTTGCTAACATTTCTAGGAACGAAATAGGCCTACACTTGGGTCAAATTACATTACTGTGATCTGATTAGTGTGCTCTGCAACTTTACAATTGTTGCTAGATAGCAGTGGGGTTTTTGAATGCGGAGGGGTTCTTTCATGGTGTGTGGAATATGCGATGCTGGAAACATGTGGGTGTTGAGAAACTTAGTTTGGGTAAATATGTCACAATGGATGAAACGATTATTAGAGGGAGTTTATGTAATATCATTAGTAGACATTAATTGTGTTGTTTGGATGGCATTTAACTACTAAGACAAATAGTATGATTAGAAAGAGACGGAGTGAAAAGAGTTGGATTTATTTAACCTCAGTGTGCTAGAAATTCTATAGGTAATGCGTCCCGAGACCTGGACTCTATCTCTCTGCATTGTCAGACGGCTAAGACCCCGATCCGCTTAAGCAATCAAAGGCCTGACCCAACAGGAGACTCCTCCTTCTCAGTGAACCAGAGCTGAACCAACAACAACAATAAGAACTGCATCCAGAACTATCTCCACCTGTGGCATCCAGAACCAAACAGCTTGCTGACAGGCAGAGATCTATCAGTCCCTCAAACAGAGCAGGGTGTGGGACATGAGAGCAGAATCCGCCCTCCATAAAGCAGCAGAGAGACTGTGAAGGAGGAGATGAAGTGCAAAGCAGTGCAAGAACAGTGGCATGATGGGGGCTGCAGATGTAGCTGGGCAGATGGCTGCCTCAAAGAGTGACAGCTGATGGACAAAGGGGGAGGAGTCAGAATCAGGGGTCTTGGCCGAGAATGTGAGGTGGCCAGGGATCACGGCTTGAGATAAACCAGAGGGGAGGAGAAGGGAATCAACGGGAATGAGTGAGTTTACACATAAACACACTTATAAGCGCACATTTAAAGAACTTGAATTGTCTTGATAAATAAGTGAAGATAAAAAGTTGTATTAACCATGAATTAATCAATGGGTAAATTGTAAATAGCAGTAAAGGGGAAACTATTAAAGTAAAATGGGAATCATCCTAAAACACACTGAGGGATAAAGGGAGATACATGACAGAATATAACCATATTCTTCAATCTTTTCATCATGTTAACAAATCATTCTTCAGGAGATTTTTATTCACTTGTGAATAAAGTAGTGATGGAAATATGAAATGACTTCTGTTTTTAAATCCTTGATAAAGGAGGGAGTAATTGTTGCATGGTCGGACACCCGATGTTCCACACACTGCTAAAGAGTTTAACATTGTTTTTAGGTGGACCAGAATTGAAGATGAGCTATGAAATGCATAGCAGAGCTACACAGATCCTAGTAATGGTTTGACACAAGATAATAGTTAAGTGCACAAGTTTCTGAAATAGATCTATTAGACATTTTAATACTAATTAGGTGTAGATGAATTGCAGTAGTAGTACTATGAGGAAGTGACATTTTTTGGCTAACACTTTTCAGGGAATGTGGGGAACAGCTGTTCCGATGAAAAGTTAGAGATATCTGGAAAATTATAGTTGTGGTGGTGAATTGATTGATGATGGCGCTCCATATATAACAGATTTTTGTAGACAAAGGATACTGGCTTATGCCGAAATATCAAAGTCTCTGCAGAGCACGACACATGGCCAAAAAGACTGAGACCAACTCACCTTTGACCCTGACCGACAGGGTAACTTGAGAAGGCACTGTCAATGACTGACTCTGGAGTGAATCTGACCAGACCCAGACGGTGTGAATGTGGATGAATGCCGGCATGTGATCAGTGTAACTGCATGGTTCTAAAACAATAACTAACCAAGCATGTTTTTGGACTAACATATTGTTACCCGTTTCTAGTCCACTTGATGATATTTTACTCCCACAGGAGGTGGCAGTTTGCAGAAGGTGAAACTCAAACTAAAACATGAAGATTCTGTTTCTTTTAGGACTGAAGGATGGAGAGAAACACTTCATTTCACTGAAGTGTTTACTGTGGAAATGATGGATGTACATTTGGGAAAATGTTTGGCATTTTCTTATAATCCATGGTTACACATGAGGTTCATGTGTAAAAAGGGGGAGTGTAAAGTTCACAATGTACATTTTTCATTTAGGGACTGAAAGGAACCTGCTGCCCCAACTCAATTGTTCAATCTGACCATTGATTGACAGTTTTAGAATGGACCTGCTCCATATCTGGGGATAAGATACTGTTTGATGAATGTTGACATGTTTCTAATATTGATTGAGTTATAACAGGTAACACAGATGCAGAATCAGTGGCCAAGGGGCTACTGTAAGTTGACCGGTGAGTAATGTTTCAACAGGTATTAAAGTAACTGAGGTTTGAAATGTAGAAAGAACATATTACAGTTAAAGCTAAAACATAGTAATGTAATGAGACATCATTTAATTTAGACAGCATCATGTAACTAGCCTGGTAAAGAAGTAAAAGCCATAGACTCTATTGTTTAGGTCATTATGGGGTTATACATTTCATCTAAATTCATAATAGAAAGACATTTGATGACAGTTTGTTGGAATTCTGTATTCATTTTTCAGCTTGATAATATCTCAGCACTGACAGGTAGAAGCAGTATCACCAGGAAATCATTCACTTTGTCAGTATCATGGTTTTGGTTGTTTTTGAATCCATAACATTAGTGTGTTTCGTTACCAGAAACATTAGCAGTTCATATTATATTTAGATTTTAAATAGGATCTCAGGGATTTCATTTAAAAATAAACACAGATGCTTGTCAGAAATGCAGAGCTATTGAAATATGTTATTTAGTTCACCTAGAGATGTGGGGGTTTTACTTTTAGTATTTTTATCCAAGTATTGAGATTCTGAAGCTGCACTGGCAGATAGGAGGGCCCCGGAGCCCGGAGCGTAGGCTTGAGGGATTTGTATCAGATTTCTCCACACAGGTTGATGATGCCAAAGGGGGACCCAGGAGGCGGGCACAGCGGAGTTCGTCTGGCTGAAGGTCATCAGGACAAAGTGGCTCAACCCCAGGCTCTCCGGCCCCGATCGAGTGACCCAGCGGATCTCTCATGCCGTCCGCGTGGGAGGAAAGGGGGACAGCGCGTACCACGGGAGCCAGTGTGCGGCGGGGAAACCACCTGCTGGGACCGGGGACGACATCAGGACGGACGTGGCCCTCGCAGAGGAGGTCGACTCGGAAGCAGCCATCAGTGGACTGGACGACAACGACCTCGAGGACATCCTTACAGCAGACGACTAGGAAGCGGCTGTCAGCGGGCTGGGGGACGTGTCGAGGCAGCAGAGGAGTCTACTTCTCTCTGATCAGTTCCACCAGTGAAGGGAAAACCGCATCTCCCCCTCCCTATCAGAGGGGGGGGGGAGGAGATGGTTCCTACACTGCCATGGAGAGTGGTGTTCTGTTCTCAAAGATTTGAAGTACTTTGGGTCTCAGTTTCTGATAGATTTATACAATATTGGGGGACAGACACAGTGGAAAGGAATGACAGTAGTTATGTTTCAAGTGCCGTATGTAAGTTGGTCTCTTTAGAGAGAGACCAAAAGGGGGATTGCAGATGATTATCATCTGATATTTGGGAAGTGTGTTACATTTGAAATGGCAGAAAGTCTTGTTGCAACTTCCAGATATTAAAAGAGGCCCCTTGAGTTTCTCAATAGTAGCAGTTAAGTGAATACTGTTTAAACAATACCTGTGTTTGTGTTTTGTATTGGTTTCTCTGTTTTATCCTTTCATAAATGTGAGGACTAAAACTTGCTCAAACATTCTGGGGTGCTTGGAGTTAACAGGTTTTATTGCCCTGTGGGGGAGGTGTAGCTGGCAGGGTGAGAGTTGGATGAGAGTTCCTTCTGCTTAAGATCTCCAGTATGTCATGTTTCAGGGAAGTCATCATATCTTGAATAGTATATGTGTGTGTTTGATTACTTTGTATTCATATGAGGGTATTAATATGTATTATCTTTGTGAACAAAGGGATACAGCTCAGGCCTCTGGAATGTGCAGGAAAGTGTGTGTGTGAAAAAGTCTATGCAGGAAAGTGAGATAACGGACGCCAGATACATTTTATTACCCTCTCAGAGACACTGGTTTATTATCCTGGCTGGCTCGCGCTGATTCGCTAAGAAAAGTCATCTTTTACATCTTCCAATGAGATAGACTGACTCGGCTCCTCCGGTGATTTTTGGGTATAAAAGTTGGGTTTGAATTCAGTTCATGCTCTTTCTCCTCTGGCTGGCTGGCTGAAATGCATCAGGTAATATAGGGATCCCATAGATAGCTGTATTGAATTTGTACTGTTATTGATTGTATTGCATTGTCATATTACCATTAAAGTGGATTATTGTTTAACGATTACTTGGTAGCTCTGGATTCCTTCCTGTGTTATAACCAGCTTGAATAAGGACGCGCGGAGATAAGAAAAGCGGACAAGATATCCCTTTTAATCTCTAACAGAAGTCAGTCAAGTCGCTTCAGCTGATTCAAAATGCTGCAGCTCGTGTACTAACCAGAGTTAGGAAAAGGGACCACATTACTCCTGTTCTGGCTGCCTTACACTGGCTCCCTATAGAACACAGGATAGAATTTAAAATTATTCTTCTCGCCTACAAAGCCCTTAATGGGCAGGCGGCATCTTACCTTAAAGAACTCATTATACCCTACTGTCCTACTAGGGCATTGCGTTCCAAGAATGCAGGGTTGTTGGTTGTTCCTAGAGTCTCTAAAAGTACAATGGGAGCCAGAGCCTTTTCTTATCAAGCTCCACATTTGTGGAATCAGCTTCCAGTTTGTGTTCGGGCGGCAGACACCCTATCCGTTTTTAAGAGTGCGCTTAAGACCTTCCTTTTTGATAAAGCTTATAGTTAGGGCTGATTAGATTCAGCCCCTAGTTTTGCTGCTATAGGCTTAGACTGTCGGGGGACACCTTACTTCTTCCTTCTCTCTGTCTGTCTGTACCTGTGTACTCTCATGTTCCGAAAAACCCAGCTTCCCCCAAATTTCTTTTTGGTGTCTATCTACGCCGGGATCCTGAGTAGTAGCTGATCCTGTTGCTGCGGTCCTGTGTCCTGGATCCTGAGCACTGGATCCTGCATCCTGAGTCCTGGATCCTGAGTCCTAGATTTGAGTCCTGGATTTCGAGTCGTGGCTGAACCTGTCACTGTGGTCCTGCCTGACTTTCATCATACTACTTTTTTGTTTTTTTGGTGGAAAAAAGTCAAATTTTTATTTTAAAGGCCCGATTTTCTAACGCTGTGCATGCAGTAGGTGTTGGACTGGAAGTACCGGAGACCATAAACGGTTTTGAAAACTTCTGTCACGTAGTGATCATGCTCTCAATAAAACATCTTTGCTGATGTTTGTTCGAGTCTTCTGGCCAATCAGAATCAAGATTGTTGCCGGAAGTCTCCACGGAGAATAACTTGCGGTAGAACTATTCTTTATACATCCATGGGTACAACTTCAGATAAAAATGAACACATAATGAAATATGACCCCCGGTTTGATGATTGACAGGTCACAGAACAATGGGAGCCATCTACCCTTACCCACAATTTGAAGTAAGTCACACAAACTATCTCTTCTTTACTCTTCTCTCTGTGTGGAGCAGCAAGTTGTCAGAACAAAGTGAAAAACAAACAATGGCATAAAATATTATTAATATGTCGGGTAGTAAAACATTAATTTATTTTCATCTCAGAGTGTACCAGAATGCGTAGTTTATATGTTAATATTTCTAAAAATCTCCTGGGGGAGAATCCCCCCAGACACCCTGCTGGGGTTGGGTTTACAGCATGTGTGCCTTTTTATGTTATACAGTTCAGCTTTGATTCCATCATCTCATTAAACCTTATTTAAAAGCATACTTTAGTTCTGTGAAGGGATATAAGGGATATATGCACTGTACTTCACTTTAATTAATATTGTATGCTGAAAAGCATATATTACAGCACGATTTTTTGTTGAATAGATTTGAGTGTTTCAACATTTCGGGTCGTGATTTATTGACAAAGTAAAAAAGTGGGTCCTGAGGCCTGACCAGTTGAGAGCCACTGGTCTATAGCCTAGCATACATGAAGCATACAAACAGTACATGCGAATGCAGTCTAAGTTAAAGGTCATCTTGGACCATGTGCCCTACTCACTACATGACATCCTAGTTGTTCAGGGCTAGACTGATTCCACAGACCAGTATTACAGAGCGCCACAGGAAGTCCTTCATTTCTTATTATTTATATTTTCTTAGCAATTCTTTATGTTGATACAAATCTTTATTCTAAAATAGAGCAACTGTATCCCACTTTCCCCTTGGGCAAATGTTTCTGATAATTATTTATTCTATAAAGCAGGGGTGTCAAACTCATTTTCACCGAGGGCCACATCAGCATAATCGTTGTCCTCAAAGGGCCAGATGTAACTTATAAATGTAACTAAATGCAATGTAAAATAAATGTAACTACTCCTTAATGTTAAATAACTCTGAATTTATTACTTATTCAAGTTACAAATATTACATATATATTTGCATAGATGTAAAAAATATGTTTGCTTGTTGCTTTGTTATTATAACATAAATCCTTTTAATTTGTCAGGTTATGAAACCCACATTACTCCATCAATCAACGATCAAACTATCCAAGTGAATAAAGAAAAATAACATCAAACACAAGTTATGACATTAACTTTGTTCAAAACTTGAAATAACAAATAACTGTAAAACCAACAATTGTGAGCTGCTAAGAACATGTGTGACAGATGTAGCATTTTACAAAAACAAATGGCTGCACACAGCCTTGCAGGGGGCATACATCCAACTAATGAGAGATGGTTTGATTACAGTAAACATTTGTCTGCATAAACACATAAAACCTACAAACACTAAATACATTGCTACACATATAAAGTAGTATATGTAATAAACTCAAAATAAGGGTTGTCTCAGTCCACAACTATATTGGTCAAGTTTTTAGGTTAGTTTTTGATGAGGAGATGCTGCCTGTCCTTGAACACACCATGTGGATCCCCTCTCCACCATCCTCATCCATTGATCATGTTCTGAAAATAACAAAACACAAAACAAAATGCAAGCACAATCATTACATTGCACATAGTTTAACTATTCTTCTTCTTGGTTGAATTGCATTTTATTATATTTTATTAGGTTTTTTAAAATGCTTACCAATGTGTTTTCTGACCAGATGTCTGACACCGTTTTCCCGTGGCCAGTGTGTCAATGTCTGGTTTTAGGTCCTGTGCTGTAGCAATCCGTAGAACAGCGTGGAGGTTGTCGTCAGTGATGCGTGATCTGTGCTTGTTTTTGTTTAGATTCATTATTGAAAACATCTGTTCGCACAGATAGGTGCTCCCAAACATAGACAGAACACGGGCAGCATGAAGTCGAAGCTGTGGCATGAAAGCAGGGGGCAGTAGACGGTAAAAGTCCTGGATTGTAGCATCCTGGAACTTTGCTCTCAGGCCACTATCGCTTTGAAGCTCTATTAACTCCACCTGAAGGTGTTGGGGTGCAGTGCACACGTCGGTGGTGAAAGGACTAGCAAAGATGGCAAATCCAGAGTGCTGTGCTCTGAAGTCAGAGAAGCGCCGATCAAACTCATTCATCAACAGGCTCAGTTTGGTAGCTAACTGAGCACATGAGAAAGTACCGGGACATGAGGCTGAGATGCTCTGACAAACAGGAAAGTGGGCAAGATTGTCCTGTTTCACTTGGCACATCCATAGGTCAAGTTTACGCTGGAAAGCCGTGATCGTGTCGGACATCTGCGTGATGACTTGTTTGCGTCCCTGCAGCTTCTGATTCAGTTGGGCGAGATGCTCGGTTATGTCACACAACATAGCAAAGTCACACAGCCAGTTTGGATCTGACAGTTCAGACAAGGGTTTTCCTTTACTCTGCATGAAAAGAGCAATGTCTTCCCTAAGCTCAAAAAAATCGTTTGAGGACTTTGCTCCTACTCAGCCACCTTACTTCTGTATGGTACGGCACGTCTCCGTGCTCCGAGCCCATCTCCTGCAAGAACAGCTGGAACTGACGATGATTCAGGCCACGCGCCCGAATGAAGTTTACTGTCTTCATGACCGTGGTCACTATATCATCCATCCCCAGCACCTTCCCGCACAAAGCTTCTTGATGGATAATGCAATGATACGTTATCAGAGGCGTGTGACAGTTACTTTCATGCATTTTCTCCTTCATTAGTCCAACCAAGCCCACTTTTCTTCCACACATTGCAGGTGCACCGTCTGTAGTTAATCCCACCAAGTTTTCCCAGGGCAATGTGTTTTTATTGACGGACTTCTCCACCGCATCAAAAATGTCCCGTCCCGTTGTGGTCCCATGCATGGCAGCCACATCCAACAGCTCCTCAGTGACAGAGAGGTCCGACTTCACGCCTCTAATAAAAATAGATAGCTGCGCTGTATCCGTGTTGTCTGTGCTTTCATCAACAGCTAATGAAAAAGCTATGTAGCTGCGTGTCTCTTCGGCCAGCTGTGTTGCCAGGTTTCCTGCTAGTTCCTTAACTCGGTCCGCGATAGTGTTTCTTGATAAACTGACATTTTTAAAAGTCTGTATCTGGTCGGGACACACCTGCTCACAGACCTTCAGCATGCACTGCTTCAAAAACGTTCCCTCTGAAAAAGACTTTGAAGCGCGTGCGATTTCTTCAGCCACAACAAAGCTAGCTTTCACTGCCGCATTGTTTTTGGTTGTGGCTTTCGCGAACACATTCTGCTGCGATCGCAGTTTGCCTTTTAATTCTTGGGCAATTTGTTGTTTTTCTTGATGGCTAATTTTGGCATACTTAGCTCCGTGTTTGGTCTCAAAATGCCGACGTAGATTGTACTCTTTGACAACCGCCACCGCCTCATAACACAAAAGACATACCGGTTTTTCTCCTTGAAGCACAAACATGTATTCACCTTCCCATCTTTCTTGAAACACCCTTCCATCTGCATCAATTTTTCTCTTCCTTGACATTTTGGGATCATTATTTGTATTTCTCAATTCCACTTGTTGGGAAAATCGCATCGATGTGGAAACACTGCAGTCTAGTGGCGGGATGCCGTCACTTCGCGGGTAACATAATCGGCATGTATTGTGGGAAATGTAGTTTTTGGTCACTGCACGCATTTGACTTATTTATTTTTAGACAATCAGACCTTTTAAGCTCTCGCGGGCCACATAAAATGACGTGGCGGGCCACATTTGGCCCGCGGGCCTTGAGTTTGACACGTCTGCTATAAAGGATGGTCTGCATTCTGCATTTCGTTGTCTCAGTACTTTTGCTCTGTAGCGACAATAAAGTTGAATCTAATCTAATCTAAATTAATTTGGCTGTGCTTTTGTACATTACATTTTTCCTCACATTTTTGCACATCATGCAAAGAAACAATTTTATATTGAAAAGTTTTAGGATTAAAGTTTGTCCTCATAATCCCGTAAAATTGAAATAACCTTACCCTTCATCTGCTATTCACGTGCCGTCACATTGAAGCAATTGCACTTGTCCCTTCTTACTAATTCCCAGAAGAACACATCTGTTAATGTTGTACTCTTGCCAGTCTAGTTTGCAACAACAATACTACATGACGACACATTTCAAGAAAATATGTTGAATGACACTTTTATCACATCCCCTGACTTGCTTTAAAGTGATGCACACTTTTCTATTGTGTCTTTCAGCTGTTACGAGAACTGAAACACCTGAATGTGATCGCACTGCAGAAAGTCTTCCTCTCCCACAGCGACAGAAAGGTTTGGCTTTTATTCGACTACGCTGAACATGATCTTTGGGTGAGTCTCTCTGTGCTATTGCTACAAAAAATACATATTCACTGTGTCATTATACTAGATAAAGCCTGCTCGCATGTGGAGTTAAGAGTTCATGTCGGCATCAAACTTGTCCTCTTGTTCAGATGGTGGTTACTATGTAATCCTTAATAATGGTTGTGCTGCCTCCTTCCAGAATCCTTCGCTTTTAAATACATTTCTTAACACTATGTCGACCAGAGTCACCAGACAACACCAGAAAAATAATCTGTCAGATCGAATTTCTCAAATTTACCAAATTTACCATTTATTTTCAAAATGGTCCAATCCAGTCTCACGGCATTTCGTGTTATAGTCACGAAATTAATTTAATCTATTGATTCGTGTTCACCAACACGATTTTCGTATTTTTTTCGTGTCACACAGAACGATTTTAAAAGCAATGTATTTCTATTGGTAGTATGTTTCGTGCCTGCACCACGTCTTTTTGTCCGGTCGGGTCTTGGAATACCAGAAGCTGTGTGGTTCATAAAAACATTGTCTTACTCAATATCTTACCCTAAGCCTAACCCTATCCCTTTTATTTTAAATTGTATAATGTCGGAGTTTTTTTGCCGTCCGCGAGGAAAAGAAATGGGGCAAAGAGCCTCAGAATACTGAAATCTGTATTTTTGTCATCTTTTTTCCTTCTAATTTGTTATTATTCAGGCACGAAACATACAACCAATAGCAATACATTGCTTCTAAAATCGTTCTGTGTCAGAATACTGAAATCGGTATTTTTTATTATCTGTTTTTCCTTCTAATTTGTTATTATTTACATTGCTTTTAAAATCGTTCTGTGTGACACGAAAATAATGGCGAAATCATGTTGGTGAACACGAATCAATAGATACATTTTGTGACTATAACATGAAATGCCGTGAGACTGTGTTGAATGGTCGCCTGGGCGCTCAGGCACCAGACTGAATCCTTCCTCAGTGGACCGGGTTTGAATCTGACCCGTATAACTTTTTTTTATGTCCTCCCCCCCCCTCCCCCTTTCTGGTCTATTTATCTTTCCAAAACAGGCCAAAATGGCTAGCTAGCAAAGTGTTGATTCATCTTCTGACCCTAGTTTACTGTAAATGTAGGAAACCTCTTCTGTACCACCAGCTTCCAAGTGGGTTACACAATTAAATTACAAGGTATATAAATCAGAATTGCTTTATTTAGCAGGCAGCAACAAGATGTGTATACGCTGTTTTCATTAGGATGTTTCTTCAGTCCACATGCAGCTGAGGTGAAACCTTTCTCTGCCTCACAGCACATCATCAAGTTCCACCGGGCCTCCAAGGCCAACAAGAAACCCATGCAGCTTCCCAGAGGAATGGTGAAGTCTCTCCTGTATCAGATTCTGGATGGGATCCATTACTTCCATGCCAACTGGGTGCTCCACAGGGATCTGGTGAGCTGCTTATTAGATCCACTGCTCCACTTCCCCTTTAGAGACACACCAGCTCCAGCACTTTATCCCAGAGCCGCTTTCAAAACATCACCAAACACTGTTTTCTTGGAGCGTCAGAGATAAATGTATCCCTGGAGATAAAATAACAAAAAATGCAACAACAAGGTCACAAAATTAGCCTGCAGCTAAAGACAACACATAATAGCTTACTGTTAGCCTGAAGCTAAAGACAACACAAAGTAGCTTGCTGTTAGCATGCAGCTAAAGACAACACAGAGAACCTTACTGTTAGCCTGCAGCTAAAGACAACACAGATGAGCTAACTGTTAGCCTGCAGCTAAAGACAATTGTTGGGTTCAGAATTCCAGAAAAGACAGACAACTTCTAAGTTTAACTATTTATTGTAAAGAGAGCAAAAGATATTACTTGGCCAAGGACTCATCACATCTTGGAAATCACAGACAGCAAAGCTGTAATCTGTAACCACATTTTCTTACTCAATATCAAGCCACGATTATTGTTTTTATTTTAAATCGTATAATGTCGGACTTTTTTTGCCGTCCGTGAGGAAAATAAATGGGGCTCAGAATACTGAAATATGCATTTTAAATCTTTTTTTCCTTCTAATTTGTTATTCTTTTCTAAATAACCCACTGTTATTTACTCAACAATAACACACTATTATCCTTGTTTTTATTTAATTGTTTAATTCTATAATCTCTGGCTTTTTTGCCGTCCTTCAGGAACTGAATTTCAAAATAAAGTCACCGGAAACAGACGTAGGCCTATATATGGGACATTTCGAGCATCATTGTGATACACACCCACTGAACTGATTACCCAAGATCCACAGCTATGGTTGAAGCTCAGTGATTGGATGTTTTAGCCGCAATGCACGTTGGGATATGGTGTTAATGCGATATGAAATCCGAATAAAAAAAATAATAGTACTTTATTCCCAGTGTGCTTGCTTTTCTCTTTGAAAGTCATCACATAACGGCATTGTAATACACGGTTCGGCTGCATTAAATATTACACATCTGCCGTAGTTCTTTATTTATAGAGCCCTGATGAGAAGACTTCTAGACAAACTGGAAGATCTGCCACCGAAACTGAATATGTGACGTGGATCATAAATATATCAGCAATTAAACAACATCTTACATTTCTTTTCACACAATACGTCTCCTTGCAGTATCAACACTAATTCGGCTGACTTTTATATTTGATCCAATTGGTAGATAGGCTGTATTTACACCATAAAGGTGCACAGCTGATAGACAGGGACTTGTAGTTTTTAAAGATATTACTGATTTTCTTTGAATATAAGAATGTAAATACTGAGTTGAGAGAATAGTCAGGGGATTTGGGTGATGGGAGACACATCTAAGGAATCACAATTTCAATAGCTTACCATTAAATGACGGATATGCCTTTCTGTCTGTGATGTTTTACAAATCAGATATTAATGTGTAGAAGTAAAAGATGAGAAATAGTATAGCAATATCCTGTGAAATTATGTAAAAACATGAATAAAACTACACATCTTCAGATGTTATACATACATACTGTAAGTGTCCTACACTAATAATGCAAAGTTATTATGGCATTGTATGCTGTGTGTACCTTATTTGTAACATCTTCAGAAACTACCTTTCCAACTCCTCAACACTCCTCTTTGACTGTTGCAGGTGTAGGTTCAAATATCAAAAATATATATGTGTGGATAACAAAATACATCTGTTATGAACTAAACTGGAAACTTATACTGGACAGTATAATTTATTGTGTTAACACTTTGAACTTGACAGTTTTTTAACCCGCACTTCCTAGTGGTTAAAGCACGTTATTGCATTTTTTTGTTGAATATGTTATATTTGATGAAAAAAATATTAAGAGTACATACAAAATAGGGGAAAGTAGAAGGTCAATGATAGAAATATAGAATATAAAATATCAAGAAGATACTGTAAGTGACCTCTACAATAAAACAGTTTAGTGCCGGATGTACAAAGATATTAATATGAGGATGTGCAAAACAGAACAACGAATTAACCTTTATTAACACATTAAAGAATACTTTAGGTTAAGGTCTTCTTTTAAAGATCCCATGTCATGGCCATTTCTACTGATCATAATTCCATTGTTGAGGTCTACGAGAATAGATTTATATCAATTTTCCAAACTCACATTGGTTTCTCATACAGCATCTCTGTAAAGTATGTGTATACCTAAACGGCTAGTTGGAGCTCCTGAAGTTGATAGAGAGATTTAGCACACAAAACACTTCTGGGGTCATTTGGGTGGATTTTCCATATCTCTGGCCCCCCTTTGTCGATTTTGCTGATTGACATCTCTTTCTGACCGTTAGAACCAATAGAATCGAAGGGGGATTTCCCCACACACACACATGGTAAAACAAAAAGGTGGGGGCTTCGCGGCGCAGTTTTGCATGAGAGTGAAGCTATAGAGCCGGGGTACTCAAACTTTTTTGTTAAAGGTCCACTTCTGAATTTTATACAAGGTCAATGGTCCGGGTCAATGCCAGTAAAGTCTGGAGGTTTTAAAGTGCTATATAAATAAAGTTGGATTGGATTGGTCTACTTTATTTGGGGGCCCCCTTCTGGTCCAAGCACTTGCCTGTCGGTAAACGGCGCCCCTGTATACACACCAAGCGGCAAACTCTGGGGAAGAGCCGGGACGCCAATACGGAAGTGCCACACACTGCAGTTCATACATGGGCCGCTAGGGACTGACTGCAGAAAGGAGCAATTTCCATAGACCCCCATGTTAAAATGCCCAACTTTACAGCATAAAAAAACATCTTTCTACCCATGGATGCAATAAATATTATTATGAATATAGTTTGGTTCCACCTTCATGATTATGGATCTGTGAGTGTTAGAGCCACAAAGTTATTATTTCGATTCATAATTTGATAAATGATTTAATGATGGAAAATGATTTATATTGCCATGGTGAATATGTTTTGATGAAATGATTGTTAATTTTATATCGTAAATATGATCTGTTTCCTTGTACCTTCCGGTGTGTATTTAAGTGAGGTAATTGAGGACAGCCGGCGTGCTCGGAGACCTGATGAGACGGGGAGCGGAACAGTTTTTCAACGGCAAATTGCAGACAGAGATTGGTGTTGCAAATTGGACTGCAAACAAAGTATAGTTTAGTTTATATAGGAAAGCATATCGCCGAAATATTGTTTAAAGATTTGTTATTTTGAGACTATTTAAGTCAATACTTTTTTGTTAATAAATTTAAAAAAATTGACTGAAAACCTTCGGCTGCTTATTGTTTTGGATTGCATGTCGTCAACCCCGCTCTATAGTGGCAAGAGGAAACCCTTGATGCCACTACATCAAGTCGAAAAACTCCGTAAGGAAGAGACACACACCGTTTGGATCACCGGAAAAGAGGGACACACCGGAGCGGACAGACTGGGCCGGTCGTGAGTAAATACATGGAATAAATGCGTACGCATTGATTGGAATGTCGGACGTGTTAAAGTCTAAAAGGAAATCATAACGGTGATGCACACATTGGAGGAGGATTGTAAATACCTGTGAATCGTCTGTGAAAATAATGTGATTGAATTTGTTTGTGCAACAAAGGAAGCCAGTAGGCGTGCTCTGTGAGACTTATTAAAGGAGCGCAACGTCTTTTACGCACGGCCCAAAAACAAACAAATAAATAATGTCGGACGATCCCAGGACTTCTGCTGACGCAGAAACATTGTTAAAATCAAAGCCTCCCGCAGTGGGAAATTAGGAGCATGCACAAGGTAAATGAACTAAATGAAGGCCTTGCTTGTGGAGGATGGGAATGTGGAACATGTGAATGAAGCTTTGGAGATGTTCAAACAAAAATATAAATGACTTGTGTTCATGGATCCGTACAACAGCTTTTATCAGAGGAAGAGAGAGAGGAGGATCATGTGGACTGGTTTGAGCCAAAAATGACACATTTTGAATATTGTATGAAAGATGTGGATGTGTGGAAAAGAGAAAAAATTGCTCAATCAAAGATTCATCCCCATGACAGCATCTCTAATGTTTCACACAAGTCAAGGAGCTCAAAAACCTCTTCAGTCTCCTCAGCATGCATAAGAGCGTCTGCTGAAAAGGCTGCCCTGCTAGCCAGAGCAGCTGGATTAAAGGACAAACATGCACTGCTATTACAACAAGCACCACTAAAAGCTGAACTGGAACAAAAACTGGAACAAATGGAACTGGACACAGAAATCGCAGCATCTGCTGCTAAAATAAAGGTTCTGCAAAGCATTGACGTGGAGGAAAAAATGGATGATCAAATTCAAGATGGAATGAATGCTTATCTGGAGGAAAGCAAAGAAAAAAGCACAGACACTTTGGATCCTGAAACCTCAGCCATGGAGTTCATGCCATTGGGTTCAGTGCCTAAAACACCACTTCAGAGGACTGTCATTAATCTTCGCAGCCCTCAGCGACCCACAACACAGTTTAGACCTTTCAAAATGCCCACAATGCATAGCTCCACCCAACACAATGAAACCCATGATAACCTCGACACTGTTATACAGAGACAGAGAGATATTGCTGACCTCATCATTATGCAGCAGAAACGTACCTTGTTACCAACAATGGAGATAAAAGTGTTTGATGGTGATCCACTTGAATATCAGTCATTTATGCGAGCTTTCGAACACCTTATTGAGGATAAAACAGCTAGCAGTCATGACAGGCTCTACTTTCTCGACCAGTACACTTCCGGCCAGCCCAAAGATCTCGTTCGCAGCTGCCTGCATATGGATACCCAAAAAGGTTACACAGAAGCCAAACAGCTATTAAAGGAGCACTTTGGGGACGAGATCAAAGTAACCAGCGCTTATTTGGAAAAGGCAATGAACTGGACATCAATTAGACCGGATGATGGCAATGCGCTTCAGGCATATGCAATGTATTTAAAAGGATGCTGCAATGCTATGCAAGATTTACAGTACATGGATGAACAAGATATTCCTTCCAATCTAAGATCAATAATATCTAAACTCCCTTACAAACTGCGAGAAAAATGGCGGACAGTGGCTTATGATATATTACAGAGAACAAAGGAGAGAGCTAGATTTCGTGACCTTGTGGAGCTTATGGAAAAGCAAGCTAAAATACTCCTGGACCCATTATTTGGGGATATACAGGATCGTCACATCTCTAGCCCAAGGATGGCCACTAGGAGCCAACCCATGAGCCACAGAACACCTAAAAGTAGAGGCAGCAGCTTCGCCACCATCATCGCAGCAGCATGTGATCAGGAGAGCAGCGCTGCACCATCAAACACAGAGCAGCGTGGCACCATCAAACACAGAGCAGCGTGGCACCTTCAAACAGCCACAAGGGGGCAGTCCTGCCTCTTTTTGCTACTTTTGTAAAGGCAAGCACGTGCTGACTGATTGCCATCAGTTCAAACATCATCCACACAAGGAAAAGGTTGACTTTTTGAAGATAAATGGTTATTGTTTTGGATGTTTTATGAGGGGTCATATGAGCAGGAACTGTAGGAAAAGGCTGACATGTCAAAAGTGTCAAAAGAGTCACCCAACAATACTTCACATTGACAGTCCACTTCTACAAAAGCCTCCCCCTACTGAAACAAAAGGAGCTTGGGTCAACAGTGCACTTGTCTCGGCTGGTGAAGCTACTGGGGCCGGTAGTGATTGTGCCCTACACAGTAAATTTCTCTGAGTAAAATTTACTCAAATTGAAGAAAATTTTACTCTAAAAATCTTACATTTGGTCCCAACCTATATAGAGTAAAATGTACTCTTTGTTCAGAGTTGTATTTTTAGAGTTCATTTTACTCTGTGCTTACATTTGACTCTGCTTAATGGTTATTTACTTTGCCATTTTACTCATAATAGGTCATTTTACTCCCAATCGAATGTCATTTTATTCCAAATAGAAGGTAATTTTACTCAGAATAGAATACATGAGCCATAATGATCTTTATATTAAAAAATGTCAATAAACCAAAGTGCTTAAGGAACATGAGTGGGCGTGTGTGAAGCTGACCATTGAGCGGCCCGACCAAGCAAGGAGGCAGAGGCAGAGAGTTAAAATACAACCCGGTGTGGGCATTTATTCATCGCTGTGGTTCATGATACACAGCCTCAATATGACTGTCTCACGTGAACACAGTCACCAGCAACAAGGATCTCACACACACTAACAGGAAAACAGAACCTAAATACACACAGGACTAATCAAACCAACAAGACACAGGTGAGGAGGGAGGAGAAACACAGGGCACCAGGTGAACACAATCACCAGCAACAGACAAGACGGGAGGGGGAACACTTTTCAAACTACAACAGGAAACAGAGACAGACAAACTAAAACATAGACAGATCGTGACAAATAGATGCATAAATGACAGATTCACATGCTTCCTGTGCAATGTTTTAGCGTGGAACAAAGTAATATACTTCGCCAATAATGAAGCTATGTAATCCGTAATGGAGACCGAGATCTACGGCTCCAGAGATCACCTCCGTTACAGCGTGGTCATGGTTTAACTCCAATAGAATTGACTCTGCATTTTCGATCGCACTCTAGAAGCTATGAGTAATAAATACACTCCAAAATGATTAAATATCACTATTTCAGAGCGAAATAGTAATTACTCTGGAAAAAATACTCACCAATATTTCCTGTGTAGCCATAGTGCCCATTCGAGTCAAGGTTCACAAAGGAGATAAGTTTATCTCAACTTATGCTTTTCTTGATCCCGGCAGTTCAGCGTCATTCTGCACAGAGAATCTAATGAGACAGCTGAATCCCAAATCACGAAAAACGACAGTCGTTCTACGAACAATGGGTCAGGAACGACTTGTAAAGAGTTACGAACTCAAAGGATTGGAGATAGGACATTTAGATGGCAGTACTTACCTTGACCTACCTCAGGTGTACACACAGAATAAGATTCCTGTCTCAAAAGAAAATGTACCTACCCAAAAGGATCTGGAAAGATGGCCTTATCTAAGTGACATACAGCTGAAAGAAATTGATGCTGACATAGAGCTTCTAATAGGAGTTGATGTTCCTAAGGCAATGGAACCTTGGGACATAATAAAAAAGTCAAGGAAATGGACCATATGTAGTCAGGACAGTGTTTGGATGGGTGGTGAATGGACCACTCAACGCTTGGACTGCTGTGGAATCCGGACCTGTGGTCACAATGGTCAACAGAATATCAGTAGCCAACCTGAATGATCTCCTCATCACACAATACAATCAGGACTTCTCGGAAAAAGATTATGAAGAGAAGAAGGAAATGTCAGGTGAAGACAAACGGTTCATGGAGATAGCATCAAGCTCAGTAGAACTCAAGGATGGACACTATCACCTACCCTTGTCTTTTCGAAAAAAGGACATGGTTATGCCTGACAACTACGAAATGGTAAAACAATGTACTCTAAATCTCCTAAAGAGGTTTAAGAGGGATGCAGAATATGCCATGGAATACAAAACATTCATGGAGGATGTGTTAAAAAGGGGTTATGCAGAGAGAGTGCCACCAGAACAGCTTAACAGGAATGATGGACAGTTATGGTACATACCTCACCACAGTGTTTACCATCAACAAAAGCGCAAACTTAGAGTTGTGTTTGACTGCACTGCATCATGCAAAGGCACATCTCTTAACAAGGAACTTCTCCAAGGTCCAGACCTGGCGAACACTCTCATTGGAGTTCTGCTTAGATTCCGCCAAGAACAAATTGCTTTCATGGGGGACATTAAGGCAATGTTCTATCAAGTGCAAGTCCAGAGAGAGCACAAAGACTTCCTTAGGTTTCTGTGGTTGCCGGATGGAGACACTAAAAATTCATTGGAGGCATATAGAATGAAGGTCCACCTCTTTGGCGCTGTGTCCTCACCTAGCATTGCTAACTATGCTCTCAGACAAGTGGCAGAAGACAACAGCTTCAAGTACGACGAATTTAATCATCATCTTCACCACGATCATTTGTTTATGTTCGCCGAATTGACATGAAATCACTGACACATATGAATATACTGTATTCAACTTCATTAAAACGTTATTAACGTGCCTAAACTCAGTAATTCACTAAAAATATTTATATTTTAATGGAGCCTCGTCGGCAGATCAGGATCCCAACGCGTAGCGGAGGGATCTTGAGCTGCATGAAGGGTGTTATTTTCCCCATAAGGAACACGTCGCTGCAAATTATCCCGCTTATTACATGGCCACATTCTCAACAAAGTAACGACATGACTCCCAATATTAATTGAAATGCTTTTATCGATTTAGAAAATGTTTTTATTGATTTAAAAAATAGTTGTATGTATTGATTTAAATTGACATGCTAAGAAAAATAGTCCGTTGTTACCGTTTTTTAAACAGTCTGAATGAAACTGCAGCTCTCAGCTGTGTATTTACACAACTAATGGCCCATCAACCACAGCTCTCTCTCCCCCTCCCCCACTGATCTTTCTTCTACAGCAGCTAAATTAACTGTAGGTTACTCTGAGTGACAAGCTTACAGTTAGACACAACACTGTCATTGCAAGTGACCCTCAGTTAGTTGACTTTTATGTTCAACTGCTTTTCATTTCATTTCAAACCTTTATTTATACAGATAAATCCCATTGAGATCATTGATCTCTTTTTCAAGGGAGAC
The DNA here is from genome assembly GCA_028583405.1 of Pogonophryne albipinna. Taxonomy (NCBI): domain Eukaryota; kingdom Metazoa; phylum Chordata; class Actinopteri; order Perciformes; family Artedidraconidae; genus Pogonophryne; species Pogonophryne albipinna. The sequence continues at coordinate 26,043,951 of CM053258.1, forward strand.
CTGCTCAAGTAGTTCCACATGAAACATAAAAACATAAATAGAACAACAAAAGGACATCATACAGCATCATTTACATAATTATCCACATAAACAGGTACCAATAGCTTCCGATTGACTAGCATCCAACCGAGCTTTAAAAACATTTAGTGGCACCAGATTGTTCAGTTTCCATTTAATTTGCAGACTATTCCAAGACAGAGGAGCTGTGCATCTAAAAGCTGTCTTCCCTAAGACAGTCCTAGCAGTTGGCACATTTAATAAAACCACAGCATTGGATCTCAGGCAGTAGCCACTTACAATTTTCCGTGAGATCAGGGAGCAGATATAAGATGGAAGTTTCCCTAACATGGCTTTGTATATAAAAATGTACCAGTGACTGAGCCTCCGCACAGTTAGTGAAAGCAAACCAGCCCTTGCATACAGGGTACAGTGATGGGTTAATGCTTTACAGTTTGTCACAAATCTTAGTGCGCTGTGATACGCGGCATCTAACTTGACCAGGCAATTGGCAGGTGCATTCATATACATCAAATCACCATAGTTCCAGCACAGGTAAAAAGGTCACAGTGACTAGCCTTTTCCTGGCCTCAAGCGAGAAACAGGACTTGTTCCTGTAGAAGAAACCTAGCCTAACCCTCAGCTTTTTAAGCAGGTTATTGACATGAAGTTTAAAAGTGAGACAATCATCAAGCCAGATACCAAGGTATTTATAACAGGTAACCACTTCAAGTTTTATTCCTTGCGTAGTTACAATATCTAAAACAGGCTCTGGTGTCTTTTTAGCTTTAGAAAAGAGCATTACCTTGGTTTTCTCAACATTTAAAAGAAGCTTTAGTTCAGAGAGCTGAGTCTGAATAGTGTTAAAAACAGCCTGTAATTTAACACCAGCTTCCTTAATGGAGGGACCTGCACAGTACATCACGGTATCATCCGCATAAAAATGTAAAGTAGCTTCATCCACATTTTCACCTAAACTGTTGATGTAGATGGAGAATAAAAGTGGACCTAAAACAGAACCTTGGGGAACACCATTTGCAATGTTCAACCACTCAGAAGACAGCCCATCAAAATGAACACATTGGGACCTTTCAGAGAGGTAGTTTACAAACCACCCCACTGCATGGCTGGACATGCCTATACTGGCTAGCCTCTGCTTTAAGATGCGATGATTGACGGTATCAAACGCTTTGGAAAGGTCAATAAATAGAGCTGCACAACTCTGCTTATTATCTAAAATACTCGCCACATCATTCACCACTTTCATTGTGGCAGTGATGGTGCTATGTTGCTTTCTGAAGCCTGACTGATGTTTGTGCTAAATTCGTTACTGATAAAAAAGGGCTTCTACTGTACCTAATTACCTTAACACTAGAACCGCCAGAGGTTATTGTATAGGCCTACCTAACACCGTCAAATCCCGCTATTAGAATGCCATTTTTAACAACATAGGGTGCTACATAACACACTTTCAGGAAAAGTCACGGACTGGGAGACTTTAATATTTTATTGAAAAAAAGTTACATTGCACACACACAACACACATCACACAAATTGACCAGATTGGCGGTTCTAGTGTTAAATAAACTCACTAATGAATGAAACCAGTTCAATACGCATTATTCTTATTCTTATCATTCTTTATGAGCGCAGAAATAGTCTTAAAATCAGATCTGTTGTTTAAATGAAATCTGACGGCAGGCAGTTAGCTCTGATCACCTATGATAAATGCGCCACACCTAATCGCTGGCCATTCAGCCACAGAGCTCCCTCTATACAAATCAAACTGTAGACGGTGTGAAAGCACCATTGTTTTAAATAATGGTCGGAATGTGACCTGTGAGCCTTCTGAATTACCGTGGGACAGCACATTCTAAACTAAAATGTTCAATCAATAAAGTAACATCTTATCTTAATAATATCTTCATATTAATAATAATAATAAATCATACAGTATGTGTCCGAAAGGGAGCAGGAGGAAGCAAACACAAAAATATACAAAAAATATACTGCATATTAAAGCAAACGATTGTAAAGGTAAAAGTATGAGCATAACACATAAAGAAGTGTAATGTAAACATTTACATTATTATTATGATTATTTAATATATGAAGCACCTGTAAAAGCGCTCTAATAAAAAATGTAATGCATTATTATTATTATTATTATTATTATTAATATAAATTATTGAATTACAAGATTAGATATACTTTAGTTGATCTAAAATATTGATGTGTTCAAATGCTCTTCAAAACACAACTGCAAGTCCATGAAACTTGTCTTTCTGTATTTGTGAATGAAGCGCCATCTCCTGGTTAAAACCTGAAATTGAAAATCTGGCAACGCCCTCTTGGAAAATAGTGGGAGGGCTTAACATTCCTCGATACTGGTCTTAGGCAGGTCGTAGGCAGGAAGCTGTAAGCTGGAGTCTGAAATGAGGTGCTACATCTGTATCGGACTATTGTGACTCGCTCTACGGTTGAAACAGACGATGCATGAATGCGGTTTTGCGGTAAGTGAAGATCGAGTACTTATTTATGTGTTAATGATTTTAATCAGCTACGTAATGTAAGCGTGTAAGCGAGTGGTAGCTACATCGGTGCTAACGATGCTAATCGTAGCCTCCAAGTTAAAATCACAGACTGTATATATAAAGGTTAAAACGAAATAGACAAGTGTTAAGCGTTAAGTGGGACAATACTGTAAGGCAAGGCAAGGCAAGGCAAGTTTATTTATATAGCACTTTTCAACACAAGGCAATTCAAAGTGCTTTACAAAAAAAAATGAAAGACATTAAGAAAATGGCATTTAAAATCAAGGGCGTCGTTGAGGAGCGGGGGTAAAGGACATGCTGCCAGCCCTGCGTTGAACAAACGGCTTCTGTTTGAGGTTGATAAAATAAGGTCATCCTTGCAACGTAGAGAGATATTTTATTATGTAGGTAGGAACTGTATGCATCGCTAAGGTTAATTTAAATTGGCTATGCTCAAGTATGTAGACAAGCTAATGTCGAAGTAGTGTATGTGAAATCAACCTCACAATAAGATGTGTGTATATTACAATTATTAATGTCATATTTCAAGATGATTACTTAGATATTACAATATGGTTGGTTGAGCTGGAGTTCATTATTGAGCTTACACGTTAACGTCACAGTCATCTGAAGAACGAACCCAAACCTTGTTGTTTTTATTAATTGCATTACCAAATGGGTATCAAATAAACAGTAAGCATTGGTAACACAACTTCCAAAGTTACAGTAAAATAAAAAGGACCCTGACTCGGACAATACACAATCCAACATGTTCAACAGAAGATAATCAGTTATATTGTTTGTACACATGGTACTTTATATATATATCTGTTTGTTTAAGGTGTCCAGGTGATGCAGACAGGCTGGACCAGAGAGTGAGAGACAGAACTGGACTCCTCACAGCAGTGAACTTCAGCACAGGTACAAATACTATTTTTTTCATACTGTACAAAGAATCAAGAAAGATATTGGTTTAAATAAATGAAGTATTGACTTTAATACACTGATATACATTCCATTAAACAATACTAAATACTAGATCACCTTTGTAAGGGAAACTTCTGCAGCAATGGAGAGTCAGGACTCAGAGAGACAAGAGGAGAGTTGGAGCTTTGATGTCAAACAATGATAGTTTCACAAGTCACAGCAGCAAAAGGTTCTGACTGCACGGGTGAGTTGCCATGTCAATTCTGATCAGCCTCGCATCTTGGTAGACCTTTTAACTAGTTTACAGAGAGTCAAATCCACATATTGGGATGGGCGTAAACATCTGCAGACACAGGAGATGTCTCTCACATCTGTGGAGCTTAGAAAGCCAGCATTCTCACAGTCGTAAACCCCCCTATCAGGCCATAAAACTGACCCTTAAGTGCTGGAGCACATTCCTTAAAGGAGATAACAGAATATTGGTTGGTTATTAACGTCAACAGGCAATAAGGTTAAATATCTAGGAGTAAAGACAGAATTATTCACTCACAGTTTCTCTCTTTTTATCATCTTTGATAACCTGAAAACATTAGTCTAATAATAATTTGGTCAATACTTAAATCAATAGGTGTCTTCAGATTTGAGTGTGGTTTCACCATACATCATAAACAGTTTTGTTCTACACTTGCTTGCCACTGCCCACCCGTGATCAATTAGCCTATAATTTTATGTCTGCACCCCGGACCGCCACCAGCTCTTCCAGCAATAACGTAGGGAACGCTTCCAAGCAACATAGAAATTGTTCCCCCAGCAGAGTAGAGAGCTGTGACACATCGGGTGATGCACGCACCTCGCGCTGCCCCGGCCTTGCCAGCAATGTAGAAGACGGTCACAAACAACGAGTGCTTTTAGACCATCTCGTTTTTAATAGAGACGGCGGTGGTGTGAGTTAAAGATATAGACAAAAAGCTGTGACTTTCTTCCTCTCAGCTGCACGGCTGCAGCCACCCAGACACGGGGGGATATTTACACACACACCCGCGGCTGCTTCTGCAGCCATGTTTAGAGAGGCGATGTGGGGAAATATCTCGGGCTGCTTATTTTTAACTGCTGTGTTGGCCGCTGAAACCCCCAGAATTCGGCGATTTTTCCAATACAAATCTTTACATTGCTTTCATACAGAAGCTCAACTTTACTGATGTATTTCTTTAAGGTTTCTCCGAACATGAGCTTTGCATGCTTGTATGGTACTTTCGTCCCGAGCAGCATACACAGAGAAAATCAGCCAGGACCAAAGTCCCCAGACACTGATCCCCTGGGTATTATCCCCAAATGTTAATTAACCAAAAAACGAAACACAACCGCTCAGTTTCACAGGTAATTTTAGGACACCGTCAATCACAGATTCTGGTAAGGCAATGTCCAAATGTGGATTTGAATTTACACTTACCAGTTCTGAAGATTTGTTGGTATCCTGCCGACAACGCCAATTTGTAAGGGAAACTTCTGCAGCAATGGAGAGTCAGGACTCAGAGAGACACGAGGAGAGTTGGAGCTTTGATGTCAAACAATGATAGTTTATTGCAAGGATACGGCCGGAGACTCCATATCACAAGTCACAGCAGCAAAAGGTTCTGACTGCACGGGTGAGTTGCCATGTCAATTCTGATCAGCCTCGCATCTTGGTAGACCTTTTAACTAGTTTACAGAGAGTCAAATCCACATATTGGGGATGGGCGTACACATCTGCAGACACAGGAGATGCCTCTCACATCTGTGGAGCTTAGAAAGCCAGCGTTCTCACAGTCGTAAAACCCCCCTATCAGGCCATAAAACTGACCCTTAAGTGCTGGAGCACATTCCTTAAAGGAGATAACAGAATATTGGTTGGTTATTAACGTCAACAGGCAATAAGGTTAAATATCTAGGAGTAAAGACAGAATTATTCCCTCACAGTTTCTCTCTTTTTATCATCTTTGATAACCTGAAAACATTAGTCTAATAATAATTTGGTCAATACTTAAAACAATAGGCGTCTTCAGCTTTGAATGTGGTCTCACCGTACATCAATTACATCACAAAGTAGAATAAGATTGAAACATTCAACCACAATGATTGATACTGTTAAGAACTTGGATACTCAAAGGTAAGGACTCAAATGCACGACCCGGGAGCCAGAGGTAAAGTATAATTAATATACTTTATTTCTTCCACAAAATATATACAAAAGAAAAACACTCTTACGAGGTAACAAAAAAGGGTCCAAAAAGATACAACAAAATATCGCTCACAACGTGAGGAATTAAACTTTCAATAAGTTTCAGAAGCATAAATAAGGCAGGTAACAAAAAGAGCAACCGTGATGGGCAGAGTTCTGGCATGAGGACAGGACAAGACGAACTGACACTGAACGCTGGGAGACTGGGGACTTTAAACACTCAACAACCATACACAGGTGAACACAATCAGGGGCGGGGCTGATACTGATGAGGGAAGTGAGTCAAGAGACCTGAACTGAGACGTGAAACAAACAAAACAGGAAGTGAGCAATAATAACACATAAACATGAAACATGATTACTAACACTTTTGACGGTGCACAACAGTACCCCCCCCTCTAGGGCCGACTCCTGACGGCCCAGGCCGATCATAAAAATCCTGAATCAGGGTTTTATCCACAATAAACCTCGCAGGGACCCAGCATCTTGCCTCGAGACCATAACCCACCCAATCCACCAGGAATTGTTTTCCTCGACCCCTATTGCGGACTTCCAGCAACTTGCGGACCTTGTACGTTAGGCCACCTTCGAAGAACTGGGGTGGTGGAGGGGGCTTGGAGGCGGGAATCAGCGTGCTCTCATGAACTGGCTTTATTTTGCTGACGTGGAATGTAGGGTGTACCCCCATGGGTCTGGGAAGTCTTAGGCGCACAGACACCGGATTGATGACTCTTGACACCGGAAAAGGCCCCACAAACCTTGGAGTCAACTTTTTGGAAGCCACCTGAAGTGGTAGGTCCTTGGTGGAAAGCCACACCTTTTGACCCGGTTTGTAGATGGGAGCGGCCCTGCGGTGGATGTCTGCTACATCCTTCATCCGAGCCGAACTTCGTAGCAGAGATTGGCGAGCTCCAGCCCAAACTCGGCGACAGCGTCTAATCAAGGCGTGAGCTGATGGTACCTTAACTTCCCCTTCGTCGGTTGAGAACAGCGGCGGTTGATAACCATTGGCACAATGGAAAGGCGAGAGACCTGTGGCCGCCGTGGGAAGAGTATTGTGGGCAAACTCCACCCAAGTGAGGTGGTCGCTCCAGTTGGTCTGGTTCTGGAAAACGAGACAGCGTAGTGTAGTCTCCAGTTCTTGATTCAGACGCTCCGACTGTCCATTTGATTGAGGGTGGTAACCTGAAGACAAGCTGACAGTAGCGCCTATGAGTCTGCAAAACTCCTTCCAGAAAGCTGAAATGAATTGTGGACCTCTGTCGGAAACAATGTCATTTGGAAATCCGTGGATCCTGAATATCTGGTTCATCATGACCTCTGCGGTACTCTTGGCAGAGGGGATCTTGGTTAGAGGAATGAAATGAACCATCTTGGAGAACCGGTCCACCACTGTCAGAACCGTAGTTTTGCCTCTGGACGAGGGAAGACCTGTCACAAAGTCCATAGATATATGTGACCAGGGACGTTGAGGAATCGGCAGTGGTTGGAGCAAACCCATCTTGACCTGGGACGAGGTCTTATTGCAGGCACACACCGGACAAGCCGCTACGTACTCCTGCACATCCTTCTTCATGGCTGGCCACCAGAAACGCTGCTTAATCCTGTACATAGTCCTTTTAACTCCAGGGTGGCACGAGATCACCGACGGGTGTGCCCAGTGGATGACCTTAGAGTGGAGAGACACAGGAACAAAGAGCAGGTGGTTTGGACACTTGCTAGGTGCTGGGTTTAATGCGTTAGCCTGTTTAACGTCCAATTCTAGTTGCCAGGAAAAGGCTCCGACCATACGGTTTAATGGAAGGATGGTCTTGGGCTCTACCGAAAAAGGTTCTGGATCGAAAAGGCGAGACAAGGCATCAGGCTTCTGATTCTGAGATCCGGGACGGAAAGAGAGAGTGAAGTTGAACCTACTGAAAAATAGAGTCCACCTGGCCTGCCGAGAGTTGAGGCGTTTAGCCTTTCTGATATACTCCAGGTTTTTATGGTCTGTCCAAACTAAGAACGGCTGTTCTGCCCCCTCCAACCAGTGTCTCCATTCCTCCAGAGCAGCTTTTACAGCTAACAGTTCCTTATTTCCCACATCGTAGTTCTTCTCTGCCGCCGTCAGCTTCCGCGACAGGAAGGCACATGGGTGTATCCTGTTGTCTTTCAAGGATTTTTGGGACAAAATGCCTCCAATTCCCTCATTGGAAGCATCGACCTCGACCACAAACTGGCGCTGGGGATCCGGAATGGTGAGAATCGGCGCTGTGGTGAACCTCTCCCTGAGGAGCTGGAAAGCGCAGTCAGCCTGGGGAGTCCACTTGAAGGGAACTTTGGAAGAAGTCAGAACATGCAGAGGAGCAGCTACAGAACTGAAGTTTCTTATAAACTTTCTGTAGAAGTTTGCAAACCCTAAGAACTGCTGAACCTTCTTCCTGGAGTCTGGTGTTGGCCACTTGGAAACTGCACTGACTTTAGCAGGTTCCATCTGCATCTGGTTTGGTGAGATTATATATCATAGAAAGGCCACCCTTTCTACGTGAAACTCACACTTCTCTGCCTTGACATATAATTGATTTTCGAGTAGTTTCTGCAGAACCTGACGGACATGGTGAACATGGGACTTAGAGTCTGGTGAGAAAATCAAAATGTCATCAAGGTACACAAACACAGAAACATTCAAAAATTCCCGCAAAACCTCATTCACAAAACCCTGAAACACAGCCGGTGCATTACACAGTCCAAAAGGCATCACAAGGTATTCATAGTGACCGCTCTGAGTATTAAATCCTGTTTTCCACTCATCCCCTTCCCTTATTCTAACCAAGTGATATGCATTTCTTAAGTCCAGCTTGGTAAAAATCTTGGCAGTCTGAAGTAGCTCGAAAGCAGAGGACATGAGTGGCAGAGGATAGCGGTTTTTTACCGTAATGTCATTAAGAGGGCTGTAGTCTATGCAAGGTCTCAGAGAACCGTCCTTTTTTCCTACGAAGAAAAACCCCGCTCCAGCTGGGGAAGATGAAGGACGGATAATCCCTGATTTGAGAGAAGCGGAAATGTAGTCGTCCATTGCCGCTCTCTCTGGCCTTGAGATCGAATACAGTTTTCCCTTGGGAATGGGAGCCCCCGGTAAGAGATTAATGGGGCAATCAAAAGGTCGGTGAGGAGGTAACGACATGGCTTTTGATTAGTTAAATGCTTCCTTAAGATCATGATAACATGACGGTACTTTCTGTAGGTCAGGATAGTCTGGGTGATCTATGACGATCCTACTAGGGTCTGTTGGTGCTTTAACAGAGCGTGAATGTTTACACCTGTTAATGCAATCCTCTCCCCACTCCTTAACCTTTCCTGAGCGCCAGTCAATGTGTGGGTTGTGGATCTTTAGCCACGGAAAACCCAAAATAACCGGATGCTGAGCAGATTCAAAAATGTGAAACTGCATAACTTCAGTGTGGTCATTATTTACAGTGATCTGGATAGGTTCTGTGCAGTGGGTGACTGTAAACAACAAACGTCCGTCTAAAGCACTGGCGGTAATGGGAGAAGATAGAGGGACAGTCTTTATACCAAGCTGTTTGACTATGCCCCAATCCATAAGACTTTCGTCCGCTCCTGAGTCTATTAGCACTCCTTGGGAAATGACCTGATCATTAATAAAAATGTTTACCTTGGTAACTGGACGAGGAGGAAAGTCTGTGGAAAACTTGCTCACCAGCGCCCTCCTCTTGGCTGGTAAGCTTGCTCTTTTCCCGGACATGACGCGAGTTGGTGACCCGGCTGGCCACAGTAGAAACAACACCCTTCTCGTAGCCGGCGCTGTCTCTCCTCCACGGAAAGCCTGGTCCTTCCCAACTGCATGGGTTCATCTGCAACAGGCGGAGGTGCTGTCCTCCAACGGACCGAATCCGCTGGCTGGAAAACCGCCTCTGGTGGAAAGGCTCGTGGAGAAAAGCCCTGGAAACTGGGATGTCCGTCACGGCTGTGTCGACGTTCTCTCTCTCTTTCCCGAAGTCGGTTGTCGATCCGGATGGAAACGGCGATGAGAGATTCCAGGTCCCGGGGTACCTCCAGGGGAGCCAGCTGGTCCTTGATTGAATCTGCTAATCCAGTCAGAAAAGCGTCGCGAAGAGCCGGAATATTCCACCCGCTGTCCGCTGCTGCCGTGCGAAACTCGATAGCATAATCCACCACCTGGTGCTTATGCTGCCGCATCTGAAGTAGTCTTCGGCTGGCTTCTGTTGCAGGTGATGAATGGTCAAAAATACGACTCATAGTGTCTGTGAAGTCGGGTAATGAGTAACATAGTTCAGTGTCTCTGGACCATTCTGCAGTAGCCCAGGCTGCAGCTCTTCCCGTTAAATGGGACACGATGAACGCCACTTTACCATGGTCTGATGAAAAAGCCCCTGGGTTGTGTTGGAAATGCAGGTCGCACTGCACCAGGAAGGCTCTGCAATTTATGGAATCTCCGGAAAACCTCTCCGGGAGAGCCAGCCGTAGTGAGGAGGAAACAGCCTGGCTCGGATTGACAGCGTCAACAGGATCCGCGACATGCAGGCGGTCAGCTGTGACTGACGTCATCGGCGGAGCCGTCTGAAGGTGAGTGATGAACTGCTGCATCTGATCCGTCAGCTGTCGTATCTGTGCAGAGAAGGAAACTTGGAGCTCGGCCTGGTTTCCTACCAGTGCCTGCACTCCTTGGCTGATTAATCCCAGCTGTTCCTCGTGATGAAAAATCCTCACGCCTTGGGCTGACAGGGCGGCGTGAAGAGCTTTTGGGTCGGCTGAGTCCATTGTGGTCAGTTCGTTCTGTTAAGAACTTGGATACTCAAAGGTAAGGACTCAAATGCACGACCCGGGAGCCAGAGGTAAAGTATAATTAATATACTTTATTTCTTCCACAAAATATATACAAAAGAAAAACACTCTTACGAGGTAACAAAAAAGGGTCCAAAAAGATACAACAAAATATCGCTCACAACGTGAGGAATTAAACTTTCAATAAGTTTCAGAAGCATAAATAAGGCAGGTAACAAAAAGAGCAACCGTGATGGGCAGAGTTCTGGCATGAGGACAGGACAAGACGAACTGACACTGAACGCTGGGAGACTGGGGACTTTAAACACTCAACAACCATACACAGGTGAACACAATCAGGGGCGGGGCTGATACTGATGAGGGAAGTGAGTCAAGAGACCTGAACTGAGACGTGAAACAAACAAAACAGGAAGTGAGCAATAATAACACATAAACATGAAACATGATTACTAACACTTTTGACGGTGCACAACAGATACAGACAATCACAATAGAAAATCATCTCTCATCAATGTTTGGATCATCTGTTGTCAAACGCATAATAATGAACACACATAAAACACAGACGCATCATAGCAAAAACATCTATTTCAAAATAATATGTTTTAACATTTAACCATTAGTTGATCTCACTTATCAAACTATAAAATCAAAACCAGCTTGCAGTTTAAAGATTTACTTCAAGGCAATCAATAGTCAAAAGCATTTTAAACTCAGGACCATAAGAGATCCAGCTAAGGTATACACTTCACAGTTGTGATTTGATCAATCTGTAATCTACAAAATTGCAGTGTCTTCAATTTTAGGATATGTCATTTCAAAATCTGAAGGGAAAATTAAACAATTCTCAAAATGCTTAACAATCTGAAAAGGAAAAGTTAGGCAAATATTCAAAGACTTTTGTCAAAACCTGGAAAGGAAGGATTAAACATTCTTAAAACTTGAACCATCATTTTAGGTCTGTCTGTGCATGGGTAACACGTTGAAGAGTAGTGATGTTAAGCCTGACTGCTGGACAATTAAGGATAGTAACATTATCTGTTATAATATTAGAAATATCTTATTATTCAATACTGTACCTTATAATCTGAAAATATCAATTAATTTATTTTGTTTAGTGTGAAAGTGTAATCTGATCTGACAAAATATATTTATCACCACTATTTAACATTGGAAATATAAAAACAATCATTAATTGTACATCTGTAAACATCTGGTTATTCAATTCAAATGTTATCTTTGTACGAGAGCTGGAAGAACATGTCCTCCTGACGCGTTCTCCTCCTCTCTTTATGACACAGAATGTCTGGTGTGTAAAGGCATCCTGATACTGTAGATTAGCACTGAGGTGCTGATTGGCTCAAAACTCTTCTTCATCAGAGCCCCATATTTCAACCCCCCCCAATTCCTCTGCTTTTGTGTGGCTCATTCAGTGAGCACTGTAGTTGATCCCCCAGTGAAACAGAGGCTCATCTGCCTGCATTCCTTCTGCTATCTGCTTGAGAGCAGTGCAACTGCGTATTCCAAATGGTGCATCCAGGTGTTTCCCCCCGGTGATGGGAGAGATTAGGAAGACATCTGCTCCTCCAAGAAACAAGGAACCTTGTATTATAGAAGCCTCTGAAGCCCTCGCTCGTCCTGCAGGGTTGTCTGCTTGAGCCCACCGAGCAGAAAGATGAAGAAGCATCCCATCTCCTCAGAAAGTTGAAGAGTAGAATCCTCTCATCTCGAACGACCTCGTGCTTCCTTGCCCGTGGCTGGGGGTGCTCTCTGCAGCCGGAGAGTGTGACCCTCTCTCTCTGACCCTTGGCCTTCAGAGCTGTCCTAGTTATTAAGTTAAAGGCGAGCTAGTCCCTGTGGATATAACCCCTTCTCAATGATTTTAAATGTTATATTAATTCACCATTTACCTTTTGATAAAATATTAGTTTATCAGAAATATGTTTTCTCTTCCATAAAACATAGGTTTGAGAAATAAATGTTCCAATATGAAATCAATTACTCAATATAATTGACTCTGCCCTCCCTTTTCTTAGATATGTCACATATGTAATAATAACTTAGGAGTCCATGTAAGCATGGTATAGATCATAATCCATTACTCGAGAAGACTCAGTATCACCTGTGTGCAGCTTACAAAAAACAATTGTGAGAAACAGATATTATGCAGGAAATGCATACCTTTGTTGAAAAACAAAGTATACCTGATTTGGGAGGAAAAGCTTCATCCCCCTTAACATCTGAGTTATTAATGAAGGCATAGCATGAATGATAGTGGGTGTCTGAGGGTGTCATTACTGAGAAATGTCAAACAAATCCAAAACCTTACATTTGAAAACAGGTTTGCATTCCTCCACCTAAGGTGACGTTATCATTGGAAACAATAAAAGCTAATTGTTTTGATGTAGAATCTATAAATTGAATTGTTAGAGACAGAATGGTCGTATTGTAGCCTGAGTTTCGTGCTGCCTCTAGTTTTTTTCCAGGTGGAAACATCTAGAACTAGACATTAAGAGGCCCCTGACATTAGGCCTATACTAAAAATAGTAGGGGCTTTTAACAGCTTGCCAACTTACAGGCATCCTCTGCATAGCAGTATGAATAGCCTTAAAAAAAACACAACCCACTCTGTGGTAACGAGAGTCATGTATCTCAACCAAATGCCCTAAGTAAAGTCGTTAGTCTCATCTGACTGACCCAAGGGTTGGTGCTGGTGTGACAGGGAGGCTTCCAAGTGTTCAAAGCAGAGGTCAAGCTTTCAGTTCATGGCTCAGTGGGGGGGAGCAGACCCATGTGAGATAGTATCAACGGCTGTAATGTTCAGTTTGAGGAGCGTCATTCTCTCTGGGAGCAGGAAATGGTGTCCATTCTCGGACCAGACCATTAATGTCATGTAGAGCAGCCATAGCATATCTGTGACTGCACTCAGCCGGACTTCAGCAGGGCAGAACTGGGTGACTCTTAGTGAAGCCGTCCAAGGCCATAGACAAAATGGAACCACATACTAACAAAGGGACACAAGATCATCAATGTCTCTCTTTACATTTGGCCTAATTGTAAAACAAATTAGTGGGAAAAATGTGGAACACAAATCCAACATCATATGAAATTTTGAGTTAATTTAAATAATTACTTATGGGTTGAAATCAAATTAACATTAACATTAGAACTAAAGTCAGTCAAAATTGGACTCGCACGGATCAGAATCTAAGCAATACACCATTCTCCAAGCTCTGTAACGAAAAGGATAACAAGATTAGGTACATTACAGGAGTGTTAAAACACCCAAACATGCACACGTATCTTATTCTAGTAGAGATTAGAGGACAATGTCTAATGTTGTGAAAGAAATCATCAAGTCAAAGCTTCAGTATTTTATCTTATGTACCACATTTAATTCAATAATTAATCTTAAATTACTAATAACTCTAAAGAAGGCAACAATTTACAAAGTGGATAAGGCGAATACTCATCCAAAGTGTGTGTGTGTGTGTGTGTGTGGGTGTGTGTGTGGGTGGGTGTGCGTGGGTATGTGTGTGTGCGTGTGTGTGTGTGTGTGTGTGTGTGTGGGTGTGTGTGTGGGTGTGTGTAGGTGTGTGTGTGTGTGGGGGTGTGTGTGTGTGTGGGTATGTGTGTGTGTGGGTATGTGTGGGGGGGGGTGTGTGGGTGTGTGTGTGTGTGGGTGGGTGGGGGTGTGTGTGGGGGGGGGTGTGCATGTGTGTGTGTGCGTGGGTGTGTGTGTGAACAGCTTGTCTGCCCAAGGTTTAAAACATTTGGGACAGCAATGAGAATGTTTATGAGAAACAATTCGTAGCTTAGACTGAACTCGAAGGAAACTAGACTGGAATTTTTTTTTTTAAGAAATCGAAACACTTAATATAAAGACATTTGACATTTAGCTTGAGCTGGGTTAATACTCTCTTTATGGTATTTAAATTGTGCTCGAGTAGAACCCCTTCATGGATTTGGCTCGCAACACAAAGTGATACTGATCTCTGTCTGTTAGGATTTGGAAGTCTCGTGATTTATTGTGTGGGCCTGTGAAAGAGAGGCCCTTGGAAAACAACATCTATCTTCGAACTGCAATTACTGATCTGAAAGAGATTGCAACATTATACTTCTTAAAAAAAAAAAAATTGCTCAATTCATTTAACACATTTATTATGCACACAATAAAAGCTCAACAAATATATTGATCCTGGGTTAACCAGCGACCTTTACTCTGTTGTTCATAAGCTCGGTTTCAGAAAACTTGTCAGTAGTTTAACAACTATTTTAATTTTAGTAATGTCTATAGACCAATTGTACTAGAAATAATTTGAAACAGTTTAATAAAGAATGTTAAACTATATTTAAAAACTGTAATTGAACTATAACTTATATCAATTATCTGATTCCAGTGGCCAGTTGGAATAGACAATCAACAAAGTTTCCATTTTGCAGCAACAGCGCAAAAGGTTTCAACATTAATTAGTATTATGTCTGAGTCTAGTTCTGTCTTATCTGCTTTGTTTCGGAATGTGTTCAATACATTAAGTTTTTATTCATTAATACCATACAATACATAGATTAAGAATACATGAAACAAATAATACAACATTGACCTAATTGAGCAGACAGATTTTTTTTTGCAACCCTGATCTCCTCAGGCAGGTATTTACGACCAGCAGTGATGCCTCTGAGGGTCTCAGTGTGTAAGACGGGCATAGGGTTTATACAAGTTCACAAAGATATCTTAACATACCAGCAATACAATTTAAAATGTATTGTTAAAGCAATATCATCTTATTTTATTCTTACACCTACACCGCACACCCTGAACAGTGTGCTTCTTGTTTACATTTTCCTCTGCACACTCAGATGCAGGACATAAAAACACTCTTTTGCTATTTATTTTCATTTTGCAGCACATTTGCAGCACATTTATACTATAATATATAATTTTGCTTTACATCTTTACATTATTTATTTTTCTCAAGTCATTTACTTTTGGTAAAGTTTAGTTCATTTTACCCTGGCTATGGACTGATTCATTATTAGTTGTTACAAAGCATACACAAGACGGCGGGTAGACAACCCAATATAGACCCCCCATACAAACAATTAGACAAACAAACATGAACTCGTAATAAACACCAGCATAACAGCAAAGTTCATCCAGCTCAATTTAGTCCGAATTAAGAGGTTTCAGAGGGGGTAGGGAATTATAGAAGTGGAGCACCTTGACTCGCGCGTCCACCCTTGTACAAGTGCTAAGATCGTGCCTGAAGAGAGTGACAGGTGGACACGCCCCCAATTATGCAAATGAGCTAAGTCCCGCCTCCCATTGTTCGAGATCCTTTGATGTGAGGGGTGAGGTGTTATAACAGGTAGGTGTGAAAAGCCCCCCTGTGTAGTGCTTTTGTTGTCTAATTCTTTGATGTATTGATTAAGGCAGTCTCTTTGAAGTTATGTTGTCTGGCCCCCTGCCCCCTCACACCCCTTTGTAGTCTAATCCTTTGATATGAGTTGTTATAACAGGTAGGTGTGAAAAGCCCCCCTGTGTAGTGCTTTTGTTGTCTAATTCTTTGATGTATTGATTAAGGCAGTCTATTTGAAGTTATGTTGTCTGGGCCCCTGCCCCCTCACACCCCTTTGTAGTCTAATCCTTTGATATGAGTTGTTATAACAGGTAGGTGTGAAAAGCCCCCCTGTGTAGTGCCTTTGTTGTATAATTATTTGATGTGTTGATTAAGGCAGTCTCTTTGAAGTTATGCTGTCTGGCCCCTGTCCCCTCAGAGTTGACTAATCTAATTAGCCTTTGATGTTTTTGCCCTTTGATGTGAGGTGTTATAACAGGCAGGTGTGATTTCACACTGGTGTGTTATAAGCCTTTGATGTTAATCTAGGTGTCACTTTGAAGTTATGCGTGAGACTGTCTAGCCCCCGCCCCCTCCCAGCCCAGGCCTCTCCCCCCTTTCTCCACCCCCTTCCTTTTGGCTATGAGGCCGGCAGATAGTGGGGGATGGAATTAGATGAAAAAAGAAATACGCTCAAACTAAATAACAAGCCAGTCATTTACACTCACCAAGTCACCTTTCAAAAAAGAAAAATGGCCAAGAGACGCCTAGATATGGGTTTAATCAGCGAGACGCCTGTGACAACTTACCGCCATCCGTCCGGAGCACCAATCAAGAAACGAATGCAGTATATGTGCCGGGTTCAGACGCCTCCATCCGAGGAACTTCATGAAGAATGGACTCTGAAAAATGGCGATGTTTGGGGTTATGTATTCAACTATATGGCGAATGAACTGCATTTCTACAATCTGAAGAATGGAGAAACGTATGGACCCCGTAGTGTTAAAGCGACACTGACCTCAACAGATTGGGCTGTGTTAACTCTGGTGTCTTCCAGAGATCTCCACGCAACCACTGTATCGGAAGAAGTAGTGCATCAAGAAACCATAGTGGAACCAGCAGTGGACAAGATATTTGCAAAGAAAGGCAAAGAAACGCAGACAGCATGCGAGATCAAAGAAGAGTTTTCACCACTGCCCCTCAATGTGAAGGAAGAAGAAGAAGGAGATATCCCCCCGCCGCCAGAAGTGAGAAGAGTCCTGACAAGCACCGTCTGGGAAACTAAAAACGGACCATCGGGGCAATGGTATTACCGCGCAAGCCGTTTGGTGACGCTGGGGAAGGACCCCTCTGATGATTTTGTTTTGGAGTATTTCAACTCTACATGCAGGGTTTTTCAGACATCCTTGCGGGTGCCTCTGACTGCTTGGTTGAAAATGATTGATGGAAAAGCTACAAAGCTTAAAGAACTTTTTAAACAGAGTCAGACATCGATGGACATTATACTGGTGAAAAAGACTCTCACTTTTGCAGAGGACTCCGCCTCCCACTCAACATAACAAGTCACACCCTCCTCACCAGATCATTTAAAACTAAGGACCCCTCAAAGAAAAGCATTGTGTTTTCTAACTATGTAAAAGGTCTTACGAAAATGTGATATCTCTGTATCAAGATGATGTGTCTAAAAATGAATCTTGTGAAAAATACCAACGGTGTGAGAGACGTCATAAAGACACTCATTTTAACCACAGCGTTTGTTCTCTACAAATGTTTAAAGATTTTAAATGTAAAAAATAAAAAAGGTATGGAGACAAAATTAATTCAGGTGACTCTGTCTTTATTAGGAAAACAAAAATATAATACAAATGGTTTAGGGGGTAAAATTTAACCATCTTGGACTTAATATTCTAACAAAATACTTTATCTGAATACATTTTCTTTTAAACGCACTTTTTTGAAATTATTTATTTATTATTTCAGTGGAACAATCCAGTTTTTGTTAACATCAATGCTTTTTTCTCTTTTCTTGTGTTACTAAGATACTTTTAGACACACTTTGGCGTATGCAACACTTAACAACTGGTAGAATATGAAGTACTTTGTAAGGATTTTGGTTTTCTTTTAATGGCAGGTTTTTTTTTTTTTGTTAAAACACTTGTTCAGTTAAACAAGGTTTTTTCTTTTCTGATAACCATACATATTTTAGTTATTTTCTGCTACCAAGATACTTTAAGATACACTTTGATGTACGCAACACTTAACAAAGGGTAATATGAAGTACTTGGTAAGGAATGGGGTTTTCTTTAAGGGGTGCAAAACTTTAGAACTGGGTAAAATATTCATTAATTTGTAATGAATAGAGTTTCTTTCTTTTTGATTTTCAACATACTATTTGCACACAATGACTTTTTCCATAGTTCTGACAAACTATACTTTTTGACTTTTTCCGTAAAATCTTGACAAACTTTTACTTATTCTTAAATTTGACCTATTGCAGCTTGGTTGGAAATGATAGATGAAAAAGCTACAACGCTTAAAGAACTTTTTTAAAAACTCTCAATTCTATAAATGACTATGTAATAAGTCCCACCCTCCACTCGGCAAATCATCTAAAACGAAGGACCCCACTAAGACGACCGTTGTAAACTAGCCATGGATCTGAGAAAAACCAAGTTGCAGCCAGGAACAGACTCCTAGACTACCATCATCACCACCATTTTGGACACCCGAATCTTGCAATACTACTGCTGCTGATGTTACTCCTGGGGCCAAGACGTCTCTGTTTATGGACACAGTGAAATCGGTGTTGGTTGATATTGTGGAGAGGGTGATACATCGGTACAGAGAAGAAATCTGCAACGGGTGCCGAGTCAGTCACCCCGGCCAGAGGCAACACGATTTTCTGAATGACATGTCCGATTTTTACTTCAGAAACAATTACAACGCGTTAATGAAAAGACTCTGGCTCACCGACTTCATTACTGAGATCGACCAGACTCTTATTGATAAAGACATTTTCACGGATGATTGGAGGATCCAAGGTGCTTCGGAGGCTTTTCTTCACAATCTCAAAAATTGCAGACGCCTCAAGGAGAGACTTGAAAAGATCCATGCCGAGTTGGATGGAGAAGAAGAAGACTATTAACCAGCAGTTGACTGAAGCCAGGGATTTCTTCGATACATTGACTTTTTTTCTTTAAAGTAAAATAAAAAATGGGAAACTACCATGCAAAACGCTCTGTATATATTGATCATAATGTAGTCAATACCCTTTTAATAAGTGTGGTGATGGGGACGATTGAAAACAGAATGAGTAGTGACCCCCGTGTAATGGCTGAAGTTTGTAAACTAGAAGACATTTTGGATATCTTTCGTTCTGGCAGTACTATTCCGGGTCATTGGGAAACGATTGTAAACGAGACATTTAATGTGGTCCTGGAATCTTCATTTTCCGAAACATTCTGTAACATTACCGCAGAAATGGAACAAACATCAAAAGTGTATAATGTGCTCTCATTGTATGCTCTGTTTGTAGATGTAATGCATCTTTGTGTCGAAAACAGCATGCACATGAATATTTTGACTGAAGTGAAAAAACTCCACCATGATATTTCCAGTAATATGGGGAATTCTAAGCTGGAGACGGTCCTGGGGATGTTACAATCAGTATAACTATTGATTTTTGTGTGTGAAAAAATAAAAATGTAAATAGGACATTTTTAAAAAATAAAAAAAGTGGGGTTTTTTTACATTTAAAAACTGTTGTCTTCATTATAGCAAGGAGAGCGTGTCTGATACATGTGTATTACAGTCCTTCACATGCACTGTTGTCTTCATTATAACAAGGGGAGGATAACAGGGAAGATGTAGGATAAATGTGTATTGAAACGTGCGTATTATACACCCACAGAAACACAGAAACGCAGAAACACAGAAACACACAGAAACGCAGAAACACAGACACACAGAAAACACTAGTATGGTTTTTGTGTTGTAAGTGTTTTCAAAGCACAAATCATTTAAAACAAACCCTGAATCAAATTTAGAGAGGACCATTAAGAGTCAGATGCTTGACGAAATCTACTAAAACAAAGTACTTCATTATCTACTTTTCAGCTTTTAAATACAAAAGTGTATCTTTCGGTATCTTTTTGAGAGAATTAAGCATAAATCTGTCAAATGTTCAAAACAGCCTTATTTCACTGAAATAGCCTCAAAATCACAAACTGCCATTAAGAGTCAGATTCTTAACGAAATCTACTGACACAAAGTACTTCATTATCTACTTTTCAGCTTTTAAATACAAAAGTGTATCTTTCGGTAACTTTTCTCAGAGAATTTAAGCATAAATCTGTCAAATGTTCAAAACAGCCTTGTTTCACTGAAATAACCTCAAAATCACAAACTGCCATTAAGAGTCAGATTCTTAACGAAATCTACTGACACAAAGTACTTCATTATCTACTTTTCAGCTTTTAAATACAAAAGTGTATCTTTCGGTAACTTTTCTCAGAGAATTTAAGCATAAATCTGTCAAATGTTCAAAACAGCCTTGTTTCACTGAAATAACCTCAAAATCACAAACTGCCATTAAGAGTCAGATGCTTGACGAAATCTACTCAAACAAAGTACTTCATGGTAGTGGTCAGCTTTTAAACACAAAAGTGTATCTTTCAGTAACTTTCTGAGAGAATTAAGCATAAATCTGTCAAATGTTCAAAATTGCCTTGTTTCACTGAAATAGCCTCAAAATCACAAACTGCCATTAAGAGTCAGATGCTTTACGAAATCTAATAAAACAGAGTACTTTCTACAGATGACTCCTCCCACTCAATGCAATAAGTCCCACCCCACTCAGCAGATCATATAAAACTAAGGACCCCACTAAGACGACCGTTGAAAACTAGCCATGGATCTGAGAAAAACCAAGTCTGGTGTAGCCTCTCCTTATTATCACCAGGATAACGGATATGGGCTTAATGACTGGATGTTACAAAGTAGGGGAGAGGATGTTCCCGAAGAAGAGCTCTCTTCTATATAATATCCATGTAAGGTCTTTAGGACAAAAGAGGACCATGATAACATGACATATGAAGAATATCTTTCTTTAAAAGATGGTATTATAGATAACCTTTGTAGAAAGAGTATATCTCATACCACTCGCCAAGATCGCAAATGACAATTAGCAGAAAAGAAAAGAAAAAGTAAAGAAAAACGAAGAAAAAGAAAAAGCAAAATGAAAAGGAGAAGAAAAATGAAAAGCAAACGCAGAATGCGAATGAAAAGAAAAGGGGCAAAAGGACGGAAAACGAAAAAGACAAAAAGAAGGAAGGTGAAAAGAAAAAGGAACAAAGTGAAGAAATTTAAACTAGAGGATGCTGATGGTGTTGTAGAGCCATTACCGGATCATAATAATCTTATAGATCATCTACCGCTAACCGACTGCTGCGAATGTGTTGAGCAAATACCAAAAGCAATGGCAGAGCTTTGCTTCAATATAATGAGAGAAAACACGCGAAACTGTGGAATTGCCCTAATTGGCGACAGTGCCAGAACATGTATTAAAAGACTGTTGGAGGATCTCTATTCTAGTATTGGTTGTCATTACATCGAAGGATACGCCAAAACGTGTGACGACATAGACAAAGCTTTTGAAGACAATTATATGGTACCTAGTCCCTACAGCTAAACAAATCCTACGCCAGGTATTCAACAGACCACAAGAAGCACAAGAAGCCCCAGAAAGGATTACATTCAGAGCTAATAATGGTGAAACCGAAGAAGAAGCAAAGCAGATTATAATCGTTGCGGGTGAAAGGATAGAGAATTTGCATGTGATGTTAATGCATTTATCTGATATAAAAAATGCATTTGTATACTTCCAAGAGACTCCTAAACATCTACTTGGGCAATGTGAGTTGAACGATAAACCAACGATTATAATCTGCTTTGCTTCTTCTTCGGTTTCACCATTATTAGCTCTGAATGTAATCCTTTCTGGGGCTTCTTGTGCTTCTTGTGGTCTGTTGAATACCTGGCGTAGGATATGTTTAGCTGTAGGGACAGGTACCATATAATTGTCTTCAAAAGCTTTGTCTATGTCGTCACACGTTTTGGCGTATCCTTCGATGTATTGACAACCGATACTAGAATAGAGATCCTCCAACAGTCTTTTAATACATGTTCTGGCACTGTCGCCAATTAGGGCAATTCCACAGTTTCGCGCGTTTTCTCTCATTATATTGAAGCAAAGCTCTGCCATTGCTTTTGGTATTTGCTCAACACATTCGCAGCACTCGGTTAGCGGTAGATGATCTATAAGATTATTATGATCCGGTAATGGCTCTACAACACCATCAGCATCCTCTAGTTTAAATTTCTTCACTTTGTTCCTTTTTCTTTTCACCTTCCTTCTTTTTGTCTTTTTCGTTTTCCGTCCTTTTGCCCCTTTTCTTTTCATTCGCATTCTGCATTTGCTTTTCATTTTTCTTCTCCTTTTCATTTTGCTTTTTCTTTTTCTTCGTTTTTCTTTACTTTTTCTTTTCTTTTCTGCTAATTGTCGTTTGCGATCTTGGCGAGTGGTATGAGATATACTGTTTCTACAAAGGTTATCTATAATACCATCTTTTAAAGAAAGATATTCTTCATATGTCATGTTATCATGGTCCTCTTTTGTCCTAAAGACCTTACATGGATATGATATAGAGGAGAGCTCTTCTTCGGGAACATCCTCTCCCCTACTTTGTAACATCCAGTCATTAAGCCCATATCCGTTATCCTGGTGATAATAAGGGGAGGCTACACCAGACTTGGTTTTTCTCAGATCCATGGCTAGTTTTCAACGGTCGTCTTAGTGGGGTCCTTAGTTTTATATGATCTGCTGAGTGGGGTGGGACTTATTGCGTTGAGTGGGAGGAGTCATCTGTAGAAAGTACTCTGTTTTATTAGATTTCGTAAAGCATCTGACTCTTAATGGCAGTTTGTGATTTTGAGGCTATTTCAGTGAAACAAGGCAATTTTGAACATTTGACAGATTTATGCTTAATTCTCTCAGAAAGTTACTGAAAGATACACTTTTGTGTTTAAAAGCTGACCACTACCATGAAGTACTTTGTGTCAGTAGATTTCGTTAAGAATCTGACTCTTAATGACAGTTTGTGACTTTGAGGCTATTTCAGTGAAACAAGGCTGTTTTGAACATTTGACAGATTTATGCTTAAATTCTCTGAGAAAAGTTACTGAAAAGATACACTTTTGTGTATAAAAAGCTGAAAAAGTAGATAATGAAGTACTCTGTGTCAGTAGATTTCGTTAGGATTCTGACTCTTAATGACAGTTTGTGATTTTGAGGCTATTTCAGTGAAGGCAGTTTTGAAGATTTGACAGATTTATGCTTAATTTTCTCAAAAAGTTACCGAAAGATACACTTTTCTCTTTTAAAAGCTGAAAAAGTAGATAATGAAGTACTTTGTGTCAGTAGATTTCGTTAAGAATCTGACTCTTAATGGCAGTTTGTGATTTTGAGGCTATTTCAGTGAAGGCTGTTTTGAACATTTGACAGATTTATGCTTAATTCTCTCAGAAAGTTACTGAAAGATACACTTTTGTATTTAAAAAAAGCTGACCACTACCATGAAAGTACTGGAGACTGCCCCTGTCTTGTCACATAGATTATACTAACTGTGTCGTAGTAGAAAACTCTGTGTTATAATTTCTCCAATTCACTGTATAATTTCAGCCAGTTTGTGATTTTGACACCATTTCAGTGAAACAAAGCTGTTTTGAACATTTGACAGATTTATGCTTAAATTCTCTGAGAAAGTTACTGGAAAAAAAAACAAAAAAACAGAGCATACAATGAGAGCACATGATACATTTTAAATGTTTCGTTTACAATACTATTACTATATATGAAAGCAAAAAAAAAAAAAAAAAACATTTTCATTTTGTAATGGTTGTTTAATTGAAAACACAACATTCAACACATTTTCATAAAAAAAACACATTACATTTTACCAAGTTAGTGTCGTAGTGCATACAAGGTAATAGACTTAACGATTTGCACTGCTGCTTCTCTCCGCGTTTCATTTACAGTGATCGGTTTATCGTTCAATTCCCATACTCTACCCGCCTTAAGAGACACTATTTTCGGATACAATTTCTCAATTTTCACCCCTTTCCTCTGGTTCTCCCAAAAAAGATAACGTAGAGACTTTTTCTGACTCTGGATGAATGTAAGGGGAGTTGTCAGGGGACTCTACCTGCCTTAAGAGACACTATTTTCGGATATATTTTATCCATTTTCACCCTTTTCTCTGGTTCTTCCAAAAGTTAACTTACACTATTTCTGACTCTGGAGGAATGTAACGGGAGTTATCAGGGGACTATATCCGCCTTAAGAGACACTATTTTCAGATACATTTATCCATTTCAGTGAAACAAGGCAGTTTTGAACATTTTACAGATTTATGCTTAATTCTCTCAAAAAGTTACCGAAAGATACACTTTTATGTTTAAAACCTGACCACTACCATGAGATTTCGTCAAGCATCTGACTCTTAATGGCAGTTTGTCATTTTGAGGCTATTTCAGTGAAGGCCGTTTTGAACATTTGACAGATTTATGCTTAATTCTCTCAAAAAGGTTACCGAGAGATACACTTTTCTTTTTAAAAAAAGCTGTCCACTACCATGAAAGTACTGGAGACTGCCCCTGTCTTGTCACATAGATTATACTATCTGTGTCGTAGTAGAAAACTCTGTGCTGTAATTTCTCCAGTTCACTGTACAGTTTCAGCCAGTTTGTGATTTTGACGCTATTTCAATGAAGGCTGTTTTGAACATTTGACTGATTTATGCTTAATTTTCTCAGAAAGTTACCGAAAGATACACTTTGTGTATAAAAAGCTGACCACTACCATGAAGTACTCTGAGTAGATTTCGTTAAGAATCTGACTCTTAATGACAGTTTGTGATTTTGAGGCTATGTCAGTGAAGGCTGTTTTGAACATTTGACAGATTTATGTTTAAATTCTCTGAGAAAGTTACTGAAAGATACACTTTTGTGTATAAAAGCTGACCACTACCATGAAGTACTCTGTTTGAGTAGATTTTGTTAGGATTCTGACTCTTAATGGCAGTTTGTGATTTTGAGGCTATTTCAGTGAAGGCTGTTTTGAACATTTGACAGATTTATGCTTAAATTCTCTCAGAAAGTTACCGAAAGATACACTTTTGTGTTTAAAAGCTGACCACTACCATGAAGTACTCTGAGTAGATTTCGTTAAGAATCTGACTCTTAATGACAGTTTGTGATTTTGTGGCTATGTCAGTGAAGGCTGTTTTGAACATTTGACAGATTTATGTTTAAATTCTCTGAGAAAGTTACTGAAAGATACACTTTTGTGTATAAAAGCTGAAAAGTAGATAATGAAGTACTTTGTGTCAGTAGATCTCGTTAAGAATCTGACTCTTAATGGCAGTTTGTGATTTTGAGTCTATTTCAGTGAAGGCTGTTTTGAACATTTGACAGATTTATGCTTAAATTCTCTCAGAAAGTTACCGAAAGATACACTTTTGTGTTTAAAAGCTGACCACTACCATGTATAACTCTGCTCATATTTTTTATCAAATACAGTTTTCAGCGTACGGTTAAATCTCTCTACCACACATACCTTCACTGGCTGTTGCATAATGTGCAATACCTCGTTTCTTCAATAAGGTTTGAAAAACTTTATTAAAGAATTCTTTCCCTGCGTCTGTTTGTATCTTTTTGGGCATCTGACTGTGTGTTAAAATTGTATCAAAGGCCTTGGTAACCTCTATGCCCGTCTTCTTCTTTAATGCCTGAGCATAGGCTTTTTTCGAAAATACATCTACGACTGTTAACAAATAATTAAAACCATCATTATATTTGGACAGCGACTGCATATCGCAAAGATCTGCTTGAAATTGTTGTAGCGGTCTGAGTACGAAAACTCTGTTTCTTACAAAATGCACCCTAGCCGGCTTATGCAAAGTATATGCATCCTGCTCAGATAAATATTCTCTGACTTTCTCTACATTTACTTGTTTACCCATTTCATTCTGTACAGCTCTATGGAGTTTATCCACACCTCCTAAACTCCCTGGATTAGAAGGAGTGTAGTACACCCTTTGCATGACACGTTTCTCAGACATGTTCCCTGTTACACCCCCGATGAGGTAAAGAGTTCAACAGTTTTTCTTACAACTCATTTTATTGATATGTCACACATGTATCAAAAAAACATTTTCTCCAAGCAGAGAAATAATAAACATGATTTTTTAGGCAGGACACATTAGATCAAGTAAAATAAAAATAAAAACAGATAAAATAAAATAAAACATACTTTAACGAAAAAGTATCAAAACTCTTCCTATTGCTGCCAAAAGTCCCAAGCTGCTCTTATATTCTTCAGCTGGGTCTCGTCGTTCTCTATAAGCTGGACGTAAAGCTTCTCGATTTTAGCCTCAAAGAGTCTGGTGTTTCTGAGATTGTGCAGAATCGCCTCGATAGCTCCAAAGACTCCCCTCTCTGACACATGAAGGTGGCCCTGGTGTAGAGCGTTCCGAATGGCTGGAATGAAACGAACGGTCCACAGTCTCTTTACCACTTCATCATAGTTACGATCCAGATAGTATTCTTCGGTCGGAAACAAACACTCGTGTTGCATTTGACTGGGGTGGTCGACTTGACATCCGTAACATTTTTCCTTTCTGTACAGTTGCACAACCCTGTCCAACAGATGAACCACCACAGCTTTTACCGTATTCAGGAATGACGATGTCCAAACACGTTCTACAGCGTCACCCTCTGGTGCACAAGAAAAGCACGGCGAATCAGCGGGATAAGCTGTTGATTCCCCTGGAGACTCGGATGGAGTAGATGGAGGTTGATACATATCCAGCCAGCCAGTAATATCAATGCCAGCCATATAGCTGTCGAGCTCGGGTGTCCATATTGTTGGAGAGGACGGGGGTCCTCCAGGCGTTTGCTCCAGGCTGCAACTCGTGGGGAGAGAGTTGTTTTTTCTCAGATCCATGGTTAGTGTTCAACGAATGTCCTTGAGGGATTCTCACTTTTAAAATGATCTGGTGAGGAAGGCGGGACTTGTTATGTTGAGTGGGAGGTGGAGCCCCCCTGTAAAAGTGAGTCTTTTTCACCAGTCAAACCTTTTTTGTTGCATACAGGAGATTCTTGTGGTGTATAGTAATTATTAAAAAAAAGACATAAAGATCATGTTTTTTTTAAATTGTTTCATTGTTTTCCCTCTTTACGTATTTTGAAAAGTACACAACCGAAAATCTGCCACTTCCTCACAGAGCCCCTCCTCCAGCACACATGAACGCGCTCCACAACCAAAAAGAGGGCACGAGATAAGTTTATGCAAAGATCTCTGGCTGTAGGCGTCTGACTCCCGCACAGCTGAGGCATTCGTTTCTTGACTGGCGCTCCGGACGGATGGCGGTAAGTTGTCACAGGTGTCTCTTGGCCAATTTTCTTTTTTTTGCAAGGTGACTTGGTAAGTGGAAATTACTGTCTTTTTTAATTAGTTTAGAGCTTATTCCTATTTTCACCTAATTCCCTCCCCCCTATCTGCTAGCCTCAGAGCCCAAAAGGAAGGGGGTGGAGAAAGGGGGGAGAGGCCTGGGCGGGGAGGGGGTTAGACAGTCTCACACATAACTTCAAAGAGACACCTAGATTAACATCAAAGGCTTATAACACACCACATCAAAGGGCAAAACATCAAAGGCTAATTAGATTATACAACCCTGAGGGGACCAGACAGCATAACTTCAAAGAGACTGCCTTAATCAACACATCAAAGAAATAGACAACAAAGGCACTACACAGGGGGGCTTTTCACATCTACCTGTTATCTCACATCAAAGAATTAGACAACAAAGGCACTACACAGGGGGGCTTTTCACACCTACCTGTTATCTCACATCAAAGGCTTAGACTACAAGGGGGGACAGGGGCCAGACAATATAACTTCAAAGAGACTGCCTTAATCAACACATCAAAGAATTAGACAACAAAGGCACTACACAGGGGGGCTTTTCACACCTACCTGTTATCTCAGATCAAAGGGTCTCGAACAATGGGAGGCGGGACTTATCTCATTTGCATAATTGGGGGCGTGTCACCTGTCACTTTTTATGCATACTAATGAGACAAAAGCGGCATGGTTAATACTACTGATGTCCATTAGGAGGTGGTGACACTTTGTCTTTTAAACTCATAATCTGGTGCCGTGCGCTCCCTGTGAAGCTGCAACTAAGATTTTAAAAACCACTGCAGGGTGGGTCGAGTGACCCATTCTCCCTATTGGTCGTCAATAATATGCACCTTTACAATGGGTGACCTTAAGGCCCCACATTTGTTTACTCCCAATTATATTGCTTTTTCAAAATGAAATTAGCTGTTTTTAATTTTAATTTAATTTTAAACTCTACATTTTGGACGACAAACAACAGTTATTTCCCCATAAAAAGTTCTCCTGTAGTAATATATGCTACAATGGTGAAGCCAATATCTCAAATTGAAATACTATATTTTGTTTAGAACTAGCTTTCCCTTCAACATGGCCTATATAAATAAATATTTGTCTGATCTTATAGAAATGTTACTAAAACTCTCCCTTTGAACTGATCAATACTGTAACAAATTAAAACACTACCAAATTCACACATGAATAAAAACTCTAAAAGAATAATTTGTAAACATGATGAAAAGATTGAAGAATATGGTTCTACACTGTACTCTCCCCCTTTATCCCTCAGTGTGTTTTAGGATGATTCTCATTTTACTTTAATAGTTCCCTCTTTACTGCTATTTTTAATTTACCAATTGATTAATTCATGGTTAATATATCTTCTTATCTTCACTTATGTATCAAGTCAATTCAAGTTCTTTAAATTTGGTTCTTTAAAATACATTAGTAGATACCTTGTGGAGTATTCACAATAACTAATCCTCTCTAGGATATGAAATCCGTTCATCTTTAAGCAGATACTATTTCCTTATTTATCTTTTGTTCATGATAACAATGGTATAACAACCACACGTTTTACCCATAGCTAGTTTCTATGTCAAGATTATTATGTGTGACATAATAATCAGATGTCTTGTTTGCTAAACAAGAATAATAAACTTTAATCTTTTCAGTATTCCAGACCATCATTTAAACAAGCAGCCTCTTATCTAAACACTAAGCATTAAGGTTTCTACACCACCCCCTGGGAAACTCTTGCACAATTATGCTGTAAAAACATTGCATCATTCCTTCAGAGTCTGAACAATCTGAGACAAGCATGTCTCAAGATCTTGTCATAATGAGCACAGTCAGTGATGCAGCTGTAGTCAGTGGCAGGGTCCCCAAAAAAGCTAGGACCGGCCCTGGTCATTGGGCTCCAACTCTCCCTGGCATTGGGATGAGGGAAGGAATCACTTGGCAGACACACGTTGTCCTCTGTACAGCAGAAATCCCCCCAAAACCGCAGTACCTCTTCACACCACTGTTGCCTTGACAACGAGGCACAAGCAAAATGTCAATACCTCCTCAGAGATGCGTTCTTTGCACACTTCTTCTGTTTGCAGTGAGCAACTCTTCACCAACACACTGATTCAGAGAACCCAAAAGGTGGTACACAACTATCCAATGCTGCTGTAATCACAGCCATTCAGCTACCGAGAAAAACTCAATTTAAATCTCTCTCCCAACGGGTTACAAAATAAAACGGCTGAGGTCAGGAATGCTGAAACATGTGAATGTTAAAACAAACTAATGATAGTAGTCTGCCTATTCTTTATTACTTCAGTTCTAAGTTAATAGGCAAAACAAGGAAACTCTCCCTAACCACAGATTAATCTTTTATCTACTTGGTTATTCTATTCATTTTCAAATTGTTTATCTAAGTTGTGTTACAAGCATGGTGAGGTTGTAACAGAATACACAAATAACTGTATTCAATCCGCGCCGTATTTGAAAACTGTAATGAATTAAAATCAATGTTTAACGACGTAATATAAGTTAACCTCTTAAGCCCGAGGGTCCCCCCAGTGGACCCCCCCCACAGTTTTTTTACGAGACTATGTCTCAGGGCTTCTTAACATTTATGAAACTATTAATGTTCCATACCCTTTTAACGCTAAGAAACTCCGCTAACTGACAATGTGAACCATTTTTAGCTAAAAGAAACACAAGAGTAATACCAAGCCTTTGAATTAGCATAGAGCGAAAAAATGCTAACTAATGCTAACGGATTTTGCACAGCACTCACGGTAGAAATGCCCTTATTACTTATCGTAACTGCACAAACAAGATATACGATTTAAAGCTGAGACTCCACAGATTCCAGACATATAATATCATCACTGTAGGACCCCGAATTGCGGAGCTATCTAATGCTAACGGATTTTGCACAGCACTCACGGTAGAAATGCCCTTATTACTTATCGTAACTGCACAAACAAGATATACGATTTAAAGCTGAGACTCCACAGATTCCAGACATATAATATCATCACTGTAGGACCCCGAATTGCGGAGCTATCAGCCAGAAAAGAGAAAGTAAACAACATCCGGTTTAAAAAATATTACAATAATTTCGTTTTACCTTTTTTGATTTGTGATCAAAAGTTGTGTTCACCGGAATAAAAACGTCGCTCAAGGTTAATCCAATGTCTTTGTGTCACGTAGAAATTTTGACTGATAATCCTTCATCATATTTATGGCAATATACTGGGTATAACATTTTGCCGTCCAGGCGTGCACTTTCAGATATGCTTTGTTCGCTTCTCTATTACGTCCGCTATGGTAATGTTTACGTTGATTTGGGAACTGCCCATCGATTCTATTGGTTCTGATGGTTAAGAAAAAGGTGTAAATCACACGAATCGACCAATGGGTTCCAGAGATATGGTCCTGCGTAAAGTATAAAGAATGCCAGCCAGTTTAAGTACTTTACGCAGGCGGCTTCATTTATTGTTTACTACGTAACAGCAGGCATTACAGCAGAACCCAGAGCACACGGAGGACAGAGCGGACAGCAGATAACGGAATTGCAGTTTTATTGTTTATAGATTATCAGAACATTTCAAAGGGGACACAGCCCCATTGGATATTAACCTATAGATTAACTACATCATCGTTTTTATCGTTTTAATGCCATTGAAGACCAGTTTAGACCAGGCAAAGAGGAAGGTAAGCCATTAGCCTAGCGCATGCTAGTACCTAGCGCCACTTGTTTTGATGTACGTTTTTGTTGATAACATCGCAAGTTTGTATCTTTCAGTGTTGAGGTGGGCACCGTTAGATTCTGTGTCTTTACGATCAAAAACGATGTGTTGGATGTGCAGCTAGGATAAGTAATAAGGGAGCTAGGATAAGTAATAAGGGAGCTAGGAGTGATTTTCGGTGCAGTAATAGGTTAGCATTTTTCGCTCGGGGCTAATTCAGATGCTCACTGTTAGCATTGTGGTTTTTTTGAAAAAATAAATGAAAAAGATCAGTTAAATTAGTTTTTTCCCGTTATATGGATATAAAATATTCATAGTTTATTAAATAGTAAGGTTCCTTCAACGTTGTTTCCTGCAAATGACGCGATTTCGGTCCGTGGGGCCTATAAGTGCTATATAAATAAACTTGCCTTGCCTAAGAGGATAACAGAGTATGTTCTTATATTTATTTTTTATTTTTTTATTTTTCACAACAGTTGTATTTGGATGGAATGAATACCTATAGTGAAAATTCAAAGTAATAAAATGATTTTTACAGTGAAAAAGTTCAAATGGAACCGATGGTTCCCAAATTACCCAGAGGTGAGTCCGCCTGGACTTTATTTTTCTAAACCTCTCTAAAAAGGTCAAATTTCACTTGTTTTGCATCAATCTTGATACAGGGTACTTATTATATGTTATAGTTTGGATTCCTAAAGCTTTTAGTCTACTAACCCATCATTCAATGGTGGTTTTTACTATAAGTAATGGTTTTTTTTTAGGCGGACATTAGAATTTACATGTTTTTACTATGTTCCATCTGAATTTACTTTAAAATAAAAACATCTATATTGATTCTGACACTTCTACATCCAACTCACAGGTTTATCATTACTTTGAGAGAAAAGATTATTAATTTACCCCTTTTAGAAGTGAAGATATAGTCTTTGTTGTGTTAGTGGCATTTTCGAGCCTGAAACCTGAAAAACAGGCTCAGAGCTTAAGAGGTTAAATATATTGTTAAGCTAATTACTGTTTTATTGTGAAGGCATCTCTGGTGAACAGCGGCCTGTGGCTTTTATTTTGAAAGGCCGTTCCGGAAATATACTCCGTAATGTGAACAGTGAGCTTGACTTCTAGAAACACGGAAAGTTACGATAACAATCGTTCTAATGCATTAAATAAAGTCATGAAAGAGACAAGGAGGGGAAAAGGCGTGTGGAAGTAAGCAATGAACTGAAAATGCCACCAATCCTCCGTTTTAACCATGGTTTTAACGTGATGGCGGACATTGAAAACCGAAGCGGGCATAAGCACCCCTGTCATACATAACCACTTTTTACTTTCCCTTAATGTTACTGTATGTAATATAATTTTTTCTTGAAATATAATTAAGTACAATCCTTAGTTCATGACAAATACCATGAAATTCACAATGTAATGCAATGGTACCAATCAGTTCTCAAAACCTCTCAACCCACAAAGTGACGTAACTGTGTCCCACAAAAACTTATGCTAAAAACAACAAATTATAGTTTCTTATTTATTTCAATATCTACCACCTCAAATCACACATTGATCAATTAATTTTCAATGTATTCACTCCAACTTCAGATCACTCGATCTTTCACTTCTTCCATGATTGACTTTGTATCTATTATCTGACTAGGTTGATATGTGTTCATTTGTATTTATTAATACACTGGACAAATCTTGTCGTTACTCTTAACCTCTTAAGCCCGAGGGTCCCCCCAGGGGACCCCTCCCACCGTTTTTTTATGAGACTATGTCTCAGGGCTTCTTAACATTTATGAAACTATTAATGTTCCATACCCTTTTAACGCTAAGAAACTCAGCTAACTGACAATGTGAACCATTTTTAGCTAAAAGAAACACAAGAGTAATACCAAGCCTTTGAATTAGCATGGAGCGAAAAAATGCTAAGTAATGCTAACGGAATTTGCACAGCACTCACGGTAGAAATGCCCTTATTACTTATCGTAACTGCACAAACAAGATATACGATTTATAGCCGAGACTCCACAGATTCCACACATGTAATATCATCACTGTAGGACCCCGAATTGCGGAGCTATCAGCCAGAAAAGAGAAAGTAAACAACATCCGGTTTCAAAAATATTACAATAATTTCGTCTTACCTTTTTTGATTTGTGATCAAAAGTTGTGTTCACCGGAATAAAAACGCCGCTCAAGGTTAATCCAATGTCTTTGTGTCACGTAGAAATTTTGACTGATAATCCTTCATCATATTTATGGCAATATACTGGGTATAAAGTTTCGCCGTCCAGGCGTGCACTTTTAGATATGCTTTGTCCGTTTCTCTATTACGTCCGCTATGGTAATGTTTACGTTGATTTGGGAACTGCCCATCGATTCTATTGGTTCTGATGGTTAAGAAAAAGGTGTAAATCACACGAATCGACCAATGGGTTCCAGAGATATGGTCCTGCGTAAAGTATAAAGAATGCCAGCCAGTTTACGTACATTACGCAGCTGACTTCATTTATTGTTTACTACCTAACAACAGGCATTACAACAGGACACAGAGCGCACGGAGGACAGAGCGGACAGCAGATAACGGAATTGCAGTTTTATTGCTTATAGATTATCAGAACATTTCAAAGGGGACACAGCCACATTGGATATTAACCTATGGATTAACTACATCATCGTTTTTATCGTTTTAATGCCATTGAAGACCAGTTTAGACCAGGCAAAGACGAAGGTAAGCCATTAGCCTAGCGCATGCTAGTACCTAACTCCACTTGTTTTGATGTACGTTTTTGTTGATAACGTCGCAAGTTTGTATCTTTCAGTGTTGAGGTGGGCACCGTTAGATTCTGTGTCTTTACGATCAAAAACGATGTGTTGGATGTGCAGCTAGGATAAGTAATAAGGGAGCTAGGATAAGTAATAAGGGAGCTAGGAGTGATTTTCGGTGCAGTAATAGGTTAGCATTTTTCGCTCGGGGCTAATTCAGATGCTCACTGTTAGCATTGTGTTTTTTTTGAAAAAATAAACTAAAAAGATCAGTTAAATGAGTTTTTCCCCGTTATATGGATATAAAATATTCATAGTTTATTAAATAATAAGGTTCCTTAGACGTTGTTTCCTGCAAATGACGCGATTTCGGTCCGTGGGGCCTATAAGTGCTATATAAATAAACTTGCCTTGCCTAAGAGGATAACAGAGTATGTTCTTATATTTTATTTTTATTTTTTTATTTTTTTCACAACAGTTGTATTTGGATGGAATGAATACCTATAGTGAAAATTCAAAGTAATAAAATGATTTTTACAGTGAAAAAGTTCAAATGGAACTGATGGTTCCCAAATTACCCAGAGGTGAGTCCGCCTGGACTTTATTTTTCTAAACCTCTCTAAAAAGGTCAAATTTAACTTGTTTTGCATCAATCTTGATACAGGGTACTTATTATATGTTATAGTTTGGATTCCTAAAGCTTTTAGTCTACTAACCCATCATTCAAGGGTGGTTTTTACTATAAGT
Source organism: Pogonophryne albipinna (assembly GCA_028583405.1). Taxonomy (NCBI): domain Eukaryota; kingdom Metazoa; phylum Chordata; class Actinopteri; order Perciformes; family Artedidraconidae; genus Pogonophryne; species Pogonophryne albipinna. The sequence goes on from CM053258.1 coordinate 26,078,543, forward strand.
AATGGGTATTTTTTAGGCGGACATTAGAATTTACATGTTTTTACTATGTTCCATCTGAATTTACTTTAAAATAAAAACATCTATATTGATTCTGACACTTCTACATCCAACTCACAGATGTAACCTTGCTTTGAGAGAAAAGATGATTAATTTACCCCTTTTAGAAGTGAAGATATAGTCTTTGTTGTGTTAGTGGCATTTTCGAGCCTGAAACCTGAAAAACAGGCTCAGGGCTTAAGAGGTTAATGTCCTTATCCTATTTATTTGAATGTTCTTAATTCAGACGTGGACACAGCATATGGTTATACACCCTGTTCGCCTCCAGAGGGCAGCAGCTGACCACGAATGAACTTCCTCTGTCTGATGAAGCTCCCAGTTTCTGCAAACCTTGTCTCCTGTTCTGCACTAAACTATACTTCTGCTCTTTCCTCTCAATTATTACACAGATTTGAAGTAAAAAATCACACAGAGTTTATTACAGAATTTCCCCAGCGAGTCAGCCGTGCAGGACTAGACTACCTCACGGAGACCTCACTGGTTCACTTTACTTCAGTGAGTTAAGATACTGGAATGCAATACCAGATTCTTACACACACTTAGTGCCTTAGGTCTGGAATGTCCTACCTGACTCTATACAAACACTTTGTTAAATATAACTCGATAGGTCTAGAATGTCCTACCTGACTCTGAGCACCGACTTTGCTTTAGTGATCTAAGGTACTGCAATGCAATATCAGACTCTTACACACACTTAATGCCCTATAGGTCCGGAATGTCCTACCTGACTCTTATACAAACACTTTCTTAAGTATTGTATTTTTTACCGTGACTAAGAACACTGCGAACGCCGCTGACAACTCTAACATTTTGTAGCAAAGCCATATCACAGATTTTGGTAATCAACAGGTATCTGTTTTACCTTTGTATCTGGACGTCCTGGTTTAGTTGTCAACGGTGTCCCGGGTGTCCTTCCCTGGACAGAAATTCGTCCGCTGGCTGTCGGTGGTCCTTCTAGAGACCAGCACTCATCACGTCGGGAGGTCACCAGCTTGTTGGAACAAACACAGTAGTGGTGGCTTAAAGCCCACCTCCGCTCCGTGCCGTCCGTTAGATGAGCCTGGTCAGATTTAATAAGAGAAGGAGTTCAAAACACCGGCATAAAAGTTATAATAATAATCTGATTTTAATGGTAAAAAACACAATACGAAATACAGAGTGCCCTGTAACAGAGCACTCCGGGCTCCCCGCTCCACTACCGTGCGATACAGGTATGGGGACCAGCCAGTCAGAAACAGGGGGGCATTTTGCATGAATAAACAACAGTATATATGGACATATTTGGGGCGGAGATGTGGGTCGGCTCTTCCGTCCCATTTTACTCCTAAGTGAAGCGTGAGAGCCTCGGAACTAGTCAAGGTCAGAATCACTTTTTATCTTCCACCTAACTTCACTCCTTTAATTTCTCAAGGAAGATTTCACACAAACTATTCTTTCCCAAACAATCAAACATTGGACACAGATATTGGTATCAAACATTGTACACAGATATATTGGTGCTTGAGATTATATTGGCCCCAGGAAGAACCTTGAAAGAGAACATGTGCGTGCTGGTGGGGGGAAGTGTATGTGTGTGTGTGTGTGTGCTGATATCTGGGTCATTGAGTGTAAGTAAGAAGGTTTATATAGGATTACTTTAAAACAGTCCCAAATAATACATGTTCACTTCAATACAGTTCAAGATAATACCTGTTTACTTTAATACAGTTTAGAACAATATCTGTTTACTTTAGCGGTCATATTAAAGCAGGCCCGGTTCTACGGGGGTGCATAAGGGTGCATTGCACCCTCAGTTGAGTCGTTATGCACCCTCATTTGAAAAGTGAAAAAAAAAAAAAATGAAAAGTGAAAAAAATGAAAAGTGAAAAATATTACATGTTTGTAATAATAATAGTAATAATAAGAATAATAAGAATAATAAGAAGAAGAATATAGTTGAAATAAATGTAATTGTGGTTAAATAACATTGTCTGCTGCATTTATTTGGTCAATTTAAACGGTAAGTAACGTTATTATGTCAGGTGCGCGTGACCTGTGCCGCTGCGCGTTCATCATCTGCAAGGTGCTTACACAGCAGTCAATGATGGACATCAGAAAATGGTTAAAACAACCAGCCCTTATCGCCAGCAGTAACACTGCATCTGGTAATAACAGTTCAGATCATCTGGACATTAAGTTACCCGCGACCACTGTCGTGGACAGTCCTCCCGCCCGTCTCGCCGGCTTTGCCCGCCTCGCCCACGGAGGCGGAGCAGCTGCAGCCGTCTTCGTTGCCCCAAACACCGCCACCCCTCAGCGGCCCGCAAGTGCCAGAAGACCTAGGCAAAACAGAGCCTGCCCAGGTATATTTAAAAAAGTACCCAACTCGCCTGTACAGTGGGGTAAGGCGCTCATTTTGCAGCTCATGGTTTCAAAACAGAGATTGGCTGGAATATTCATGTAAAAAAGATGCCATCTTCTGCTATGCATGTAGACATTTCGGTTCAAGTACGTCAGATGCCTTCACCACAACTGGCTACAACAACTGGCGCCATGCTCTTATAGGCTACGTGATAAGGGACTGGGAAGGCATGAATCAAGCAAAGAGCACATAGATCCATAGATCTCTTAATGTTGCTCTCAAAGTGCACCAGATTGATGCTTTTAACTTCAATATTTAAAAAAAAATCTTCCCGGGGGAGCATGCCCCCGGACCCCCCTAGAGGAAGTGAGGACCCTCCTAGAGGGTGTTAGGTCCACTCCCCACTTATAAAAATAGCACTTTACCCCTGCACCCTCTCTAATCTCAGATGCACCCTGAGTCATTTTGTTCTGGAACCGGGCCTGTATTAAAGCAACGTCCGTTCATTATTACGTGGCAACAGCTGCATCAGCTGTCGAGTGTTTTGTCATAGCGCTGTATTTTATAATCTCTGTTACATCAGCTGAACATTGTTCCCCCACATATTTACTTTGAATTCATTGAGAGTGCGGTATAATGAGACAATAACAGGCTACAGATGCGGACACACCCACACAAATATATTTATATAAATATATACAATTTAAAGTATGAGAGCACTCTCATAATAACGTAACACAATCAGAGACAGGATATATCCCCCCCTCTCTCTGGTCGCTGAAATGGGGAATTTAAATTACGGGCCAAAAGTTGTATTTACAAGTATTAAAAATAAGCAGAGGACACCAAACCAACTGAGACCCTTCTGTCCGCCGCATCTACGCACTGTACAACACACACCTACATACTGTACCACACACACACATACACACTGCCTACCACACACACTTACAGCTCCTAAAGCATAATCAGGCTACAGCTGTTGTGTATTTTATTATGTGAAGCACTAAATGGTTTTAGAAAAATATCGACTCTTTTTTTGTAGATATCTACTAAACTACAGCAAATAAAGAGAGTAATGTAGGCCTGTTATACTGAGTGATATATATTGTACACTGCTCTGCTTTCTGCACGGACCTCACAGCTGTTCTCACTGTAAACATCGCGGCGCGATGAAAGCAGTTTCTAAAATAATATCCAGAGGATGCATGCAGAGCTGTCATTGGCTGAGATAAGTCCGGCCGTGCGTCACGCCTCCACCGTTCCCGGAAATGCATCCGCGGAGGAGCCGTGGAGGAACCATCAGTGTATCCTCGGTTAGAGCTCCTCCAGAGAGTCTCCTCGACGCTCGATCCTCGGTGTGCATTTAGAGAAATGAGATGTCCTTCAAAATGGTGCGCTGAAATTCATTTCCGGATCACTACCGGAGGACCGAGGAGTCGAGGAGTCGAGGAGGGGAAATTTGAGTATTGAGAAGCCTCTAGAGTCACTACCCGATCCGTCCCCCTGCCCCATCGGTACTGCGCATGTGCGAGATGGTCCACCATATTGGACAACTCCGGACGGCAACCCAAGATGGACACTTGGCTTTTAGCAAAGCTCAAAAGGAAAACTCGAGAGAGATGAGTTATTGTTATTACAACGTGACTTCACTATTATTTAACAACTCTTTTTATTGGGTTCTTTTATTTGGGGTTAAGTACATTGTCAGAATAAGCGAGGAATGAATTTAACTTCTGTTAGACAGCCATATGCCATAAATTTTTGCATACATTCACAGTAAATATTTATTCAGGAGACAACCGTTTAATTGCAGACTGTTATGTTTATGTGGGGAAATGGCAGTGCATACATTATTTGAGATATATTTCAAACTCGGACTTCATTTTAAGGACATGTCGGCCAGGGGTGTGGAGCTCAGGGTAGGATTTTCACGGCGGCCACGACGGCCATGGCCGTCGTAGCCCCTCGGTCTGGCCGTTATGCCCCACAAATAATTGTACGTCCTACGGCCACCATGGCCTGTGTGCCCCTGATACTGTTAAAATCTCAAAGTTGCTTTAAAAGCGACAGAACAGTGTTTTCTGAACTGCATTATGCTGCGTTCACAACGGACGTGATGCGAATATTCTCATCGCTCTAACCGCTGGAGTTTCACCGCGGCTGTCAGCTGTTTACTCCTGTCATTCAAACAGAACGCGCTGGAGAGGGGGCGGGGCTTATTTCCATGTAAATACTGTGGTGGAAACCAACTGCGACAAAATGAACATATTTGACCGTGATTTATTGTAATACACGTTTCAAAATGATGCCGAAGTAACTAAATACTGATACCGGTTAGTAAAAAACATGAATTAATGCTTTGACAAGTCTGCAGATAAGACGGCAAGCGAGAAACCTTTTAAAATGCGTGTTTTCTGAATGGATCAATCAGGCTAAACTAACCTGTAGCTGCTCCGTCCACACTCACAACAACGTCCTAAAGACAGAATTAAAGCAGCGATTGTATTCGCCATGACAGTCTGTGGTTTGTACATGTTTAACTTTTGTCCAGTTTCTGACCAGAGCTGTGAGGAGTTGATTAAAGATGCTCTCGTACACACACACACACACACACGCGCACACACTGCTGAATGATGTATGTGCATAGTTTGTCCCTTGAAGGCTGTTACTTCTGCTCTGAAATGGAATATATTTGTTACATATTAATAGCATTTTAGATTTTTTGATTTGATTTTGGATTTGTGAATGGGAGAAGTAGTAGATGGAAAACATGCCAAACACTAATTATTCAAAGTAAATTATTTTATTTTATATACGGTAATACTAAGGAGGCATAGGCCTATATGATGATATCATGTTTGACATTATTGATATTAAAAAAGTGATTTGTTTTCCATGTCATTCGTGTGTTTTTCTTATAAAAAAGTGAAGTTATTTATTTGCAAGCTCCAAATCCAAAGGTTTCCCTCATTGGCCTTTGTGCCCTGGCATGTGGCCTTTGCGCCCTGAAAAAATGTGTAACACCAAAGGCCAAATGGCCTTGCCCCTAAAATGACGAAATTCCAAGCCTGGTGGAGCTATAGGTTTATTTTATTAGCTTTTCTTTTTAATGACTGTTTTTAAATGCCATTTTCTTAATGTCTGTCATTTTTTTGTAAAGCACTTTGAATTGCCTTGTGTTGAAAAGTGCTATATAAATAAACTTGCCTTGCCTTTGTTTAAGCACCGGATTGGCAGAACAGGAGAGTAAACCAGTCTGCCTTGATCTATGAATTCATGTCCGGGACTTTCACGGTATCTGCTGCCCGCAGCTGTTTTATAGAAGGAAAACCTCCTTCACTTCATGAAATGGCTGCAGCATCAGGAGGCAGCGGGACGTATATTCCGCCTCTGAGAAGTGCAGCACCAGCGCGCCGAGAGCTGTGCCTTTTTACGCACCGCATTCGCTGTGTTTACCTTCATCAGAACAGCGAGTGACTGCAGGCTGCTACGTGTTAACCACACACACCTCTCTACACACATCTCTCTACACACATCTCTCTACACACATCGAACTGCCCAATTACTCCCCCTTTTATTAGTTTTATGATGTGTGTGTGCACTTGTGTGTGTGCTCTGCTCAGCTCTGTGTTTGTGTCTGTCCGACACCGGCATTTGTTTTCAAATGACCATGAACAGTAATTTACACACATCTGGCTAACTCCATAGGTAGCCTATTAATCTTAATCTCGATGTAGAGCTAAATGCTGTCGGAGTGCACCGGAACGAACGTCACTATCATAATATCTTCTGAAAACAAATGCCAGTGACACACACACACACACACACACACACACACACACACACACACACACACACACACACACACACACACACACACACACACACACACACACACACACACACACACACACACACACACACACACCTCCTTCATAATGCACCTTCTCCTCGTTTTCCCATCACTGGATTATCCGTAAATCATACAAACAAAACCAAAACGTTGATTTATCTGTTTTCCCGTTTTGGTTTAAAAACTGAATAACGTCGGTTTTTTGGTTTTCCGTTTTTCCGAAAAACCAAAAAACGACACCGGTTCTTTTGTAAACGTTAATTTGTTTTGGATGCATATTGTTCTAGTATTTGTTCAGGCTGTTACATACAATTAGCCTCTGTTGCTACCTGCTGGTGAGTAAATATTAAAATCAGTTCAAATTGACAACCGGTCCGCGATTCTTTTTTAATGTATCTGCCAGTCCTTGGCACAATAAAGGTTGGGAACCCCTGCTCTACAGCACAGGTTAGCACTGAGTGTTAGCGAGGCTGGCTAATGTAAACAGAGACGAGATTACGTCCAAAACATGTCAGGCATTGTTTCTGATAGCAACTTTCTGTGGGTCCGCTTCCAATTTGACGTCAGATCGGCAGCAAATCTGTATCCGCTCGTTGTACACCCGTTTTTAAAAGATTTGGGTACGGAGGAAAAGAGAGAGGGTTTTATTTTCTGACGCTGCGTGAGTTCCCCGACGCACCGGGACACATATTTATGTATAAAATACATCACGAAGTGCATTTTGCATGATAGGTCCCCTTTAAATATCTGCCTCAACATAAGTAACCGGATCAAAGTAACATTACGTACGTACAGTCCGCGGCACTGTGAGTGCAGACGTCGGTGTGTGCCATTATCATTCATATCACATCATATCACATCATAAGGTATATATTTCCTTATCTGAGTCAGCTTCTTGACCCATATCTGGTCGTGTAACACTTACAGTGTCACATACTGTATGCAGAAGTATTATTTTAAGCAACACATTAAGTTGACGAAACACTCGAGACAAATGTAATTAAAGTCAGATCCATCCGTGTCTTAGACGGGGCAGTGATATCATAAACCTGTTAATGTACCTATGTAATGTAGACATTGAAACACTTTTTTTTTAACCAGCTGTTCTGTATACTTGCAGGTACAACTATGTGGCTTTTATCCTGGATAAAGTGTTTAAGTCATGGATGTTTAAAGTTGATGTGGGCCCCACGCGAAGTTATATGATGAGTCCCTCTGTTTCGCGAGCATCAACGTAGGGGGGGCTAGTGGAGCCTCGCAGCGGCGAAACCGTGCCGCGCCACACTAATTGCGCCGCAAGCTCATAGGTGCGCCTCATTTTCTGCTCAGATGAGGCCCCCTCCGCAAGGTGAGGCCCCCTCCGCAAGGTGAGGCCCCCTCCGCAAGATGAGGCCCCCTCCGCAAGGTGAGGCCCCACGCAGTCTGCATGATCGGCCTGTAGGGGGGACGGCCCTGCATAGCGGAGCCTTAATGTTTACCTTTTTAATATAAATTGTTGTAAGTTTCAATTGCTTGGTTTTCATGAAATTAGCCTGTTTTCAGATTGATGCATCTCCACAGATCATCTTCACTGTAAGCCCGGATAAGTTGAATCTACTTAAAAAAATAGAGTAAAGTGGTTGCCTTTAAAAATGTAAGTAAAGCATTATGAAAACTTGAGTAAATTAAACTTAAATTAATCAAGGACTTTAATTGTTATTTGAAGTACAATGCACTTCATGTCAAGTTGATTTTACTTAAAATATTGTGTAATATCAATTGTTTTTTTCCAATTATTTAACTTAGAATTTTTAGTTGAAAGTGGTTACATTTCGTATTTATATTTTTTATTCCGTCAACTACAAAAAAGAAAAAAGACACAAAAATAAAGTTTTACCTTTTATTAAAACTTGAGTGTTTCATTTGAATACAATGAAATTGAGCTTCCTATACAAACTGTGGCAAAAATATTGTACCATACATTTTCCTGAGAACATTTTTCACATGAAACAATAGCAATCTCTCTATATATAAAGATAAGATTTTTCAACAACACAATACTAATGTTTTAACATAGGAAGGGCTCAGGAATCAATAATTGGTGGAATAACACAGATTTTCAATCCCAGCTTTCATGCGTCTTGGCTGCTCTGGAACACCTTTCACATTGCTGTTGGGTCACTTATTAAGCCACTCCTGGCACAAAAAAATCAAGCAGCTTGGCTTTGAGTGATGGCTTGTGACCATTCATATTCCTCTGGATCACATCTGGATGGACCTGGCTGTGGGGCATGGAGCATTGTCCTGCTGGATAAACCCACCCACAGCTCAATTCAGGTGTGAATGGAGGAAGACCAGATCAAGACCCTGTCATGGAACAGTTGGAACCCCACTGAAAACCTCTGGATGTGATCCAGAGGAAGATGGATGGTCACAAGCCATCAAACAAAGCCGAGCTGCTTGAGTTTGTGTGCCAGGAGAGACATAAAGTCACCCAGCAACAATGTGACAGACAGGTGGCGAGCAACCAAGACGCATTGAAAGCTGTTATTGAAAAATCTGGGTTATTCCACCAAATATTGATTTCTGAAGTCTTCCTAAGTTCAAACATTAGTATTGTGTTGTTTAATAATGAAGAACTTGTTTTCTTTGCATTATTTGAGGTTTGAAAACACAGCATTTTCTCTGTTATTCTGACCAGTTGTAATTTTCTGCAAATAAATGCTCTAAATGACTTTTGGGAGAGATGTTGTCAGTAGTTTATAGAATAAAACACAAATGGAAATGCCAACAAGCTTAATAGGTCAAACATTGCAAACAAGCAACAACAACAAAATGCAATATGGAAGCCTAAATACTTGCCATATGTAACAGTAGCCAACTTTTCAGAACCCCGTTTCACAATGTAAGCTGATTTTTCAAACTCTGAATTTTGGGTGCCAGCTCAACTTTACCAAGTTTTAACATCACCTGCTTAGCAAAGTGGAAAGTGTTTTTCATGCACTTTGGGTACTCCAGTTGCAGGGCATAAATGAGTCTGAACAGGACACAGAAGGCCTGAGGCAGGTTAGCCGGTCCATCCATCACCACATTCCCCTCCAAGACGATTGCCCCACTGGATGGGTTGAGCTGAGGATTTTCTCCGGCACAGAGGATTCCCAGTGGAGTTTGACTGTACACCTCCTTATCAGTCGCATCCTAATAGAGAAATAAAGAGATTGACATATAATTCTACATCGTCGACCAAAAAGTAGCTTCCACTGTTTATAATGAAAAGCATCATACAACATAAAAAACAAAAGTAATAAATAAAAGGACAATCTGGGCCTTAAATTGGCCTTACGTCAGACGCCATAACTGGATCTGTACATTACAAGTACTAGTTGCAAATTGTGCACCAAATATGGTTTTGTATGGAGCTTGGCTGCCATGAATTTGTGAACATTTGATGCAGACAATCTTCATTATTCACCTACAACATATTTGGTGTTCGGGTCAAATTTACCCGATTTCCATTTTCAATGAGTAAAAAAATATATATCAGGATATTTTTGTTCAACCTGAAACTCCATGGGGCTTATTTATAGTGAAGGACATGTGGAATTATTTTCATTTTCACACAAACACACGCACACACACAATGTTTGAACCTGTTTTCCCTTGATCTTTACCCTTTGTGGTGTGTGCACAAAACTATTCCAGAACATTATAAACATTTTAACGAACTGTCCCCCTCGCACCTGCACGCCGGAGGAAGGACTAAACAGACACATAACCTCACATTACAGTGTAGAGAGCAGAACTACAATTATCTACCAGCAAAATGGCCAAAATATATGTATTTTTCGGATTTACTGTATTTTATGAATAGTGACTGTTAATTGTTTATATTTGCTTTGTGTTTATATCTGTTCTGTCATTTATATGGATGTTTCATCATCTATAAGTATTTCACAGCCAAACACTTGGATGTGTGGTTCTTGTGTTCAACTTTCAATTGCTGTTAAATTGCTATATTTCCTCGAAGGCTTTGATTATTATAAGACAAAGATTACAAATAATAACATTAATGAAAAAAAAAATGAATTTGCATTTTTCCTAGAAAAGCATGAACATGTAAACCTAGTTTTTCTTACATAAATTACATTTTTATTGACACTTCCATTGTTCAATTTGATCTAGCAAAGAGTATTTAAAAAACGTATCATATTTCATTTATATTGTTGGTGAATTAGTTAAAGACAATATATAAAAGGAATTGTGTAAGTTAAATTTAGTTCCGTATTTTTTGTAACTCTTTTAAAAATTACCAAAGGGTGCAAAATGTGAACATAACACAAGGGTTAAAGTAACTTACGGTGCAGGTCTTGAGGAAGGCAGAAGGCTCATCCCCCAAGATGATTGGCATTCCCTGAACACAAAGGCATCTGATGTCTGTTGGCTCAGTGGTCTGGAATATAGTGGAGATAACAAAGAATGGTCATATATTCATCAAATACATTCTACAAACTCTACACAATTACTTTATTGCAAATATACTTGAAAGTAAAGGACAGGACAAAAGGAGAGGACATGATAGGAGAGAATAGAAAAGGGAGCGAACAGAACTCCATAACTTCTTCTTGACCAAACAATAGAATAGGAAACAAAACAAGAGAGCAAAGCAAAATGAACAAGGGAAAAGAGGAAACAATGACCAGGGTTGGGAGGGTTACTTTGTAAATGTAATCAGTTACTGATTACTGAATACATGGCTCTGAAAGTAATCCGAATACAGTTACAGTTGCGTGTCTTAAAAAAGTAACGTAATCAGATTACTTTTGGATTACTTTCTTTTTCCATCACAGATGGGTATGTTTTGGTGAGCAGGAGACACAAAAGCAAAAGGAAACTGAACGTGTTTTTAATGTTTTAATGGCTTATCAAGAGCACAACTAAAACATAACATCTGAAACGATGTAACAACATAATACACTTTCTGGGGATGCAGCTTGGGATGTGAGGAGTGAGGGACACGGCTTAGAACGGGCGTGTCGCCTTCTGTCCTGCCAGTGTTGGCAGGACATGAATTAAAATGTCGAACTCGGACTTCATTTTAAGGACATTTCGGCCAGGGGTGTAGAGCTATATTTGTTTAAGCACCGGATCGGCAAAACAGGAGAGTGTGTGCACCAGTCTGCCTTGATCTATGTATTCATGTCTGTGACTCTCACAGTATCCTATCTGCTGCCCACAGCTGTTTTATAGAAGGAAAACCTCCTTCACTTCATGAAATCTCTGCAGCACCAGCAGGCAGCGGGAGGGTTAACTCAGAAGACGAGCGTGCAGTGCCTTTCACGCACCGCCTTCGCTGTGTTTACCTTCAGAATCATAAGGCTAAAGAGCGACTGCAGGCTGATGTGTTTTAACCACACACACACACACACACACACACACACACACAAATTAAACGCAGACTTTTGTTCCTCCATGTTTCGTTGTTATTGTTTCACTGAGCGGACCCGCCCCCTTTTTTTCAAACGCTCCCTTTTTTGGTCCATCTGCGGCGGTAAAAGTTTTTGTGCGCTGTGATGATTCGGCTGTACCTTTAATAATGAATATTACATGTTGTGAGGAAATATTTCCATCAATAATTCCAATAAGTAATCCAAAATGTATTCACTTCAGGTTTACGAAAGTAACTGTAATCAGATTACTCGTTTTTCAAATGTAACGCGAGCTGAATACAGTTACTTGATTTTTGTATTCTGATTACGTAACGCCGTTACATGTATTCCGTTACAACCCAACCCTGACAATGACACATGAAGAGATGAAATTAAATTGACAGGACAAGAGGAGAAGACAGAGAACAGACGAGAATCTTCAGTTTAGCTAGTTTACCACAATGTAGTTGCCTGTATTTTCTGTATTTTGAAACTGCTAAACTGGGGTATTTTAAGGCTGTATACTTTTATTTAGTTTGAAACACGGCGATGTTATGTTGTATTGGTTACTATGTGATATGCACCATTTTACCAGTATAACAGAAAAAACGGCTTCTTGGTGAATACAATGATCGGTAAAACGGGCTAAAAACAACGTCTTTCAGTGCACACTCAAGTGAAAAAAAAAAATGCAGCAATGACTATGAGAAAATTACTATCTCAACCTCGTACTCTCTCTCACTCAGGTTAAAATTACCAAAAGCGAGGGAAAACACATTGCCTGACTCCGTAGTAGCTTAGGAGTGCTGCAGTTTAGGCAACGTTAATCAACTGCATCTGAAAACTTTAAGTGGTCGCTAATGTTAGCTAAATGCCACCCACTAGATGCAGTAGTACACGAAAGCCGTCACAGCGTCACCCTCCTCTCCCTCCGTTGGAAGCGTGAGACAGCGCAGTGGAAGGATTCTAGTCCAGCTTTCAATGTGGGGTGGTGTCCGACTCACAGGACCAAGAAAGCCGACAACAACAGCTCCTGGGTGAAAACAAAAAAATCATTAAAACTGACTAAAAACAACGTGTTGCGGTGCACACTAAACAGTCCCCCTCAAGTGAAAAAAATGCAGGGGGTGAACATCACTATCTGGTTAAAACTATCTACACCTCTTACTCTCGGTTAAAATTACCAAAAGCGAGGGTTAACACATTTCATTTCATTTCAAACCTTTATTTATACAGATAAATCCCATTGAGATCATTGATCTCTTTTTCAAGGGAGACCTGCTCAAGTAGTTCCACATGAAACATAAAAACATAAATAGAACAACAAAAGGACATCATACAGCATCATTTACATAATTATCCACATAAACAGGTACCAATAGCTTCCGATTGACTAGCATCCAACCGAGCTTTAAAAACATTTAGTGGCACCAGATTGTTCCGTTTCCATTTAATTTGCAGACTATTCCAAAACAGAGGAGCTGCGCATCTAAAAGCTGTCTTCCCTAAGACAGTCTTAGCAGTTGGCACATTTAATAAAACCACAGCATTCGATCTCAGGCAGTAGCCACTTACAATTTTCCGTGAGATCAGGGAGCAGATATAAGATGGAAGTTTCCCTAACATGGCTTTGTATATAAAAATGTACCAGTGACTGAGCCTCCGTACAGTTAGTGAAAGCAAACCAGCCCTTGCATACAGGGTACAGTGATGGGTTAATGCTTTACAGTTTGTCACAAATCTTAGTGCGCTGTGATACGCGGCATCTAACTTGACCAGGCAATTGGCAGGTGCATTCATATACATCAAATCACCATAGTCCAGCACAGGTAAAAAGGTCACAGTGACTAGCCTTTTCCTGGCCTCAAGCGAGAAACAGGACTTGTTCCTGTAGAAGAAACCTAGCCTAACCCTCAGCTTTTTAAGCAGGTTATTGACATGAAGTTTAAAAGTGAGACAATCATCAAGCCAGATACCAAGGTATTTGTAACAGGTAACCACTGGTGTCTTTTTTGCTTTTGAAAAGAGCATTACCTTGGTTTTATCCACATTTAAAAGAAGCTTTAATTCAGAGAGCTGAGTCTGAATAGTGTTAAAAACAGCCTGTAATTTAACACCAGCTTCCTTAATGGAGGGACCTGCACAATACATCACGGTATCATCCGCATAAAAATGTAAAGTAGCTTCATCCACATTTTCACCTAAACTGTTGATGTAGATGGAGAATAAAAGTGGACCTAAAACAGAACCTTGGGGAACACCATTTGCAATGTTCAACCACTCAGAAGACAGCCCATCAAAATGAACACATTGGGACCTTTCAGAGAGGTAGTTTACAAACCACCCCACTGCATGGCTGGACATGCCTATACTGGCTAGCCTCTGCTTTAAGATGCGATGATCGACGGTATCAAACGCTTTGGAAAGGTCAATAAATAGAGCTGCACAACTCTGCTTATTATCTAAAATACTCGCCACATCATTCACCACTTTCATTGTGGCAGTGATGGTGCTGTGTTGCTTTCTGAAGCCTGACTGATGTTTAGACAGGATGTCATTTGTACATAAAAACACCTTTACCTGTTCACTCACTAAGCGTTCAAGAACCTTCACCAGAACTGACAACTTAGAGATTGGCCTATAGTTATTTAATAAGGTGGCCTCCCCTCCTTTTAGCAAAGGCAGGACATACGCTGACTTCCACAATTTTGGAATTGTGTTAGTGCTGAGGGAGAGGTTAAAAAGAGTAGTGAGAGGTGGAGCAATAAAATCTGCAGCTATCTTTAAAAAGAAAGGTTCTATGTTGTCCGGGTCAGCCGGTTTCTTAGGATCTAACTTGGTTAAAGCTTCACGAACAACATCAACAGTAAAAGGGGTAAAACTAAAAGGGTTTTCCAACACACGTTTTTCAGAGTCACATACTGTAGTGTTCACAGAAGCAGAGTTAGTGACAGAATCAAATAGAGAACCACAGGACACAAAATGCTCATTAAAGCAATTTAGCATAGTAGCCCTGTCCGATATAGAGCCAGATGCTGTGGTAATGCACGGAGGTAGCTCATTACGGATATCGCCGGTGGATAACGATTTAATGGCTTTCCAAAAAATTTCAGGATTATTCAGATTCTTTGTGGTTACTGACAGATAATACTTTGATTTAGCACTCTTGATTTTCGATGTGAAGCTATTCCTTAGCTGCCTAAAACGCAGCCATTCTACCTCTGAGCCTGATTTCCTAGCCTTTGCCCAGGCCTTGTTTCTCTCATGAAGGAGACTGAACAGATTAGCAGAAAACCAAGGATTGTCTCGTCCCTTTACTCTAAATGTACGCAGGGGTGCATGTCTATCAATGATCTCCATAAAACCAAGATAAAAATAAGACCATGCGGTTTCTACATCAGCACACAGATCGTTTACCCAATCAAAATCAAACAGATCATGAACAAAACCCTGCTCCACAAAATGTTTTTTGTCTCTCTTAATAATAATCCGAGGTTTAACCTTTTGGACCTTAGTGTCCCTAATTGTGGCTACAACACAGTGATCACTCAGATCATTCGCAAATACTCCCACAGATGAATATTTATGGGGAACATTAGTTAAAATGAGATCAATTAGGGAGGATTTATTAGGGGACTTAATATTAGGGCGAGTAGGACTGTCAACAATCTGAGTAACATTTAAAGAGATACAAAGGTGTTTAAAATCCTCTGACACTGAAGTTAACCAGTCCCAGTTAAAATCTCCAAGTAGCACTATTTCCTTGTAGTCTAGTTGTGATAAAAGATGTGCTAGTGAAGACAAGGAGTCTTTGACAGCTGAGGGGGGTCTGTAACAACTCACTACCATGACCTGTTGACCCTTTGCCACTTCTATATTTATGGCTAAAAATTCAAATTGCTTACTGATCGATTTGGAATCTAATGTGGTTACACTGAACTTATTCTTAACATAAATGGCAACGCCACCACCTTTATTAGGCCGGTCGGTACGATACACATTAAAACCATTTAAGGCAATGTCAGAGGCCAAAATAGATTTGTTTAGCCAGGTTTCTGATAAAACAATGACATCAGCGTCAGTTGAGCTCGCCCAGATACGGACACAATCTAGTTTACCTAACAGACTGCGCACATTCAAGTGGATTAAACCCAACCCAGACCTAGCTTTAAAATCAGCAGGAGTAGCGATCTGACTACTACTACTGGGCGGACCAGGGTTAGGTTGTACATTTCCTGACAGTAATAACAACAACAAAAACAGGCATCTTTTCCTCTTAAACGACACACATACATTGCCTGACTCTGCATTAGCCTGGGAGTGCTGCAGTTAAAGGTGGGGTATGTAATTTTGGAGAAACCAGCTCGAGTGTGCTAGAATTTGAAAGTACACAACCGGGAAAAATCTGCCTCTTCCTTCAGACTTCCTTACAGAGCCCCTCCTCCAACACACACAAATGCGCACATGACCAATGAGGGCACGAGATGAGTTTGTGCACAGATGGAAGGCTGACCATGGGAGCCTGCCTGCAGGCGCCAGTCTCAGGACACCTCCACTCTCAGGACAGGAAGTGCATGCACGCTAAGAATTACAAAATAAAATCGCCACTATCAGTACAGCACCACATTCCGAACAGGAAATGCATGCACATACAAAATAAAATCGTACTGATACTTATTACATGTATAGCCTGGAACCTCCACCCCCGCTGCGGGACCCGTGGTGGGACCCCTGAGTCAGACGGTGCGTCACGCTTCATATCGGTCGGCCCGGGAAGGAAGGGACGCGCAGAGGGGCAGGCTAAAATGATCGGTCGTGCTTTTTACAGCGCGACGGCTTCCACAGATGAACATTTTGTATGTATTTATTGTCAAAGCATTTCATATATGCATTGCTATCGGGATGTTAAGAGCATTCCATGGAATATAACAATAAGTGTTTCTGAAATAAATTACATACCCCACCTTTAAGGGACGTTAATCAACAACATCTGAAAACGTAATGTGGTTGCTAATGTTAGCTAAATGGCGTCTCACATGATGTAGTAGCACAAAGCAGCCGTCCAAGCGCCACCCTTAGGCCGCAAGGTGAACCTAGAAAAGTCCTTTAGAAAAGAAATCCCGCTCCACAGAAGTGGAACTACATAATCTTTAGTTCATAAAAAAGAACGAGTCATGCTTATCCACCAAAAAAAAGTTTGTCGCTAAAATTCCTGTCAATTCTTCTAGGCACGTAATTATTGGCTGAACTAGTCCCTTCAAAGCGTAATAATATCTTGGTCAAAACTAGTGCCACGGTTCGTCACGTGATCGTGCTACACCAATTGGGTAGCTGCATATTGTCAACAGAAGTGAAAGATGGCCGCCTACATGGTTACGCTAAACCAGACCAAATGGATTCTAAACAGTGCTGTATGCTTGTTTTATGTCATGTTTTGTCATATGTCTTAATACATCACTAAGTCCGAGGTATTTGCGTTATATACTATTGAAGATTATTATCATCTGATATTTGGGAAGTGTGTTACATTTGAAATGGCAGAAAGTCTTGTTGCAACTTCCAGATATTAAAAGAGGCCCCTTGAGTTTCTCTGGAAATTATCAATAGTAGCAGTTAAGTGAATACTGTTTAAACAATACCTGTGTTTGTGTTTTGTATTGGTTTCTCTGTTTTATCCTTTCATAAATGTGAGGACTAAAACTTGCTCAAACATTCTGGGGTGCTTGGAGTGAACAGGTTGTATTGCTCTGTGGGGGAGGTATAGATGGCAGGGTGAGAGTTGGATGAGAGTTCCTTCTGCTTAAGATCTCCAGTATGTCATGTTTCAGGGAAGTCAACATATCTTGAATAGTATATGTGTGTGTTTGATTACTTTGTATTCATAATAAGCAGTCTGCGTTACCAGAAGCTGAAAATATGAGAGTATTAATATGTATTATCTTTGTGAACAAAGGGATATAATTTGGACAGAGCT
This sequence comes from Pogonophryne albipinna, assembly GCA_028583405.1. Lineage (NCBI taxonomy): Eukaryota > Metazoa > Chordata > Actinopteri > Perciformes > Artedidraconidae > Pogonophryne > Pogonophryne albipinna. The sequence goes on from CM053258.1 coordinate 26,096,176, forward strand.
CAGGCCTCTGGAATGTGCAGGAAAGTGTGTGTGTGAAAGTCTATGCAGGAAAGTGAGATAACGGACGCCAGATACATTTTATTACCATCTCAGAGACACTTGTTTATTATCCTGGCTGGCTCGCGCTGATTCGCTAAGAAAAGTCATCTTTTACATCTTCCAATGAGATAGACTGACTCGGCTCCTCCGGTGATTTTTGGGTATAAAAGCTGGGTTTGAATTTAGTTCATTCTCTTTTTTCCTCCTGCCGTCAAGACGAAAGGTTCTCCCGGCATTTGGACCAGAGCAGGGGGTGGGCCTACCCCTTTGGAGATGTGTATTTGTATTCTTACCGTTTATCATTAAAGCAGATTCTTGTTTAACCCCTATCCTGGTTGTTTTGGGTTTCCCTTCTTTTAAAGCAAACTCATATATGATCGGCGCGGAGCAGAGATATCTGCCACAACAATTTGGTGAAACCCCGACGTGATGACGTCATGACGTGAGGACGTGCCGATGTGGTGACGTCATGAGTAAGGTTTTTTAGAGGAAAACAGTAGCAGCCAGCGGACGGAGGGAGATGCCTGGAATAATCTGTGACAACTAAAACCAGGATCCTAAAATTGAAAGGTAAAACGGACGCCTGTTTTTATCGAAGGTCTGTAGATTGGCTAAGCTAAATTTTAGAGTTGTCAAAGATATTTCCAAGTGTCATTTACGCTAAAGAATGCAATGCATAGTTTTGTATAGGTAGGTAAAGTTATAAAATAGATAAAGCAACGGTTAAAAGCTTCGTAGATTTTTCAGAATCGTACGGCTGACTCGTTAGCTACACGTGAAGCAGCGGAGTATTTCAGGATCAGGGTATTGAGTCTCTGGCGGCTGGAAGGGTATAGAGTCCCTACGCCTAGTGGAGGTATCGAGTCCCCACAGGGTATACTTTGCTGGGGGGGTCAAATGGTGGTATCGAGTCCCCATCCGTGACCAATCAGAATAATGCTTTCCAGGGTCATAGCAGCCTGCAATTGTATTATATGTAAAAAATCCAAGAGCAGAAACGCGAACTTCAAAAGCCATTGAAATTAACGGATTTCTCACTGTCTTGTTCTGTGGGTTTAACGCCCATTCTGTTGAAAGAAATATCGCATCTTAAAAGCTGAACAGACAGCGTGGAGGATATATTTATGTGCTTTTGAATAAATAGAATATATTATTGAACATAGAATGGCCTAAGTCAGATAAAGAAATGCGAAGTCATAATGGTAGAATACCATGGGTTTAAGAAAACCCCCCTTTCTCCACATTTCTGCTCTAATTGCTGGACATTGCTCTGGAAAATGGCTGCTGAGCGTTGAATTTAGAGCAAGGAGTGAAAGATCAACGACTGATCTGAAGTTGGAGTGAATAACATTGAAAATTAATGGATCCATGTGTGATTTGAGGTGGTAGATATTGAAATAAATAAGAAACTATAATGTGTTGTTTTTAGCATAGTTTTTGTGGGACACAGTTACGTCACATTGTGGTTTTTATGAGAAGTTTTGAGAACTGATTGTTACTATTGCATTGCATTGTGAATTTCGTGGTATTTGTCATTAACTGAGAATTTTACTTAATTATATTTCAGAGGAATTTAATTACATACAGAAACGTTGAGGGAAAGTAAAAAGAGATTTACTGAGTATATGAAGTACATAGAGGTTAAGGTTCGATTCAAATTAAATATGATAGTGGATTATTCCACCTAGATTAGACAGAGAGAGAGACAGAGAGAGAGACAGAGAGAGAGACACAGAGAGAGACAAGGAAATATGATCAAATGATAGGATATGAGGTGTTACATTTTTATTGAAGCCAGACTACAAGTCGTATGGTTTAGTTTTTATTGAACTCAGTCTCCAAGCAGTGTGGTTTATATCTGCACATGTGTTGAGTGATCCCCACCCCTTCCCCCACTCACATGAGGCCAGTGCTATACTGCTAAGCTGGTTGGCCAGCAAGTTGGCATACTAGATGGTGAAATAGTTGGAGTAAAGATGTACACGAACAAGGAGAGTAGATTAAGTTGTTTCGTTTTTCATGCTTTTCACCAAGGCTCATTTGAATTGTTATTATTTTAATGTAGTGTTGTTTTGAGTTATATTTAGAAAACTATAATGTACCCACACGCATGTGGTTTCTTTGTCACAGTTCATTTTAAAGTCAGCCACCTTATGGCTAGATCTCATATCTGAGAGTCCATTGTGTTAATGTTAAGAGCTCCTTTTGTTCTTCAGGCCACATGAGGTCAAGAGTCATTCTGTTAGAACACAATCTTGTGTAAGAAAAATCATTGTTCTTTTGTCACATTTTGAATTACATAAGATTTCATTTTGCTAAATCAATTTATCTATAAATGTTGTAGATGGAGTTTGGTGTTTGCTAACATTTTTAGGAACGAAATAGGCCTACACTTGGGTCAACTTACATTACTGTGATCTGATTAGTGTGCTCTGCAACTTTACAATTGTTGCTAGATAGCAGTGGGATTTTTGAATGCGGACGGGGTTCTTTCATAGTGTGTGGAATATGCGATGCTGGAAACATGTGGGTGTTGAGAAACTTAGTTTGGGTAAATATGTCACAATGGATGAAACGATTATTAGAGGGAGTTTATGTAATATCATTAGTAGACATTAATTGTGTTGTTTGGATAGCATTTAACTACTAAGACAGATAGTATGATTAGAAAGAGATGGAGTGGAAAGGGTTGGATTTATTTAACCTCAGTGTGCTAGAATTTCTATAGGTAATGCGTCCCGAGACCTGGACTCTCTCTCTCTGCATGTCAGACGGCTAAGACCCCGATCCGCTTGAGCAATCAAAGGCCTAACCCAACAGGAGACTCCTCCTTCTCAATAGACCAGACAGAGATCCAGAGCTGAACCAACAACAACAATAAGAACTGCATCCAGAACTATCTCCACCTGTGGCATCCAGAACCAAACAGCTTGCTGACAGGCAGAGATCTACCAGTCCCTCAAACAGGGCAAAGTGTGGGACATGAGAGCAGAATCCGCCCTCCATAAAGCAGCAGAGAGACTGTGAAAGAGGAGATGAAGTGCAAAGCAGTGCAAGAACAGTGGCATGATGGGGGCTGCAGATGTGGCTGGGCAGATGGCTGCCTCAAAGAGTGACAGCTGATGGACAAAGGGGGAGGAGTCAGAATCAGAGGAGTTGGTCGAGCAGAATGTGAGGTGGCCAGGGATCACGGCTTGAGATAAACCAGAGGAGAGAAGAAGGGAATCAACGGGAATGAGTGAGTTTACACATAAACACACTTATAAGCGCACATTTAAAGAACTTGAATTGACTTGATGAATAAGTGAAGATAAAAAGTTGTATTAACCATGAATTAATCAATTGGTAAATAAAAAATAGCAGTAAAGACGAAACTATTAAAGTAAAATGAGAATCATCCTAAAACACACTGAGGGATAAAGGGGAATACATGACATTATATAACCATATTCTTCAATCTTTTCATCATGTTAACAAATCATTCTAAAAGAGATTTTTATTCACTTGTGAATAAAGTAGTGATCTTAGTTGTTACAATGTTGAACACCATTAAAGGGATAGTTTTAGGAACCGCTCCATAAGACAAACCTTTATTTGAATGGATAAGGTTAAAGGGAGAGCTAGTGCCAAGCCAAATATAGTATTCCAATCTATAAATTATTGATTTCACCATTGTGCCATAGTGATTACCATAGGAGGGCTTTAAGATGGAAATATGAAATTACTTCTGTTTTTAAATCCTTGATAAAGGAGGGAGTAATTGTTGCATGTTCGGACACCCAGGGTTCCACACACTGCTAAAGAATTTAACATTGTTTTTAAGTAGACCAGAATTGAAGATAAATGGGTATAATGAGCTATGAAATGCAGAGCTACACAGATCCAAGTAATGTTTTGACACAAGATAATAGTTAAGTGCACAAGTTTCTGAAATAGATCTATTAGACATTTTAATACTAATTAGGTGTAAATGAATTGCAGTAGTAGTACTATAAGGAAGTGACATTTTTTGGCTAACACTTTTCAGGGAATGTGGGGAACAGCTGTTCCGATGAAAAGTTAGAGATGTCTGGAAAATTATAGTTGTAATCGTGAATTAATTAATGATGGCGCTCCATATATGACAGATTTTTGTAGACAAAGGATACTGGCCTATGCTGAAATATCAAAGTCTCTGCAGAGCACACACATGGCCAAAAAGACTGAGACCAACTGACATTTGACCCTGACCGACAGTGTAACTTGAGAAGGCACTGTCAATGACTGACTCTGGGGTGACTCTGACCAGACCAAGACTTTACAACCTGACAGTGTGAGTGTGAATGAATGCCGGCATGTGATCAGTGTAACTGCATGATTCTAAAACAATAACTAACCAAGCATGTTTTTGGACTAACATAGTATTACCCGTTTCTAATCCACTTGATGATATTTTACTCCCACAGGAGGTGGCAGTTTGCAGAATGTGAAACTCAAACTAAAACATGAAGATTCTGTTTCTTTTAGGACTGAAGGATGGAGAGAAACACTTCATTTCACTGAAGTGTTTACTGTGGAAATGATGGATGTACATTTGGGAAAATGTTTGGTATTTTCTTATAATCCATGGTTACACATGAGGTTCATGTGTAAAAAGGGGGAGTGTAAAATTCACAATGTACATTTTTCATTTAGGGACTGAAAGGAACCTGCTGCCCCAACTCAATTGTTCAATCTGACCATTGATTGACAGTTTTAGAATGGACCTGCTCCATATCTGGGGATAAGATACTGTTTGATGAATGTTGACATGTTTCTAATATTGATTGAGTTATAACAGGTAACATAGATGCAGAATCAGTGGCCAAGGGGCTACTGTGAGTGATGTAAGTCCAGAATGGAATACTGAGGAAGTTGACCGGTGAGTAATGTTTCAACAGGTATTAAAGTAACTGAGGTTTGAAATGTAGAAAGAACATATTACAGTTAAAGCTAAAACATAGTAATGTAATGAGACTTAATTTAATTTAGACAGCATCATGTAACTAGCCTGGTAAAGAAGTAAAAGCCATAGACTTTATCGTTTAGGTCATTATGGGGATATACATTTCATCTAAGTTCATAATAGAAAGACATTTGATGACAGTTTGTTGGAATTCTGTATTCATTTTTTCAGCTTGATAATATCTAAGCACTGACCGGTAGAAGCAGTATCACCAGGAAATCATTCACTTTGTCAGTATCATGATTTTGGTTGTTTTTGAATCCATAACATTAGTGTGTTTCTTTACCAGAAACATTAGCAGTTCATATTATATTTAGATTTTAAATGGGATCTCAGGGATTTCATTTAAAAATAAACACAGATGCTTGTCAGAAATTCAGAGCTATTGAAATATGTTATTTAGTTCACCTAGAGATGTTGGGGTTTTATTTTGGGGGCACGGGCCAAGTATTAAGATTCTGAAGCTGCACTGGCAGACAGGAGGTCTACAATTAATTTAGAAAACCTGTTCACAGACGTCTGTTGTTTTAAGACACCCCACCAACAGGCTCCAAGCGGCCTACGCAGTGGTGGGTCAAACAGCTGAGGGCCCCGGAGCCCTGAGCGTAGGCTTGAGGGATTTGTATCAGATTTCTCCACACAGGTTGGTGATGCCAAAGGGGGACCCAGGAGGCTGACACAGCGGAGTTCGTCTGGCTGAAGGTCATCTGGACAAAGTGGCTCAACCCCAGGCTCTCCGGCCCCGACCGAGTGACCCAGCGGATCTCTCATGCCGTCCGCGTGGGAGGAAAGGGGGACAGCTCGTACCAAGGGAGCCAGTGTGCGGCGGGGAAACCACCTGCTAGGACCGTGGACGACATCAGGACGGACGTGGCCCTCGCAGAGGAGGTCGACTCGGAAGCAGCCATCAGTGGACTGGACGACAACGACCTCGAGGACATCCTTACAGCAGACGACTAGGAAGCGGCTGTCAGCGGGCTGGGGGACTTGTTGAGGCAGCAGAGGAGTCTACTTCTCTCTGATCAGTTCCACCAGTGAAGGGAAAGACGCATCTCCCCCTCCCTATCAGAGGGGGGGGGGGGGGGGGGGCTGATTCACCACACAAGGAGACTGCTTTCGAGCTCTCAGGTTGCCCTCTCATGGTTCCTTCACTGCCATGGAAAGTGGTGTTCTGTTCCCAAAGATTTCAAGTACTTTGGGTCTCAGTTTCTGATAGATTTATACAATATTGGGGGACAGACACAGTGGAAAGGAATGACAGTAGTTATGTTTCAAGTGCCTTGTGTAAATTGGTCTCTTTATAGAGAGACCAAAAGGGGGATTATTGAAGATTATTATCATCTGATATTTGGGAAGTGTGTTACATTTGAAATGGCAGAAAGTCTTGTTGCAACTTCCAGATATTAAAAGAGGCCCCTTGAGTTTCTCTGGAAATTATCAATAGTAGCAGTTAAGTGAATACTGTTTAAACAGTACCTGTGTTTGTGTTTTGTATTGGTTTCTCTGTTTTATCCTTTCATAAATGTGAGGACTAAAACTTGCTCAAACATTCTGGGGTGCTTGGTGTAAACAGGTTTTATTGCTCTGAGGGGGAGGTATAGATGGCAGGGTGAGAGTTGGATGAGAGTTCCTTCTGCTTAAGATCTCCAGTATGTCATGTTACAGGGAAGTCAACATATCTTGAATAGTATATGTGTGTGTTTAATTACTTTGTATTCATAATAAGCAGTCTGTGTAACCAGAAGCTGAAAATATGAGAGTATTAATATGTATTATCTTTGTGAACAAAGGGATATAATTTGGACAGAGCTCAGGCCTCTGGAATGTGCAGGAAAGTGTGTGTGTGAAAGTCTATGCAGGAAAGTGAGATAACGGACGCCAGATACATTTTATTACCATCTCAGAGACACTTGTTTATTATCCTGGCTGGCTCGCGCTGATTCGCTAAGAAAAGTCATCTTTTACATCTTCCAATGAGATAGACTGACTCGGCTCCTCCGGTGATTTTTGGGTATAAAAGCTGGGTTTGAATTTAGTTCATTCTCTTTTTTCCTCCTGCCGTCAAGATGAAAGGTTCTCCCGGCATTTGGACCAGAGCAGGGGGTGGGCCTACCCCTTTGGAGATGTGTATTTGTATTCTTACCGTTTATCATTAAAGCAGATTCTTGTTTAACCCCTATCCTGGTTGTTTTGGGTTTCCCTTCTTTTAAAGCAAACTCATATATGATCGGCGCGGAGAAGAGATATCTGCCACAACAATACGCGGTATTTGTGAGAGGTTTTACTATCTGGGAACAGAGTTGACCATCGAATCAACATTGGCTAGCAGCGTTTATCAGCCAACTCCAGCTACAACAACATTGCTGGACTACCATGTTCGCATCGCTAGGTTCATTGGCTGAGCTTGTGGATTATTCCATTAGACTGAGGACTTTTTGTCTGTCTGTCTGTTGTTATTGTTACCCTGTACACGTTAAATACACTCTTAAAATAAACATGACTTGATTTCATACATAGCTGCGTCCAAGAAGAAGGTTAACTTGTTACGTTAAGTAATTTAGATTAATAAAATGCAGTACTTATACCAATGACCATTGATTCATTTATTTACTCATTCATCATATAATAATTTGATGAATTACATTATTATTATTATAGATATATATATATAATATATATATTATATTATTATAATAATTATTATTATTGTAACATGATAATATTGTATTTGTAACTTCAAAATCAATGCCACTGTAACTGTCATGGAGGGTGTACAGTCTGTTGATGTTGTTGAAGACCTGCAGTGTGATCATGAGGAATGTGACACACGGGTGTTTTTACATGCCCAACATGCTGCACAGGAGCACAAAGCTGTCGTCATCAAGAGCTCTGACACTGATGTGGCAGCCTTGGGTTGTACCCTGTACACGTTAAATGCACTCTTAAAATAAACATGACTTGATTTCATACATAGCTGCGTCCAAGAAGAAGGTTAACTTGTTACGTTAAGTAATTTAGATCAATAAAATGCAGTACTTATACCAATGTCCATTGATTCATTTATTTACTCATTCATCCCTCCACAAATGAAAACAACACTGATGAACCATAAAAACGAGATTTATTACAAATATAAAAGGTATGACATAGAAAACAGTACAAAACAGAATAAGGACACTCCTATTCCTCACTGTCAGTGACAGGCAGTGTTGGGCAAGTTACTTCCAAAATGTAATATATTACATATTACTTATTACTCTCTTTTGAAAGTAATAAGTTACATTACAATATTACTGTCTCTGAAATGTAATGAGTTACACTACTTTAGTTACTTTTTAGTTACTTTCACCAAAATAACCGCAAAAGAATGGCTAGGTATTTTAAATGCTAAAATGTAGTTTAGTGCAGCTCATTATACATCCAGTGAACGGCAATGTGGTATAGCATAACAACTGTGTAGGCCCTTAGGCTACTAACAACTTGTATAACACGGCTTAGTTGAATACTCGATTCTGATTGTAAATTCTTAACATGTGACACGTTGTTAATACAGTACAGACCACTGTCAAGGACTATAATGAAGGTTGCTAAGGAGGATCAAGAAAGAGAAAGGAAAAGAGGTTAAAAGACGGAGCGCTGGACGTCAGATAAATCACCAGAAGAAGGCAGACAGGAAGTAAACACTAACAGGACACGGAATGGGCTCTGTAGTGTGTTTAGTATATGGCCGTGTACAGGCCCGGTTCCAGAACAAAATGACTTGGGGTGCCTCTGAGATTACAGGGGGCGCAGCAGTAGTAGGTTTGCATGAGCAATAGTGGCCGGCAACAGCAATGAAAAATAGCATTGATGGTCCCCAATGAACAGATTATGGCATTTGTTATGTTTGAAACCAAGCAAGTGAGAACATTTCAAGTGAGTTAAAAGTGCAATCCTGAAATATTTCATCCAGTCCAAAGTGGACTGTGGCAAAGAAAAGCACAAAAGCTTCAAAACTGTACTGATAAAACAAATGAGAACATATTGTCAATCAAGGCAAATATTATTTAAACCAGCTCATGGTTTGAAATGGCAAACATTGAAAAGCAAAAGTATTATTAAAACCATGTAGCCTACTAAATCATCACTTTGGTCACATCATATACTCTGGGAAGAGAATATACTGTCCTTGAAAACTGGTACATCATCATGTGAGGTTGACTTTGTGACCTGGAGAACATTTCAGCTGCAACATTAGCTTGTTGATAAGCTTGGGATATGAGATAGTTTTGTAGCCATTCGTGGTGAAGGCATCTGTGCTATTGTATGCATTATTTTTGACCCAACATTTCTACAGGCATGGCAGAATATGGCACTATTTTCACATGAATATTCTAGCCATTGTCTATTTGTATACCACGAGCTGCAAAATGACCGCCTAACCACACTGTACAGGCGGGTACTTGATATACCTGGGCAGGCTCTGTTTTGCCGTGGTATCCTGGCACCTGCGGCCGCAGAGGGGCTGCGTAGCTGCTCCGGGGTTGAGGGCGGCGAGTCAGGCGGGAGTAAGCTAGTGTCCACAACGGAGGGTAACGTGATGTCCCCATCCGACCTGTTGCTACGATCTGCAGTAGATGCAGTGTTGCTGGCGTTTAGTGATGGTTGCTTTAACTATTTTCGTATAAATGATTATCCACAGATGTGTGTCACTGCTGTGGAAGCACTTTGGAAATGATGCACGCGCAGCGGAGCAGGTCACGCGCACCTGACACAATTTGTTGTTAGTATTTTTCGCTCCGTTCTCTTTTTTTGAATAGAGGGTGCATAACATTCAACTGCCCGAAGATCCCGACGCGAAGCCTGAAGGGTAAACACACCAGGTTTACTAATCTACCCGCACAATTTGTCTGGTGTCGGAATGTCTCGCTATGTTAGTACATTCTTAAAAAACAAATCACCATTTAATTTCGGGTTAAAATGTGTTGTAACTGCGTTACTGAGCATTGTAACGGGTAATATATTACCCACATTTAATTAGTAATGCGTTACATTACTTAGTTACAGCAAAAAGTAATATATTACTGTAACTCCGTTACTTTTGTAACGCGTTACACCCAACACTGGTGACAGGGCAGTCATCGTTCTCTTCCTCTGTTTCTTTTTTATTTGCACAATTTGAGCAACGACATAAGTCTGTGCAACAGAGTCCTGCAGAGAAGCATGAACATCTGCCTTTCTCACAGGCAGACTCTTTGCAGCTGCAGTGTATCACATTCAACACACTGTCAGGGGCAGGATTTCTTGTCATCCAGGTGACGTGTAAGTTCCCATCCTCTATTTCCCAACCATATCCAGCAGGTGATGGAGCATTTATTTCTCTTTTGAGACAGGACCTCATTATTGCTGCCTGGTAATTTGCCCTTTTGCAGTGCTGATGGAGGGCATCAGGAGTAGGGGGAATGCTTCATTCTGGCAAGGCCGATGATGCCATACAGAAAGCCTTGTACCTAGCATCATTTACATTTTCGGCTGCTGGCTGATCATATAGGTGACATACATACCGGCAAAGAAGTGCAAGTGTTGATTGCTCCAAGTTAAAGTTAGTACCTAAACTTCTAAAAGCCTTAAGGTAGTCATCTTTCTCACATGCAACAGCAAATGACTTTCTTTTACCTCTCACAAATACCGCGTATATAACGCAAATACCTCGGACTTAGTGATGTATTAAGACATGAGATAAAACAAGACATAAAACAAGCATACAGCACTGTTTAGAATCCATTTGGTCTGGTTTAGCGTAACCATGTAGGCGGCCATCTTTCACTTCTGTTGACAATATGCAGCTACCCAATTGGTGTAGCACGATCACGTAACGAACCGTGGCACGACTTTTGACCAAGATATTATTACGCTTTGAAGGGACTAGTTCAGCCAATAATTACGTGCCTAGAAGAATTGACAGGAATTTTAGCGACAAACTTTTTTTTGGTGGATAAGCATGACTCGTTCTTTTTTATGAACTAAAGATTGTGTAGTTCCACTTCTGTGGAGCGGGATGAAACGATAACAGGGTTCACCTTTATGGCCTACCTCCTCTCCCTATGATGGAAGCCTGAGACAGCCTGTGGCAGGGTTCTAGCGTCCAGCGTTCAATGTGGGGTGGTGTCCGACTCACACGACTAAAGGAAACGTGACAAAAACAGCAACTGGGTGAAAAAAAATCTACGTCTTTCAGTGAACACGAACAAGTGAAGAAAGTACAGCACTATCCGTTTAAAACTATCTGCACCTCGTAGCCTACTATCGCTCAGTAAAAGTTAACAAAAGCGAGGGAAACACACATTGCCTGACTGCAGTAGCGTAGAAGTGCTGCAGTTAAGTGACGTAAATCAACTGAAAACTTAATGCGGTCGCTATGAAGATCTAGATCCCTCCGCGGGCTCCATGATCACACTGCGGGGATTTCCCCCCCCCCCCCTAATGACCACCTAGCAGCACAATCTACCACGTATTACACGGCTACATACTAAAAAAACAAACAAATTATTCATAATATCGATTTTAAAATGATTTCATTGACTTGAAAACGATCGTAATGCTTCCGCCAAAATAAAAAGTCCGTTCCACGGCGCACCAACGAATGGAACTTTAATTCAGAAAATAAATGGCAGCATTATTCAAATTTACCTGTAACTGTCAAAGTCTGTTAACATTTTATTTTCCTCTAACAAGTACTTAAACAATGCGAGAGAAGCCCACACCGTGTTCCCGCCAGTTGATACTTCCTGTGGCTGTTACACCCAAAAGTACGAGAATTTAACCAAGCCATGTTAGCTAAATCACTCACCAGATTCAGTAGATAATGCTACGTTCACACCGGACGCGATGCGAATATTCGCTTCGCTCTAAACGCTCCTATCGCATCGCTCTAGTCGCTCGAGTTTCACCGCGGCTGCCAGCTGTGTTTACTCGCATCATTCAAACAAGACGCGCTGGCTCGGGAGCTACAACTACAACAAAATGAACATATTTTACAGTGATTAAATTATAATACACGTTTCTAAATGATGCCGACGTAACAACATACTGATACCGGTTAGTAAAAACCATGAATTAATGCTTTGACAAGTCTGCAGACAAGACGGCAGGTGAAAAACCCTTTTAAAATGCTTGTTTTCTGAATGGAGCTTGGCTAAGCTAACGTTATATATGCTCCGACCGTCCACACTCACAACAACGGCCTATACAGACATAAATAAACCAGCGACTGTATTCTCCATGACACAGGCAGTCTGTGGTTTGTACTTGTTTAACTTTTGTCTAGTTTCTGAACAGATATGAGGAGCTGTGATCTCTGTGTGCTAACTGCTAACAACTAATGGCTGATGTTTTCTGGTTGAACGTCAGGCTGAGATCCTCACCGCTGATTGGCTTCCGCGAGAACGCGTCACGTGAATTTGACGCCCGAGTTGAAAAAATTGAACTCTCGCGTTTGACGCGGCCCCCTTCAATCGCCTCAATCGCGTGATTCGCGCCTCGTCCACCGCTTCATGCTCGCCGTCGGAGCGAATTCGCGTCTGTCCGCGTCTCTGCATTGACTTTACATGTAATCGCGCCGCCCCTAAACATCGCATCGCGTCCGGTGTGAACGCAGCATAAGGCAGTCGTGCAGCGTCACCCTCCTCTCCCTCCTTTGGAAGCGTAGACAGCGCGGTGAAAGGGTGCAAGTCCGGCATTCAAAGTGGGGTTGCGTCTGACTGAGAAATTGCGAGCTGGAAACGTGGCCGCGGCACATTAAAAGATCCTTCTCTTTCCCATAAGGCATTGCGAACATGACTAAAACTTAATAATGTAAAGTTACTTAACTTAAAATTATTGACACATTGCTTAACTAACACATGTCAGTATTATATGCTTACATTTGGTAGTCAGCAAGTAGAATATGCTTACATTTGATAGTAATGCAATCAAACTTAAATAATGTCAGTAATTTGTACTTCATTATTTAATTAGATATGAACTCCGGGCTAGGGGTGCCCAAGTCGGGAGATTCCCAGTCGATCGCGAGATGTGTCTAAAAATAGAACAACAATATTCTGTTTTATCGTTAATGTCCTATAACATAATCTTCCTGTGCCAGAATAATGCACTTGAACGCATCAAAGCTTTGTGATTGGCGTGACCCCATGTGTCGGGGCGTGGCTGGTGGGCACTAGTTAGCTGACGTTGTTCGTGTCAACAGGAGTGACAGTCCGCACACACACAAGACCGCAATTATGGCAGAAGCATAAAAGCCCAACATATATCATTTTCACTCCGAGTGGGAGGATGATTATTTTTTTGTTTATTCCAATTCAAAGTCCATCTGTCTCATCTGCAATGCGAGCGTGGCTTTACCGAAGAAGGGTAATTTAGAGCATTTCAAAACGGTGCTACGAGACGAGACGGAATCCCCTCCTAATTCTGCCCTACGCTCTTCTGTTCGTTGCGTGCATATGTAACAGAGTTAAAAATGTGAATACATAATTTGAATTTGTGAATTTTAAGAGATGAGATTGATTCAATTAATATTTTAAGTTTTGTTTCCCGTGGGAACACCTTCCCGTTGCACGTCTTTGTTTACTTCCGGTATGTATTTTCCACCCTCCGTGGACTGGCCATCTGTAGAATCTGGAGAATCACAGAACGGCCGGTCATCAAGGGCCGGTTCGATTCGCTGACGGCCGTTTATGTTTTTAAATGGCATAATTTTCGCTAGCAGCCCCCCCCCCCCCCCCCCCCCTCTCTCTATTTGGACTGGTAGATCTCGGTAGACTGGCAACTTTAAAGTAGCTCTTGGTTCAAAAAAGGTTGGACACCCCTGCTCTATTGTAAAGCAACTGCACAGGAGACTCAATATAGAGGGGCTCTCTTTACCATCTTGCCCCATTTGGCGTAACCCCTACTGGGTCTCAAGCCAGATGGCAATGTTGCAAGGACTGCCGATCGGCTCTGGACATTGGGCTGTTTAGCCACAAAAAGTCTCATCCTACTAAACTGGAAGGAACGCAAACCAGCCTGCTTTACTAGGGACTCATGGCTGAGGGAGTATCTGGATCTACTGAATATGGAGCGTGCAGCTTCTCTGCTGGGGGATTTTGAGGGGAGACAGGAGGATTGCGGTTCAGTGTCCGCAGCTCTCCTATCTGACCCTGTCATTATGGCATCTCCTGTGTAATGTATAATGTATTGTGTATGTAATATCCTCTGTATGTCACAATCAGCTGTCTTAGGAAGTCATCCTTGCATCCCCCCCCCCGTTATATTTTGTTTAGTTGTTTGTTGTTACATGTTTTGTTGTATGTTCTGTTATCTGGAGCAATGTCTGTTTATTTTATAACTGAAAAAAAAAAGAAGGAAATCAAATCAAAATATTTGTAGGACTATTTATATTTTGTTGCACCGTCGAAAATGTTTCATATCTTGTATTTTGAGGTGATACTGTGACACATAACATTTTTTTAAAAACTGTTTTAATTAGGTCAACTAAAATATGCGTCATATCCTGCTACGGTCCCGCACCAGCGCCTTTTCTTGCAGGCGAATAACCTGACCCCGGCTCGATGAGCGAACTATGGATAAATCAAAGAAAAGAAAAGTATCGGAGGAACACAGAGGGTTTAATTCTGCGTGGACAGAGTTATATGCTTTCACAGCAAACGATGCTGGTTTACCGGTATGCTTGATATGTGGAGAGAGGTTGTCAAAGGTGCTGCAGCCTTTACGTATCGAGGTACAACACGGGAGAGGAAGACAGCTGACGATCTTCAGTCATCATTCAATCAGTTAAAGGTGGGGTATGTAATTTATTTCAGAAACACTTGTTGTTATATTCCATGGAATGCTCTTAACATCCCGATAGCAGTGAATATCTTAAATGCTTTGACAAAAAATCCATAAAAAATATCATAAGTGGAAGCCGTAGTACTGTAAAAAGCACGACCAATCATTTGAGCCGGCCCGGCTAAAGTAACTGGATGGCCTACCTGCCTGTCAGCCTTCCATCTGTGCACAAACTTATCTCGTGCCCTCATTGGTCATGTGCGCGTTCGTGTGTGTTGTTGGAGGGGCTCTGTAAGGACCCAGCTAGCGAGGAACGTTCTCACAACTTTGGCTAACGTTACCTACAGGTTCTAATAAGGTTTTAAAGAAAGGTTTTAATCTGATGTTCAAAGAACCTTTTTAGGATGTTTATTTTTTCAAATAATGTTCCTATAAGGTTTAAGGTTAACTAAGACATAACGTTTGAACTGCAACATTCAGAGGATGTTTTCAGGATGTTATTGAGGCTTGAGATGACAGAAAGTATATTTATAAAACGTTCCTTTAATGTGATATGTTAACAAAGGTGGAACATTTTCCTTGCAACATTCTAAGGATGTGTTTTGGACGTTGTTGGGTAACACATTAAAGATGTTCTTTATAAAACGTTCCCTCAATGTTACATGATAACAAATGAAGAACATTTTCAAAGCAACATTCTGAAAAAGATTTCAGGATGTTATTGAGGCCTGAGATGACAGAAAGTGTTTTATAAAATGTTCCTTTAATGTGATATGTTAACAAAGGTGGAACGTTTTGCCTCCAACATTCTAAGGATGTGTTTTGGACGTTGTTGAGGTAACACATTAAAGATGTTCTTTATAAAACATTCCCTCAATGTTACATGATAACCAAAGAAGAACATTTTGAAAGCAACATTTGGATAATGTTTTCAGGAGGTTATTATCTTTTTATAAAATGTTCCTGTGATGCGAAATATTAACAGGGTCATGGTCAATGTCAGATTTATTTGTAGTGCGCTTTAAAAAACAAACTTGGTGCATTTGTTTGAAAAGTATGTTTAAAAGAAATCTGATGTCACCACATTTTCGTTTTTAGAAAAAAACAAGCACGTAATTCATGATATTGCACGTTTGCGTAGGCATGTCTGAGTTCCCAGCTAGACATTGTTGGTTCTAAAAACATTCGGAGAATGTTACCATTCATTGTTCTAGGAATGGTTTCATCGAGAAGTTTTATTTTGGTTCCTAGAATGTACTTCTGAAAGGTAGGATAACATTCTCTCAAAACATTCTTAAAATGTTTGGTGATAACATTGTTCGAACATTATACCCCAAGTGTTTTAGTTGTTTATGCACATATCTCTATGGTCATATGGATGACTAAAGACAGACATATAGAAGAATGGACCGACTATCACTGCCCGTCCCTGAAACCCCTGTTAGTGGGTAGCGGCGCAGCGTCAATAGCTCAGCAGCCCGTTAGCTAGCGGCGCAGCGTCAATAGCTCAGCAGCCCGTTAGCTAGCGGCGCAGAGTCAATAGATCAGCGGCCCGTTAGCAATAGCCTAGCTTGACTTGAACAGCTAGCTCGGCTCTCGTTGTCCTACTCTGTATCAGGCTTTTATCCTCGTCGCCATATATCGTTGGATATCGATTAACAGAGGCAGATACTTGATATACTAACTATGGATGGCATTAATTTGGCCTCCAGTGAGACTGTAAGGAATCTTGGTGTTATATTTGATCAGGATTTATCCTTTAACGCCCACATAAAATCAATTTCAAGGACCGCCTACTTCCATCTACGTAACATTGCAAAAATCAGGCATATCTTGCCTCAAAACGATGCAGAGAAACTAGTCCATGCATTTGTTACTTCAAGGCTGGATTATTGTAACTCTTTATTATCAGGGTGTACCAAGAAGTCAGTCAAGTCGCTTCAGCTGATTCAAAATGCTGCAGCTCGTGAACTAACCAGAGTTAGGAAAAGGGACCACATTACTCCTGTTCTGGCTGCCTTACACTGGCTCCCTATAGAACACAGGATAGAATTTAAAATTCTTCTTCTCGCCTACAAAGCCCTTAATGGGCAGGCGCCATCTTACCTTAAAGAACTCATTATACCCTACTGTCCTACTAGGGCATTGCGTTCCAAGAATGCAGGGTTGTTGGTTGTTCCTAGAGTCTCTAAAAGTACAATGGGAGCCAGAGCCTTTTCTTATCAAGCTCCACATTTGTGGAATCAGCTTCCAGTTTGTGTTCGGCGGCAGACAGCCTATCCGTTTTTAAGAGTGCGCTTAAGACCTTCCTTTTTGATAAAGCTTATAGTTAGGGCTGATTAGATTCAGCCCCTAGTTTTGCTGATATAGGCTTAGTTTGTCGGGGGACATCTTACTTCTTCCTTCTCTCTGTCTATACCTGTGTACTCTCATGTTCCGATTAACCCAGCTTCCCCAAATTTCTTTCTTTTTGGTGTCTATATACGCTGGGATCCGGAGTCATGGATGATCCTGCGGTCCTGTGTCCTGCATCGCGAGCCCTGGATCTTGAGTCGTGGCTGTGGTCCTGGATCATAGGTCCTGGATGGATATCCTCGTGGATTCATCTTCCTATTATACACACATGCATTTCCAAACATTTGGACTACCTATGTTGCAAATGTATTATCTTTTCAATTTACACACGGCATCTATTGCACGTCTGTCCGTCCTGGGAGAGGGATCCCTCCTCTGTTGCTCTCCCTGAGGTTTCTCCCATTTTTCCCTTTAAAACTGTGGGTTTTCTCCGGAACTTTTTCCTTGTACGATGTGAGGGTCTAAGGACAGAGGGTGTCGTATTGTCATACTGATATTCTGTACAAACTGTGAAGTCCACTGAGACAAATGTAACATTTGTGATATTGGGCTATATAAATAAACATTGATCGATTGATTGATTGATCTTCAGTTGAGCTGGCTTTATTGCAGATAACACCATTGCAACTTACATGACTAAGCATGACTTTACTTTTAATGTTTCTTTTATTATCTTTTCTTTTTAATGACTGTTTTTAAATGCCTTTGTCTGAATGTCTTTAATTTTTGTAAAGCACCTTGAATTGCCTTGTGTTGAAAGGTGCTATATAAATAAACTTGCCTTGCCTTGCCTAAGCCCTCTATTGGTTCTGAATTGCAATAGCATACACATAGCCACTACATAAGAGTTAGCTTATTTTATTTGTGTGCAATTCAGGGGCAACATATTTTAATAATAATTGGTAGACCCAAAAAAAGAATAATTAGCCCAAAGTGCATTACCTTGGTTCAAATTGGATAAATACTTTATGTTCCCATCCATATCTGTCACCTTGACCCTAGCTGTAAGGTTATCTAAAGAGGAATGTTGCACCTTGCCTCTTATGTGACCATGCACCCAGCAGAGAAAATCTAAGTACATCTGCTGTTATGTCTGGCTGTGGTTTCTATTTATCATTTTGATTGCAATGCCTGTAGTGCAGGACGCCCTGAACCCTAAATGTTGTCGGACTCTTGTGGGTCTGTAAACCTGGCTGTACCATGCTGCTGGTCCTGTGGGATTCTCTCCAGCTTGGTTTTCCCACAGTGCTTTGAGTAGAGGGAGATATTCCTGTTTGCAGCTGAGAGTCAGCTGTAGCCAGATCACAGGACTTCTAATTTTTACAATGGCAAATGGAAGGAATTATATCCAAACTGTTGTCAATCTAGTTTGTATCTGTTATTTTGTTGGTTCCCAGACGTTCTGGGTTTTTTTTGTGAACATTTTTTGAATGTTTTAAAGAATGAGGTTTCTGTAAGCAAAAGTAAGCAGTTGAAAATATGTTATCTTACTTTTAATGATGTGTCAAATAAATCACACAAATGCAAAGACTATGGTAGTTCCGAACGCTAACTAGTAAGTGAACAGCTGCTAGTCTGCAGTAAAGGTACCTCAACATTGTAGTATTGCACTGCTGGAACATTATTAGACTCATGATGGGTGGACTTGTTCCTTGTCAAAACCCTACATTACCCAATGCAATGCAGAAAAAATGCAACACAACATTTGTGATTGTGTTGCAGCGAAGACTGTACTGCAACTTGAGCCGAACTTAACAGGAATGTGTTTTGTTATCAATAATGTCATTTAATAACGTTTTAGCTAAGTTACTGAACAATTCTGTGACTGAAACATTACACATTGTTTCAAAGTGTCAGATTTAAAGAGCTAAAAATGTTAGTTTTTCTTTGTCTCCTTTGTCCCTTTATTCCTCCCCTGTAAAATTGGTCTAGAACCCCACTACAACCAGAATCAGTGTGACTGCATGCAGCTAGAAAATATTAAATCTGTCAGTCATGTGAGAGTCAAAAACAAACAGTGGGAACCATTTCCTTTCTCTATCTGACTGTGTGCTGCACACTCCCACAGCCCTCTGCATCTTATCTCTCCCTGCATCTGTAACTCATTAGTGTGCCTTTGAATAGTATAATAACTAACACATCAGATTATGTGGCAAAACTTTAATTTGATTACCACCGTCACTGCTTTGATGTCAGATGATCCAGAGTGAGGCTATTTTCAGATGATGCTCACGAGATGAAACAGTCTGGCTGGGATGTAGGAACAGTCCCCTCTCGGCGGGTAGTTCAGGCATCTGTCCATCAACAGGAACTTCTTTGAATAAGGTCGTGCTCTCTTGTGTAATCGCTGGCAGTCCTGGATGGTCATGTGGTGGCTGGACATCACATTATGTAAACCTGCAGGGATCAGGGAGAGTGCTTTCACTCTGCAGATATTAGATGCTCTTTACCAGTGTGAGTTTATCAATCATGAATTATGTGAGTTTTGAATGATAAATAAAGTGCATTTATACAGTATTGTGCTTTTCTTCGCAACCATAAAAAGCACGTCAGCATTCACTTATTCACACACATTCATACAGAGGCATAGGCTGCCAAACAATGTGCACCTGCTCCTCAGGAGAGATACATGCTAACACACTCACACACAGATGGATAGTGAGTTAATATGTCACCCTTCTTTTAAGTGCCATCTGAGTTCAAAACCCATGTAATGCTGTTTCTTCAGTGTATCTACGGATTACATTGTAAACACAAACAATGGGGAGCAGCAGCAACTCAGTTTGTAGGATCTGCAGGGGCGCCGGTTCACGTCCTGATCAGACCAAAGAAACGGAGTGTGGACTGCTAGCTGGAGGGGTATTTGTAGTGTGTGTATACAAATATGTATAAACTGAGGGGGGATCAATTCAACTTAATCTTAAGCCATTTGAATACTATTGAATGTATAAGGCAACGTTTTTTTTGTATGCTCTCTATGTTTGTTCAAAAGACATTTGGGTAAATTGTCGCGCATAGTTAAATGATGAAGAATCAGGATGGGAAAGCCCCACCCCCATCACAACAACAGGAGCTGTGTGCTTGTTTTGCTCCCTAAAGGTCACACCACTCTTATCTGTGCACCAGCTCTTCCAGTACTTATCACTATTTTCATAGCAGTCAGATGTCAGACTCTATCTGACTCTGAGTGTCTCCTCATTCCCAGCCTTCCTGCCATTGTGGTCCAGAAGCTCACTACTAATGCTCCTTTCTGTTTTTGTTGTTGTTGTTGTTGTTGTTGTTGTTGTTGTTAGTGAGATTATCATTTTTAGTGCAGGAGCCTGGCTCTATGTCAGTCTTCCTTGAGGGTTACTATTGATAACACATCACTGCTTTATGGAAAATGCCCCAAAGGCCCCTTATTGCTTTGATAGCTTATACACATCTAACATCTGGCCGGAGTTCTGTTGTTAATACAAGTCAGAGTACTGTACCGTTTACCAATTGTGGCACAGGGTTACGATGGGGCAGCCGTCATGTCTGGTCATGTTAATGGTGTTCAAACAAAACTACGCCAGGATCACCCGTCGGCTATTTACATCCATTGCATGGCCCACAAATTGAACCTTGTTTTGGTGGATGCGTGTAAGTCTAATCGCACAGCAATGGGGTTTTTTCTTATCCTTGAGAGTCTGTACACCTTCTTCGCCCAACCAGGAACTCATCATGCATACAAACAGCGTCAAAATGAGCTGGGTGTTAAAGCGGAGCTTACAGCACTGAGCGACACAAGGTGGGCTTGTAGGTGGAAAAACGTGTCTGCTGTAAAAGACTCTATGAAGGCCCTAATCTCCACCTTGTCTGAACTGTCGGTGCCACCTTATCGCAGATTTGTTGAGGCGTCTGGTCTGTTAAATGCTGTGAGAAGTGCAGATTTCGGCGTGAGTCTGATTATTTTCCATCAGTTACTCAGCATGGTGCATGTCGCACACAAAGCACTTCAAGGGAAAGAGACAACCCTGTCTAAGACTGCAAGTGTCATTGAGTCCATGATGAAATGCTTTGAAAACATGAGGGCAACAAGTCAAAAGTGGGAGGACATCTGGATTGAAATCCAAGCATTCTGTCAGTCAGTTGGCATATGCATTGAAGAGAACGACGAGAGACCGCGCAAGAGGCCTGTCAAACAACCGTCTGCTCTCGACTGTGCATTTGTCACCAGCACCCTTGGCCAAAGAGAGTACCAAAAAGGCACAGACAAAAACAGCTTGAAAAAGAAATGGGCAATTCAGCTCTACTATCCTGTGCTGGATACACTTCTAGGTGAGTGTTCAACACGGTTTTCACCGCAGTCAATGGCCATTGCAGAAAGTGTGGATGCAGTGTTTAAATGTGACTTCAGAGGAGCAGAGAGCCTTCTCAGCCAATATGCAAGCCTCCTCTCCATCAACCCAAAACTTGCACTGACTGAGATGGTGATGACAAAACTCCCAAGCGTATCGGTTGAAAATATAAAAAAGGACATTGCCACTGGACATTATTCTAACTTCAAAAAGCTGTTTTGCCCAGTAGCGTTTTCTCCTGGAGGCCAAGGGAAGCCAGGCTTCCCCTGTTTTTTCGGATTGTAGTTATAATTTTAATAAATAAATAAAAACACTTTGTTTAGTTTCGGAAATTCTTGGCTGATTCTTGCCCATCCCCAGCGGAAGAAACACTGTCCTACACTCCCCGCCCCCGCTGTAAACCCCAGTATAGGGAGCCAGCAGGTGGGCGTGTGCACGTGAGTGGAATAAACCGTGTGCTGTCAAAACACTGTGCGGCTTCAAGAGACGCTATTGCCGGCGTGCTGTTGTCAGAAAACACACCTTGCCTGGTATAATAGCTCCGATTAATGCATTTCATCGTTGAATGGGAAATACAGCGTTAATACGTGGGCGCGCGGCCCTCGTGAGAGTGGCCGCGGTGCGTTCAGGGACCTCCGAAGGGGAATTGTGGTTTACATTTGTAAACTCTAGTTCTAGAGTGATGTGTGTGTGTGTGGGAAAAATGGATTCAGTGAGAACGAGTGCATTTATCCCAGAGTAAGAGTAATCTCTCTCCACAATTCCACTTTTTCCCATAATGTCCGTTTCGAAGACGGTGAGACGAAGGGAGAGGTGCCGGCACAGAGATCTCATGCCCGCGGCGCCCTCCACCTCTTCAGCCCACCCCGTGGAACCGGCGTGCCGGCACTCACGGGGACGGGCTGCCCGTCTTCACGGATCTGACTGGCGTTCAGGGACCTCAGTAGAACACACCAGTGGCGGTTCTAGACCAATTTGACTGGGGGGGCCACTGGGGGGCCAGTTATTTTCTGAGGGGGGCACAATAAATGCAGGACGAAAAAGAGAACTAGACAGTATGAAGTAATTGCGCATAAGAAAACAATGCAATACAGTTATTGGTATTTGTTTCAGTACACTTATTTATTTCAGATAGATCTTATAGTTATTACTGTTAGCTTCAGCTTAAGTTATAGTGCAATGTTTGCACTAACACTATATTTATATAAAAATAAAGGCAATGAACAGTTACATCTCTACTTTACATAAGGGTGTCTGCACAATCTCACATTACAGCAACAAAATCCTGCGGTTTTTGGCAAACCGAGTACCAGAAAATATACATTTAAAAAAAACAAAAAACTTTTCATTGTTAGGGGGGCCACAGGGGGGTCAGAGGTCAGTGTTAGGGGGGCACTGGCCCCCCTGCCCCCCCTAGAACCGCCCCTGGAACACACTACGCCTATAAAGACTCCGATTAAATGCTGTTTACCGTAGTGGTGAAAACAGCATTATGGTGGAGCGCGCGGCGGGGCGTTCAGGGACCTCAGTAAATAATCGGCCCTTTCTGTGTCGACCCTCCATGGGCAAATCTTCCCTTCACGGGGAATTTTGCGGCGGAACTGGTCACCAGAGAGTATCACAGCTTCATAGCTGCGGCCCCACAGCTGAGGGCTTTCCATTAACACAATGTTATGGGGAATTGAAACTCAGCTGTGTACTAACAAAGTGGATGGACAGGACGCGAAACAGGGCTATTCACTCCAGTTTTGCAGCGTGCAGAGATTCAGGCTCTGGTGCAGAAACAGGCTGTGTCTGTTGTGCACCCTCAGCACAGAGAAAATGGTCTTTATTCCATGTACTTCCTGGTTCTCAGGAAGACAGGGGAATTCAGATCTATTCTAGATCTCAGCAGCCCGAATCGCTACATTGCCTGCAGAAAATTCTGCATGTTAACTATAAAAACAGTTAATGGGGCTAGTGCAAACCGGGCGATTGGTTGACAATTGCTAAATTACACCTCCTCTGCCCGGTGCGCGCGTTAGCATGTTATGTAGAGCGCACAGCTCTGAGACGCACTGAACAGCTGTTTGTGTGCTTCGGGGGCGGGGTGACTGGAAAAGCTCTGTCCAAGAAACGCCTGGCAGGCTGGCTTTGCAGAGGCATTGCACACGCCTACGAGCAGGCAGGGTGAGCCTGTCCCACGGGGGTCCGTGCGCACTCCACACGAGCTGTGGCTGCGTCGACAGCTTTATTCAACGGTGTGAGTGTGGAGGACATATGCACGGCGGTGTCTTGGTCAACGCCAGGCCCCTTCATAAAGTTTTATCTCTTGGATATGTCTGGCTCTTTCTCAGCGTCTGTGCTTGCTGGGGCAACACAGGACTGGTGAGGAGGGGGGGTCTGTGGGTCAGTTGGCATCTGATCCCCTCCCCGGGCGTAAATGCGCTTACGTTTCTCCGGACTCTCTTCTCCGGACTCTCTCTCTCTCGCTTTGGGCCCTTACAGGGCTAAAGGGCTCCCCCCGTCAAGCGCGTCAGGGTGTGCTCTATCGGCCGCAGCCTGGACTTCTCCACGGTTACAACCGAGGGAGAGGTGAGTTAGGCGCAGCGGCTGCTAAAGCCGATCAGGGACAGTGACGGTACGTCCACACAGCAGCTTTAAACAAATCTTCCAACGCTTCTCTGCCCATTGACTTTGAATGGGGATGACGTCACTTTGCCTCGCTTTTGGATTTGATCCAATCAAATCCCGTTTATGCAAATCTGACAGTAGAAGCGCTAGCCAATCAAACCGCGTGTAAGCAGGGAGAACCAGACCGCAGTTCATTTCCTCATATTCCAAACGAGAAATTACGGTAGCAAATCACCCGGTTCTTTACGACCAGAACTATTAACGGGATACAAACCGGAGGAACCAGGCATGGAGGGAGGTGGCAGAGACAGTGGGTGAAACTGGTAGGTTTTCGCCTGTTTGGGGAGTTTATAGATATATATATTGCTCGCATAAAATCCCCGGGTTTTTTTGCTTTGTATGTCGGGGGCGGGAGATTCATGTGATTGGTTGTTGGTCGCGTTGCTCGCAAAAAATCCCCAAGCTTTCAGACACGCCCAGCTCCAAGATTTTCAAGATTTTTGAAAAGCTGCTGTGTGGACGTACCGTGAGGTGGAACGGTGTGCTGGACGACAGTGCGTGCACACATCGGGGCTCCGCCCACTGTACCCATAGAGTCCAGTAGAGGGCGGAGCCTATGAGAGATATAACACCGGGTTATGTATTGTAACCCTTGTTATATTAACACAGGCGGAGCCCTCTACCTTGGGGCACTGTCTGTCCTATACCGCTCGCTGAAGAGTAAGGATGGTGGTCAGGAGGCGAGGCCTCCTTTTATACGGAAGTGAGATGCGCACGCATTCAGGTAGGCCCGCCCCGGGGCCGGCTATGTCTATAGAAATCTCAGTAGGTGAATGCTTGCATGATAAGATAGTACTCATAGAGTCCAGTAGAGGGCTCCGCCTGTGTTAATATAACAAGGGTTACAATACGTAACCCGGCGTTTTGGCTCTATGAAACCTAATGTACTTATATGATTCTGTTTTCTTCAAGGTTGTGTCTTCTTGGTCGAATGCACTTATTGTAAGTCGCTTTGGATAAAAGCGTCAGCTAAATGAAAATGTAATGTAATGAACTGCTTGTTTCGTTGCTTGAGAAGCTTGTGGACAGGTTTGTTTATACTAGTACAGTTTTAGGGACACAAAAGTTAGGGGGGCAGCTGGGGGGGCAAGGCTCTACAGTGGGGGGGCAACTGCCCCCCGAGCAGATTTTTTTTTAAATGTTGAAGTGAAATGCATCAATCTGGTGCACTTTGAGCACAAAATGAATTTATGGACACAGCTCTCAACACTCATATGAAAGGGAGCTGTATACTTTTCAATAATCCAAACATCTTCAGAATATGATCACAACCAATAACAAATCATTTAGTTAGTTAGCATTCTTTCTTTTTATTTATGCATATTTGACTAATCACTCCCCTTTTAAACTGTTTTTTTTACTGTCCTATAGTACACATTGGAATGATTTCTTACTTTATTTTTAGTAAGATACTAGGCTATGTTAAATAGATAAAGGTTCTCTCTCTCTGTCTCGCTCGCTCACAGATGCTGTGTGCTCCTCCGTGGCGATGACGGCTTGCGTTAAAAAATAATAATAAACATAGGCCTATTTGTAAAGTGGGGGGACAAAAACGGGATGTCGAAAAGTGTCACGGTTAAACTCCTTATGAAGTGATGAGATGCCGCTCCACATTGCTTTTCTTCCCGACTGAGCGTTTCACATGTGTGTATGAGAGATTTTTACATATGTCTATAAATTATTTTGGTTTCAGTTGTGTGTGTGTGAGCAGGCTCGGATAGGCCATCGGGAGATTCTGGACTTTTCCCGGTGGGCCGCTGCCGTTGGTGGGCTGCTGCCGTTGGTGGGCTGCTGCCGTTGGTGGGCTGCTGCTTTCGGTGGGCCGCTGGCTCTGGCATAGGTGGGACGTGGACTTTCACAGCGCCGCTGCGCCGGTACCGCACCCAGGATCGATTCCGGCCTGAGGTCCAAAAATATAATAATAATCTCCCGTTCATCGCGTCCATTCGCGACCCACCTATCACATCTCTGCCCCACACTTTGAGAAACACTGGGCTAAGCTAACGTTGTATATGCTCCGTCCACACTCACAACAACGGCCTATAGCCATAAATAAACCAGCGACTGTATTCACCATGACACAGACAGTCTGTGGTTTGTACTTGTTTAACTTTTGTCTAGTTTCTGAACAGATATGAGGAGCTGTGAGCTCTGAGTGCTAAGAGCTAACGGCTGATGTTTTGGTTTTGTGGTTCGCATTGAAGATGACGTCACGGCAGTTTTATGCAGCGTCGCTCTGCCAGGCCGAACAGTTGATCGCCCCGCCTACACTGCGTTACTATAGTTACTACCCCAGGTACTAAACTGTAATGGAAACGCAGCATAAAGTGAGCCTGGCCTACCAAGGCCTAACCATACCGTACTAAGCCGTGCTAGGTCCTGCAGTGGAAAAGCGCCATTAGTTCACAGGTTTATCCTGACACTTAAAGTGGACTGAAGCCCTGTTGCCGTGACGTTATAAAGGTTGTAGGACAGCCTACCTATGAAGTTGTCCAAACTGTTGTATAAACGTGCCTCTGGCCCAGTTTTTGAGCCAAAGATGGAGATGGTTTTGTGAAAGAGGGCCATGTCCCTAAGGGTTGAGTTGAGCAGTCCTCGGTGGGATGAAGTCAGTTTCTTTTCACCCGGCTCCTGATCCATTTGTGAAACCATACAAGCGTAACTGATTGATTTCCCTGAATGAATATAAAAGGAAGTCTCAATTTTAGAGAGGGGTCTGCCTGCAGACCTCCACTCTCAGGACAGTTCCGGTGCAGACCTCCACTCTCAGGACACCTCCACTCTCAGGACAGGAAGTGCACGCTAAGAATTCCAAAATAAAATCACCACTATCAGTACAGTGCCACTTTCCAAACAGGAAATGCACGCAAATACAAAATAAAATCGGATCTTGACGGATCGTGACCTGATCGTGACACTTATTATATACATATGTATATATCTATATATATATATAGATACGGACACCTTGTATTGTTGTTACTATCAGTACAGCCGCAGCGCCACTTTCCGAACAAGAAATGCACGCAAATACAAAATAAAATCGTACTGACACTTATTATCAAGATAGATATATATTTATTTATATATATAAATACGACATCTTGTATTTTAGTTACACCCGCTAGACAACAGTGGAAGGTTCGAGAAACAACCGTGTTTGCCGGGTGCACCGCGGCGGAGGTGGGGAGGTTCCAGCTGGGGGGGGGGGAGGGCTGGACACCGGCCGTGGGGGGACACCCAATGTCCCCGGTAGAAACCGGGTGAAATAGCCAAAAAAATGCAAAATAATAAAACCGGGGAAAAGTGAAAAAAAGTGTCCGAAAATAGGCACTCGTGAGGCGGGCAGAGTCCCCTGTCAACTCCCGTTACATCCCTCCATGGTGTCATTTGAGCGAAAAACTTTTACAAGAACCAGGCTGGGGGGCAGTGGCGCAAGCAGGGGAGGGCCAGGGGGGGCCATGGCCACCCTGATATATTTGTTGGCCCCCCCACTGGCCCCCCCCTGCTGGCGCCCCTGCACACACCACCTCGCGAGTCACGTATGCGTCGTAGTTTATCTGATATTTAACAACAAATACACAGCCAGTCGCTTGATTTGAGCTTCCAACGCTCATACTAAAGCCCCTCCCTCTCCCTCTGCTACCATGGTAACACTCTGATACTCGGCGCACCACTCTGATACTTGCGCGCACCACTCTGATACTCGCGCACATCACTCTGAGATTCGCACAGACAGCAGCAGGTTGCAGCAAAACGTTTCTTTCTACTGACTTTTCTACTGACTTGACACAAATCCACCAGACTTCTAGAAGGTAAGTCATATACGTTCGTTGCCTGTTAAGCCCCACAACACTTTAGGCTTTAGTGTGTTAGCTTTAGGTAGCAAAAAACGGAGATATGCTTACCTTTAGCTGTTATTCTGATCAAAATGTGTGTTCAATGGCATTAAAACGAGAAAAACGCTGGAAGACCTGGAAAACAGGCTCGGGGCTCAGTAAAGGCTGGCTTGGCTTCAGGTATAATTCGTCTAAACACACTTTGGCAGCTATCCTAGTTAGCGTTAGTTTAGCTTGCTAAGCTAACATTAGCTGATGTCAGTATGCTGAGCTGGTGTAATGCGTAGACTACTATTAATCACTGCTGTGTGTAATGTCAATTTGCAGAAAATGAAGAGAAATTCAACAGACATATTTTCTTATTTTAAGAAGAAGATGAGTAAAGGAGAGACAGAGCTGGCAGGGGAGCAGCAGCATAGGGCTAGTGAGGAGATGGCCATACATGCTAGAAAGTACATGTGGAACTCTTTTTAGTAAAAGTGAAACTAAAACGTAAGTACAGTTTTATTAATGTGATTGTGACCTTAGTAATCATTTAAGTCTTCTACACACTTTAGGTCTGCAGCTCCTTCAAAATGATGGCTCCTTCCCTGATGGCTTCCTCAGGATTGTAGCTGACATCCTCGTGGATTCATCTTCTTATTACAGACACATGCATTTCCTAACATTCGGTCTATATGCTGTAAAATGTATTATCTCTTCGATTTACACACGGCATCTATTGCACGTCTGTCCGTCCTGGGAGAGGGATCCCTCCTCTGTTGCTCTCCCTGAGGTTTCTCCCATTTTTTCTCCTTTAAACTGTGGGTTTTCTCTGGAAGTTTTTCCTTGTACGATGTGAGGGTCTAAGGACAGAGGGTGTCGTTTTTCTCATACTGATATTCTGAACAATCTGTGCTGTTGTATTTGCTGTAAAGTGTCTCTACTGTTGGCTAATTTTATTATATGTACAGCACTTTGGCTCGACCAAAAATCGTTTATAAATGTGCTATATAAATAAAACTTGATTTGATTTGAAACGAGAATCTATGCAGTTTTTCCTCTTCTGTGTTCTGAGGTTATGAGCCGACCATTAGTCAAGTTTGTTTTCATAATGTTCTGTATGCTAATTTAAAAAAGGGTAACCAGTTTGTTTATAAAGTATAAATATACATTTTCAAAACAAATGGAATACAAGCTATATGTATTACTTTCACCACAGTGGCCTAATCTAAACAAATATAAATATGTCTCGTCACCTATTTTCTGTCTAATACTAAAAGGTGGTGTTTTGTATCATTTATAGGGCTGTCAGTCGATTAAAATATTTAATCGCGATTAATCGCATGATTGTCCATATTTAATCGCGATTAATCGCAAATTAATCGCACATTTTTTATCTGTTCTAAATGTACCTTAGAGGAATATTTTTCAAGTTTTTAATGCTCTTATCAACATATGAGTGGACAAATATGCTTTATGCAAATGTTTATTATCATTTGAACAATGACAAATATTCTCATGAATATTAAACACAACAACCTCTGAACATTACAAATATTCGCCTCAATTCAACCTGGAACCTCTCTCATACAATAATACAATACAAAGTGTGTGTGTGTGTGTGTGTGTGTGTGTGTGTGTGTGTGTGTGTGTGTGTGTGTGTGTGTGTGTGTGTGTGTGTGTGTGTGTGTGTGTGTGTGTGTGTGTGTGTGTGTGTGTGTGTGTGTGTGTGTGTGTGTGTGTGTGTGTGTGTGTGTGTGTGTGTGTGTGTGTGATGGATCGTTGGAGCTATGTGCAACTCAAGTCATATGCTCGAACGGGAGCTGCCTGGACGCTGCAATCATGTTGCACTATCCGTGCTGAGTGTGCTGACTTTTCGTACAATGTCCCACTGTCTGGCTTCCTGCATAAAGTCAAGTGCTCGGCGCAGTTGTGGCGAAATGTCGCTCCTCTGTTTTCATTTAAACAGCTCCTTATATCCGTTAGCGCAGCTAGCTAGCACCAGATGCTAACAACAACAATGCACGTAAGGTCTCTCTCTCGCTCGCTCGCTCGGGCCACACACACCCTCCCGGTCCTCCCGATGGCCAGTCGGTGCCTGCCGGTGAGCGTGGAAGTGTGGTCTGCTGCAAGCGGGCGGCAGGATGCTGTCAGCATCAGCTTGTAGATGGTATTTTAAACTCGATGCGCTCTGAAACTACGGGGCGGCCGAGGAAAAAAAATACACATGCGTTAATTGCGTTAAAATAATTAGTGGCGTTAATTTTTTTTTGCGTTAACGCGTTAACTTGACAGCCTTAATCATTTATAATGTTTTGAATTTGCTATAAAGGTCAATAATAGATGGTGTTTTTGTGTTCAATCACAGTATGTATTTACCATTTTATACCCCTGTTTTTGGGTTCTGTTGAAATAAAATAGTCATGTTTTAAAACTTGATTTAATGAAGTCATGTCAATCATCGTTGATCCCAGTGTGACACAAACAGCTTTGTTCAGTCTAAAACAATTTATAACCTAGAGACATAATATAACTGAAGAACATGTTGTGTATTGTATGTGTTGAGAATGCTGAACATTTTGTGCCTTACAATAAAGGAACTTATTTAAATTAAGCTGTATTTGTCTTTTTAAAAGGAAAGAACAACTACCATATATAAAAAACAAAACAATAAATCACCAACACATGTATACATAACACAAAACAAGGTTATTTTAAATGTTATTTGAAGTAAAATGTTAACTATCCGTATTATATTCACTTCAGATGAATAGTATCAGAAAATGTAAAATAAGAAACCAAAGTATATCAGTAGGTGATTCTCTTTGCCATTGTTTTCATCTAGTCTATACTTTTACAACAATTAAATGCTTGGTTTTGGTGGGCCACCCCAAGATTTTCAGTGGCCCCATTTGGCCACCCCTATGATACATTTCTGGAGGCGCCACTGCTGGGGGGGTCAAAAGGGCTTGACCTAGGCCGACCCAAAGTGCACGGTGGGCGGACTCATCACCTCCGTGATGAGTCTCCATTGTGATTTGAAAACTTCCATCAAACGAGTCCTTCGGTGGGCGGGAAAAAAAACGCGTCAGAATCGTCACTTCCTGTACTGACAGTGGAGGTGTCCTGAGAGTGGAGGTCTGCACCGGAACTGTCCTGAGAGTGGAGGTCTGCAGGCAGGCTCCCATGCAATTTTAGGGTGTGAAACACAATTTGGTGCATATTTCAGAACAACACTAGTTAATTTCACCATAAAAACTAGCTATTAGTGATGTGTCGGTCGCGAACGAGCCGGTTTTTTTTTTTTGCGGAGGGATCTAGATCGGCTTGAAGGCACATTATGCAATGTGCAATGTGCACATTATCCCGCTTATTACATGGCCACATTCTCAACAAAGTAACGACATGACTCCCAATATTAATTGAAATGCTTTTATGGATTTAGAAAATGATTTTATTGATTTAAAAAATAGTTTTATGTATTGATTTAAATCGACATGCATCCGCTAAGAAAAATAGTCCGTTGTTACTGTTTGAACTAACGTAGCAACGGCAGGAACTGCTTCGATAGCGTTTTTGAGGAGCTTTTTGATTACAGATTTGAAAACATCGTTGCTTGCTTTAAAAGTAGCACAATTCATGATGTCAAACCTTGGAAAGTATCTAGATATCCCTGCCCTAATGCCAAAGTCACTGCCAACTGAATATGTGTCGCCGTTTGATGTCTATGTCTGGACCGCTGCGTAAAAAGGAGGGTTTCTGCCCCATTACTTCTCTTCTTACTTCTATAAGAATAAAACACGGAGGACGGAGATCTCTTTTTCTCCCCCTCTTCTGACAGCCCAGCAGCTGATCTCAGAGCAGGGGGGCGTGGTCAGTTGCAGCTCACAGAATCAGCCCCCTGCAAAAACAGCGCTGGAAAGAGCAAATAGAGCGAAATGAGGCATGGCTAAAATGCAGGATCTGTTTGGTATTTTGAAAAAAAAACTATATTTATATACTTTATATAGGTCGATACAGTAGCCCCTTTTTAAAAATAGTTTTTATAGGTGTTGCTATCTGTTTTGTGTAGCGTGGTTCGACAAGCAAGTCAATGCATTCATTGGGTGGTATCAGAGAGTTACACGGGTCTGTACATGCAATGAAAACAATTGGCCACAGCAAATCATTTATATTAATGTCATTTTTACTTTTGAATACTTCAGTACAAAGGTTGTATTGACTAATTTAAGTGATATATGTGTATACATATAATTAGTCAAAACAGGGCTACATTTGATTTAATTAAAAGGTATAATATGTGGTAAACTGAAGAGCCGTTTGGGAGCCGAAAGAGCCGGCTCTTCTTGGTGAGCCGAGCCAAATGATCCAGTTCACCAAGAAGAGCCGGAATTCCCATCACTACTAGCTATATTTAATAATGTGAAATGGTCAGCTTCATTCATTTGCTTCTTGTTAACTGTTTTGATAATTAGGAACAGTCACTTCCATTTCCCTGCTGTTACGATGCATTCTCATTTTACATGTTGAATCAACACACTCTCACTCCATAATCGTCCAGGAGCGACGTTTGGTCAGTGTCCGTGGCGTGCAGTTGTGACGCTCCTAGGCTCCTTCAGCTTCATAAAGGGACGCAAATAGCTTTCAACTGATTGCAATGTATTCCCATCTGTGGCGGGATTTGACGCTCATGGAAGCAAGGCATTCGTTTGTGTCGGCTGCCCTTAAAGGCAATGTGAGCGTCCATTCCCATTGGATAACGGAGAATTGTACACCCGGAAGTAAGTATTCCCCTTACTGTTGATTGATTTTACAGTGATATCTGCACTACTCATCGACTAAAAAACACCAGATTATCCTTGTTAATTACACAACATTGATTGGTTTAAATTGTGTGCAATGCTTTTGTATTTTTCCACTTCGATTCGGAGAAACAAATATTTTTTCGGAGTAAAGGATAGCAGAAGACACTACACTACCCAGAATCCCCAGCTATCGTTTGGACTACACCATGTGCTCTGTTTGACAAACCCCGTGATTAGTTCTCAAGCTCTGTGATTGGTTGACCTCCAACTGCATTCAATATGAAAAAAAACGTTTCGTAAAAGATAAAATCATACTTTATTCAGCAGTGCTTGCTTTACTCTTTGAAAGTCATCACATGAATGCATTGTAATAAATGGTTCGGCTGCATTAAATATATTACACATCTGTCGTAGTTCTTTATTTTTATTTATCTACAGAGATCGGGCTCAGAATAGACCGGAAACTATTCTTTTACCGTTCAGTTTGAATTTCACAATAAAGTTAGTAGTAATATTTTGTTTTGATATTATTGTTTTTTATTAACTACTAGACCACTGGGTCATGTTAAGACCATCTTTTCTGTTTTGCTGTGGGTTTTTTCCATCGCTTTTGTGTTACAAATATCAAAACAATAACTAAATATATCCGTCGTAAACTAAACCAGAAACAGCAGTATATTTTATTTTGTTAACACTGTAAACTTGACAGCTTTTTAACCCAAACCACCTACTGGTTAAAGCACGTTATTACACGTTTAGAGTAATGCAATGCAGGAAGATTGTGTTGCTTTTTAATGACTGTTTAAAATGCCTTTTTCTTAATGTCTTTTATTATTATTAACTACTTGTTACTTGTTGCTAGGGACGCTGCTATCGATATTATTTCTGTTATGTTGTGTAACTGTTTAATGGTGTTATCTTTATTGCAACCCCCTTCCCCGTCAATGTATAGTGTTGGTCCACAACGCAAACGTATTAGTTTAACAAAATCCGCATCTAAAATTGTGGCATAGATAGCCTACGTTATTTTCCCCTGTGCAATTCTCCATTTACTCAACAATAACACATAATTATCCTTGTGTTTATTTATTTGTTTGATTAATAAACACAAGTTGGAGTCCGTCAGGACCAAGGGTCGGAGCAGCTAATTTGCTTCAGAGAATTTTACACCCGGAAGTAAGTATTCTCTCCGCTTCGCTTGACAAACCCCGTGATAGTCCTCAAGCGCTGTGATTGGAGAGTGTGCTCCGAGGGTTACGCCGAGCGTCGAACAGCACTTGAAATGGGATGGAACCACGGCAGACTGTCCAAAACTGGATTTGAACGACTGTTGACCAACACTATACATTGACGGGGAAGGGGGTAGCAATAAAGATAACACCATTAAACAGTTTCACAACATAACAGAAATAATATCGATAGCAGCGTCCCTAGCAACCACCTTGGTAACAATGAAAACGTTCTATGGACGCAATTTCCTGAAGTAATCTTCGTAATAACTAGCAAACTAAAGATCATGTACATCCACTGCACACATAATCTGAAATAACAACTCATATTTCTCGCATCAAATGACATCAAAACGCATTTTAATGGCCAAACTAACTTTAAAAAAGGCATTTTCCACCGAGAATAAAACGAAGTTCGGCCATGTTTTTTTTTTCTGCAGGGAGAAATTTGAAGATCACGTGACATAGACGCCAGCCATTGGAATGAATGGTGAAAAAAAACGGGGTTTGTCAAACAGAGCACATGGTGTAGTTCTAAACGATAGCTGGGGATTCTGGGTAGTGTAGCGTCTTCTGCCATCATTTACTCCGAAAAAATATTTGTTTCTCCGAATCGAAGGGGAAAAATACAAAAGCATTGCACACAATTTAAACCAATCAATGTTGTGTAATTAACAAGGATAATCTGGTGTTTTTTAGTCGATGAGTAGTGCAGATATCACTGTCAAATCAATCGACAGTAAGGGGAGTAAGGGGAGTTCCGGGTGTACAATTCTCCGTTATCCAATGAGAATGGACGCTCACATTGCCTTTAAGGGCAGCCGACACAAACGAATGCCGTGCTTCCATGAGCGTCAAATCCCGCCGCAGATGGGAATACATTGCAATCAGTTGAAAGCTATTTGCGTCCCTTTATGAAGCTGAAGGAGGCTAGGAGCGTCACAACTGCACGCCACGGACACTGACCAAAAGTCGCTCATGGACAATTATGGAGTGAGAGTGTGTTGGTTGAATAGGCACAGGCACTGACCCATACTCTACCAGTATGATATAGTAATGTTCATACCAGGGTAGGATTTTCAACGGCGGCCATTACGGCCATGCCGTCATTGCCCCTCGGTCTGGCCGTGAAGCCCCGAAAATAATTGTATGTCCTACGGCCACCATGGCCTGTGTGCCCCTGATACTGTTAAAATCTCGAAGTTGCTTTTAAAGCGTCAGAACAGTGGTTTCAGAACTCCATAATGCTGCGTTCACAATGGACGCGATGCGAATATTCTCAACTCTCTAACCGCTGGAGTTTCACCCATGGTTTCACCGCGGCTTTCAGCTGTGTTTACTCCTGTCATTCAAACAGGACGCGCCGGAGAGGGGGCGGGGTTTATATCCATGTAAATACTGTGGTGGAAACCAACTACGACAAAATTAACCTATTTTACCGTGATTTAATTGTAATACACGTTTCAAGATGATGCCGAAGTAACTAAATACTGATAACGGTTAGTAAAAACCATGCTTTGACAAGTGTGCAGACAAGACGGCAGGCAAAAAACTTTTAAAATGCGTGTTTTCAGAATGGAGCGATCTCCATTCGATCAGATTAGGCTAAACTAACCTGTATCTGCTCCGTCCAAACTCACAACAACGTCCTAAAGACAGAATTAAAGCAGCGACTGTATTCGCCATGACACAGACAGGCTGTGGTTTGTACATGTTTAACTTTTGTCTAGTTTCTGAACAGATATGAGGAGCTGTGAGGAGTTGATTAAAGAGACACACACACACGCACATGCACACACCCACACTTTTGCATTTCAAAGTACAGTTGTTCATACAGTTGAATGTTTGAGCTTCACTGTGCACTGCTGAATAATGTATGTGCAGAGTTTGACCCTTGAAGGCTTTTTCTTCTGCTCTGAAATTGAATATATTTGTTACATATTAATAGAATTTTAGATTTTTTGATTTGATTTTGGATTTGTGAATGGGAGTAGTAGTAGATGGAAAAAATACCAAACACTAATTATTTAAAGTAAGGCAAGGCAAGGCAAGTTTATTTATATAGCACTTTTCAACACAAGGCAATTCAAAGTGCTTTACAAAAAATGAAAGACATTAAGAAAATGGCATTTAAAATCAGTCATTAAAAAGAAAAGCTAATAAAATAAACATTAAAAGAAAAAATACATGGATAAAAGTTACAGTGCAGTCTAAGATAGGAATAGTTCAACCCTTTCATGCATGAATTATTAAAGCCTCAGTCAGGATTGTTTTACCAAGTGTTTTTATTGCTCTTGGGGCATGAAAAACAAGATTTGAACTTTTTTTTTTTTAATCTAGTTTTTTCAAATAGATTTGTATATGTCCACTCAGGTAGACAGTATGCATTCAGGGTTTGAACTGAAGAGATGTACATTTTGAAAAAAGGATAAATAAAGATGTGCAAACTTAAAATTACATTATAATAACATAAGTATATTGATTTACGGCCCTACAAGATATTGCAGATGAAGTATTTTCAAGAATAACCAGGGCCAGGGGCCAATTTGAGGCCCCACGCACAGTTATTTGATGAGTGCTATGTGGAGCCTCGCAGCGGCGAAACCGTGCCGCGCCACCCTAATTGCGCCACATAAGCGCATAGGTGCGCCTCAGATGAGGCCCCCCTCCGCAAGGCGTGGCCCCCTCCACAAGGTGAGGTCCCACACAGTCTGCATGATCTGCCTGTAGGGAGGGACGGCCCTGGGAACAACAGCAGCAGTACCAGTATGAATTGTAGTTGAAATATAGCCAGTGATGATGCATGACGTCCACTGTAGTGGACAGGTGGTTAACCATGATTTCCTGCAAACATAAAATCAATACTTTGATAATTTATGAATTATATGATTCCTTAGTTGTTACTTGATGTCACCACATTTTTTATACCTGCAGGGGACGCTTTCCATAAAAGGATTGGCAAGATATAGATGGGTGACTTGGTCCATGTGGCTTTCTGTCATCCATCTTAGTTTAGAGACATGTATCATGCACTTACACTGACTTGGCACTGAGTGGCAGTGTATGGGATGATGCAATAGGGTCCTTTAGTGGCTGATGGTGCAACTATGCAAAAAAAACAATGCATATACAAGAAAATACCTTTTGAATAGCTGTCCACTGTAGTGACCTCTATGCATGAAAGGGTTAAAAGCAGCGACAAAAAGAAAAGTCTTCTTGCTGGATTTAAAAGTAGTCAGATTTGCAGCGGACCTGCAGGTTTCTGGGAGTTTGTTCCAGATATTTGGAGCATAATAACTGAACGCTGCTTCTCCATGTTTAGTTCTGACTCTGGGGACAGAAAGCTGACCAGTCCCTGAAGACCTGAGAGATCTGGATGGTTCATAATTTAGCAGGAGGTCAGAAATGTATTTTGGGCCTAAACCATTCAGTGCTTTATAAACCAGTAGCAGTATTTTGAAATCTATTCTTTGACACACAGGAAGCCAGTGTAAAGACTTCAGAACAGGAGTGATGTGATCCACTTTCTTAGTGTTAGTGAGGACTCGAGCAGCGGCGTTCTGAATCAGCTGCAGCTTTCTAATAGATTTTTTAGTGAGACCTGTGAAGACACCATTACAGTAGTCCAGTCTACTGAAGATAAAAGCATGGACAAGTTTTTCCAAATCCTGCTGTGACATTAGTCTTTTAATCCTAGATATATTCTTTAGGTGATAGTAGGCTGATTTAGTAACTGTTTTAATGTGACTGTTGAAACTCAGGTCAGAGTCCATGACTACACCTAGATTTCTGGCTTTATCTGTTGTTTTGAACATTGCAGACTGAAGCTCAGCGCTAACTTTTATACGTTTATAAGTAGAGTATTTCATTTTATATACGGTAATACTCAGGAGGCGTAGGCCTATATGATGATTGTGATAAGTGATTCGTTTTCCATGTCATTCATGTGTTTTTCTTATCAGAAAGTGAAGTTATTTATTTGTAAGCTCCAATTCCAAATGTTTCCCTCAATGGCCTTTGTGCCCTGGCATGGGCCTTTGCGCCCTGAAAAAATGTGTGACACCAAAGGCCAAAATGACGAAAATCCAAGCCTGGTTCATACATTAGGCCAGTTTACAGTGGTGACTGGTCATTTGGGGCAGGCACAGCTCCACCTACTCTCAGCAGAAATTAATTATAATAATAATTCAAAAAATATGTCTAACATGTATGTTAAATATATTTTAAGATCATGTTTAGTCGTCTGATTCGTCTCTACATTGCTGTTTTAGTCTGCGTTCTTCTAATTAGTGTCCACAGTGTACCTATTGAGCCGGGTGTTGGAGCCACCACCTGAAAGGCACCTTTAGTTTTTAGATGAGACCGTGGGACAGCCAGTAGGCCCTGGTCTGAATTCCTAAGTGACCTACTGGCGATGTAAGGATGGAGAAGGTCACAAATATATTTCGGTGCAATTCCATGTAGGGCTCTATGTAATAACCAAGACCTTAAAATCAATTCTAAAATGAGTGGGGAGCCAAAGTAAGGATTTTAAAATTGGTGTAATGTGTGTCATCCTGCTTGACCTGGTTAACAGTCTTGCAGCAGCATTCTAGACCATTTGTAGACGGTTGAGAGATGACTTGCTGAGACACGTGAAAATGGAGTTACAATAATCGAGCCAGGATGATATGAAAGCATGAATGATCATTTGAAGCTGCGCTAATTGTTATGATTCTGTTTAGTTTTGGTTTTGTTGTGTGCTCTCTTTGTGTTTTTTCCTCTCTCCCCCCTCCCTTCTCTGTTTTCCTCTGCAGGGCTGGTGTGTGACAGGGAGTTGGCTGGCTCCTCCCAGTAGCAGACGAGGCACACCTGTTTCCACTCACCTCTTCACCTGTAGATATAAAAGCCCGGTCCTCATGCCACTTCCCTGCCAGATAATTCCTTTGTGTTTCGACCCTCCGGTGTGTCTCGCTGCTCTCCTCGTCCCTATGATCTGTTGCTTGGATTTTCTGCCTCCTGTTCCTGACGTCTCCGTGCCAGCCAGCTTCCTGCCTCCACTGCCGTTTTTTCTGTGCCTCTGCTTAAAATAAACGTTTTGTTTTTGACCATCTCTCTCTAAGTCTTTTGCTTTGGGGTCCAATATCTCTAGGCCGTGACAGAATTATCTGGCCAAAGTATGGACCCCGCAGAGACTGAGAGATTTAAGCAGGCTCTTTCCACACAGGGAGCTCGTGTGGGGCAACACGAACAAGCTCTGCAAGGAATCATGGAATCCCTCCACAACCTTACTGCCGGTGTTACTCAGCTCAGCGGCCGCTTGGACCAGTCTTTCACCCAGCTCAACGTTCTGACGGCTCCTGCACCACCGCCTCCAGCTCCAAATATTCCAGTCATTCATCCCGTTCAACCCCGTGAACCATTCATCCCCACCCCAATTTAGAGACAATGGACGTCCATTCTCTGGAGACATCTGACAGTGGTGCGGTTACCCAAAGTGACAGACCTAATTTTACCTCTATTTAGAGGCAATGGACGTCCACTCTCGGGAGAGAGATCTCCAGCATGTGTCCCTGAAATGGGGACTCAGGTTATTTCACACATCCAGGACAGAGACTGGGGAAATCACCTTTCTGTGGCCCCTCCAAGACCCCCAAAGGACAGACTAGAGACCTCCAGCATGTGTCCCTGAAATGGGGACTCAGATTATTTCACACCTCCAGGAGAGACCGCGAAATCCACCTCTCTGTGGCCCCTCACAGACCACCAAAGGACGGACTACAGACCTCCAGCATGTCTCCCTCACATGGGCACTCTGCTTATTTCACACCTCCAGGAGAGAGACCAGTAATTGCACCTCTCTGTGGCCCCTCCAAAAGCCCCAAAAGACGGACTAATGATCTCCAGCATGCCTCCATTACTTGGGCACTTAGGTTATTTCACACCTCCAGGAGAGAGACCAGTAATTTCACCTCTCTGTGGCCCCTCAAAGAGCCCCAAAGGACGGACTAATGACCTCCAGCATGTGTCCCTGACATGGACACCTCCATAACCTTGCACACCGTGAGTCCCCGGGCCCCCGGACTTAAGCACTCCCCCACGGACTAAACCCAGATGATCACACCCTCAAGAACCTCGTGCCCCTGGGAACCTTAAAGGGGGGGTGGAGTTTGCGGTGCTTTATCGTCCGCCCTTATGCTTCCTACAGAGGACACGTGACTACCAGACATTCAGACACTTCTAGGTGTATGGAATGCTTGTATGGAAGTCATTCATTTTGGGTTTTTGTCAGAGGATGCGTGCTTAAGTTTGGGTCCCTTTTTCCTGTCCCTGTCACGGTGCGCATGGAGGTGAGAGCACTTTGTGCACTGTGGAGGATGTTCTCATGGCCCTGGTAACACTTAAAGGTGATGGATTTTGTGGTGCTTTACTGTCCGCCCACCAGCATCAATATTCGGCCTTATTCACAGCACCAGCCACCCTCCTGCGGAGGATGTTCTCATGCTCCTGCTAACCCTTTTAAATAGCTTGATACTACCACTGCACTTTACAACCCAGAAATAATGTTTAAATTGTCGGGAAAAGTGTTTTTAAACGTCTGGAAGAGATTTTTAGCCTGTCATTTTGCAAGATATCATTTAACATTGAAGCTCTCCTGGAGATGGACAGAATATGTCCATTTCCAGGAGAGCTAAGTGTTTCAAAGGCGGGGAAAAGTTGTTTAAAATAGTCTGATACTTCCAGGGCGCATCACCACATTTTACAAGCCAGGGAAGGTGTCTGAATCCTGGGTAAACTTTGTTTAAATAGTATGATACCTCCAGGGCGCATCACCACATTTTACAAGCCAGGGAAGGTGTCTGAATCCTGGGTAAACTTTGTTTAAATAGTCTGATACCTCCAGGGCACATCACCGCATTTTACAAGCCAGGGAAGGTGTCTGAATCCTGGGTAAACTTTGTTGAAATAGTCTGATACCTCCAGGGGGCATCACCGCATTTTACAAGCCAGGGAAGGTGTCTGAATCCTGGGTAAACTTTGTTTAAATAGTCTGATACCTCCATGGCGCATCACCGCATTTTACAAGCCAGGGAAGGTGTCTGAATCCTGGGTAAACTTTGTTTAAATAGTCTGATACCTCCAGGGCGCATCACCGCATTTTACAAGCCAGGGAAGGTGTCTGAATCCTGGGTAAACTTTGTTTAAATAGTCTGATACCTGGCACTGTATCAACCCCTGGGAATCTTCAACGTTATTAAAATGTTTTTTTATTTATTTAATTATCACACGATTTTTACAAAAACAGTATACACAATATGCATAATAAACATAATAAAAACATGATTAGCGGGGGCCCGGGGGCCATATTAGCCGTCTAACTTGTACGGTGCACCGGGGGAAAAAGGCTGAGTCCACGTCCCCTACCCCCACATCAGGAGTATCAACCGGCCCTGAAGAAGAGGTATCGCTGCTCTCCGCCCCTGAGCCCTCTTCGGAGGTATCTGACGGCGGTAGAACTCCTTCCGATGATGCTGCTGCTGCAGCTGCTGCCGCCCTGAACATGGAGCGGATCTTCAATCCCTCCTTTATTCCAGGCGTATTCACGTAGAACCGGTCTGCAGTGCTTACGTCGTGACACATAAACCTGGCGAGAATCGACCTGCTTTCTGGATCTTGGTGATGCTTTATATTGTCAGCTAGGGCAGTGCACAGGATTGTGAAGGTGACGGCTGTTTCTAGCCCAGCATCAGCCCAAGCCCTCTTCAAGTGAGTGTTCAGGTTCCTGGAGGCATGCTTCCCCGTTGTGAAAAGGAAGAATTCATTCTGAGGACCCGACAAGCCCTCTTTTATCCCCATCCACCGCATGACCCAGCTAAACTCCTTTACTGTAAGTGTGGCGGAGTGGTGAGGGTAGGAGTTTAAAGTCTGTTGCGGACAACGCCACCTGGGGGAGTTTCGCCCCCAGGAAATTATAAAGACTAGGTCTAATACTGCTAAGGACAATCAGGTTCGTTTTACACCATGGGCAGAGACAGTTTTAAGGGTCAGAATAAGGCAAGGCAAGTTTATTTATATAGCACTTTTCAACACAAGGCAATTCAAAGTGCTTTACAAAAAATGAAAGACATTAAGAAAATGGTCATTAAAAAGAAAAGCGAATAAAATAAACATTAAAAGAAAAAAATACATGAATAAAAGTTACAGTGCAGTTTAAGATATGAATAGTTCAATTAAAAGCAGCGACAAAAAGAAAAGTCTTCAGCCTGGATTTAAAAGTAGTCAGATTTGCAGTGGACCTGCAGGTTTCTGGGAGTTTGTTCCAGATATTTGGAGCATAATAACTAAACGCTGCTTCTCCATGTTTAGTTCTGACTCTGGGGACAGAAAGCTGACCAGTCCCTGAAGACCTGAGAGATCTGGATGGTTCATAATTTAGCAGGAGGTCAGAAATGTATTTTGGGCCTAAACCATTCAGTGCTTTATAAACCAGCAGCAGTATTTTGAAATCTATTCTTTGACACACAGGAAGCCAGTGTAAAGACTTCAGAACAGGAGTGATGTGATCCACTTTCTTAGTGTTAGTGAGGACTCGAGCAGCGGCGTTCTGAATCAGCTGCAGCTTTCTAATATATTTTTTAGTGAGACCTGTGAAGACACCATTACAGTAGTCGAGTCTACTGAAGATAAAAGCATGGACAAGTTTTTCCAAATCCTGCTGTGACATTAGTCTTTTAATCCTAGATATATTCTTTAGGTGATAGTAGGCTGATTTAGTAACTGTTTTAATATGACTGTTGAAACTCAGGTCAGAGTCCATGACTACACCTAGATTTCTGGCTTTATCTGTTGTTTTGAACATTGCAGACTGAAGCTCAGCGCTAACTTTTATACGTTCTGCCTTGGCTCCAAAAACCATTACCTCAGTTTTATCTTTGTTTAATTGGAGAAAGTTCTGACACATCCAGTCATTGATTTGTTCAATGCACTTACTCAGTGTTTGAATTGGAGCATAGTCTCCTGGTGAAATTGTTACATACATTTGTGTGTCATCCGCATAGCTATGGTAACTTATTTTGTTGTTCTTCATTATCTGAGCCAGTGGTAGCATGTAGACGTTAAAGAGAAGAGGCCCCAAGATGGAGCCTTGAGGTACCCCACATGTCATATTTGTCAACTCAGATGTGTATTTACCTATAGAAACAAAGTTGTTTCTGTCCTTTAAGTAGGATTCAAACCAATTTAGAACTGTTTCCGAAAGTCCCACCCAGTTTTCCAGTCGGTCTAGTAATATGCTTGTGGTCAACAGTGTCAAACGCAGCACTGAGATCTAATAATACTAACACTGAAGTTCTGCCACTGTCTGTGTTTAAGTGGATGTCATTAAAGACCTTTACAAGAGCAGTCTCAGTGCTGTGGTTTGGACGAAAGCCTGACTGGAACACATCCAAACAGTTATTTAAATGCAAGAAATTACTCAACTGTTGAAAAACAACTTTTTCAATGATTTTACCTAGAAATGGGAGGTTTGATATGGGCCTGTAATTGTTCATTACTGAAGCATTTAGATTATTCTTTTTTAAGAGCGGTTTAATGACTGCAGTTTTCAGGGCCTGTGGAAAAATACCTGATGTGAAGAGATTTGTTTACTATATGAAGTAGATCTGAGGCCATGCAAGGCAAAACATCCTTGAAAAATCCTGTTGGAATAATATCAAGGCAGCAGGA
The DNA here is from genome assembly GCA_028583405.1 of Pogonophryne albipinna. Taxonomy (NCBI): domain Eukaryota; kingdom Metazoa; phylum Chordata; class Actinopteri; order Perciformes; family Artedidraconidae; genus Pogonophryne; species Pogonophryne albipinna. The sequence continues at coordinate 26,139,913 of CM053258.1, forward strand.
GGAGGATTTCAGAAGTTGTATAATGTCCTCTAGGTTTTTATCATTAATCTGATGGAATTGTGTCATGGTGCTTGAATTGATGTTAAGTGGACACAGAGACAACACATTTGCTGTTACCTGATGCAGAGGCACTGACTGCTTGTCTGATTTTCTGAATTTTGTCAGTGAAAAAGGAGGCAAAATCATTGCACGCCCTGTGGATAGAATTCAGAGGCTACGGACACTGGGGGGTTAGTTAGTCTGTCGACGGTAGCAAACAAGGCACGTGCGTTGTTTTTGTTTTTGGTAATGATGTCAGAGAAGAACGATTGTCGTGCGTTTTTCAATTCCAAATTATAAAGGCCAAGTCTCTCTTTATAGATTTCAAAGTGCACCTGGAGATTTGTTTTTCGCCACCTGCGTTCAGCTTTTCAACATTCTCTTTTTTCTGTTTTCACGGTCATGGCCTTTCTCCATGGAGATATTTTCTTACCAGTCACTTCCTTTACCTTAGTTGGAGCAATGGCATCTATAACATTTTTAATTTTTGAATTAAAATGATCTACTAGCTCATTTACTGAGATGTTAGCAGGGGCAAGTGTGGAAGAAAAATTCTGAGTAAACATTTCCCTAGTAGTTTTCAGTTAAATATCGCTTTGTGGTTATCTCTTTTTGAACATTTTTGTGAACAGAAATAGAGCTCTCAAAGAAAACACAGGAATGGTCAGAGAGTGCAACATCAGTCACCACAACCTTAGAGATATTCAGACCCTTTGAGATAATTAAGTCCAGAGTGTGCCCCTTATTGTGCGTGGGCTCCGTCACATGCTGAGTCAGTCCATAGCTATCAAGAACACAAAACAGTTATTTTGCCCCTCTGTCCTGGGGGTTGTCAACATGGATGTTAAAATCACCAACAATGACTAGACGATCAAAGTCAATACACACTATAGACAGCAGTTCAGGTAAAAGTCATCAAAAAAGCTTGCACAGTATTTGGGTGGTCTATAGATATTTAGGAACAGAGCTCGAGAGGAGCATTTCAGCTGAAGGGCCACATATTCAAAAGAAGCAAAGTTCCCATAAGATGTCTTCCTGCATTGAAGGGAATCATTGAACAGAATAGCAACTCCACCCCCTTTCTTATGCATTCTTTCCTGACTCATAAAACTAAAGTTGGGAGGTGTTGATTCGATAAGAACAGCTGCACTGTTATTTTGTTCAATCCAAGTTTCTGTTAAAAACATAAAATCGAGATTGTGCTCAATGATAAAATCATTGATTAAAAATGTTTTTCCTACCAAAGACCTGACATTTAATAAAGCTAGTTTAAGTTTGTTAAACACACTATCAGTCATGTTTTTTGTAACAAGCTGTGGCTGACATGGAATCACTGCTAAATTAGATAAACTCACACAAACGTTTGAGCGCTTCCTGTATCTAAGATGATTCACGCTCTTAATCTATTACCTATCAACACAGATATCGGCAAAGCTATAGGCAGGCAGGGCCCCGGCATGTCCTGGAAAGAGTTGAGAGTGCCATACGCCCTTGAGCCTGGACCCAGCACATATCCGTAAAAGTTTGTTGCATTTTGTACACACACATCCTTATCAGGCTTCGGAGATTGCAGATGCTTTCTTGATGAAGACGGGGGAGATGGTGCGTGTCTCTGCTTCAGTGATTTTGGTGGGCGTCGTTGAGGAGCGGGGGTAAAGGACATGCTGCCAGCCCTGCGTATCGCCTTAGTTTGGTTATTGAACTCCAGGAAGGAATCGGTGCCAACCCTCTGTATCTCCTTCATTTGTCTCCCATAATCAGAACATTCCTCAGGCGGGTGCAGTGATAATTCTTCAGGGTTTTCTGCGCGATGTGTTGTGTCTTTCTCCTGTTTTGATTCCTCTTGCTGCTTGTCCTTGGCAGAGGGAACAGATTGATGACGCAGGCAGTTGAATATGTTAGAGATAAACAATTTCACTCCTGACTTGTTCAGGCAAACTCCATTTGCCTTGAAAAGATGTCTGCGATCCCAGAAAAAGTTAAAATTGTCAATAAAATGGACAGAATGGTCAGTACAGACAGTTGAAAGCCAGGTGTTCAGTGCAAACAATCTGCTGAATCTCTCCACTCCTCTTCTGACTGGCGGTAGAGGGCCACTGATGAACACCTCTGCATTTAGAGAGCTGACAGTTTCCAACAAACATTTAAAGTCTTCTTTCAGCACTTCTGACTGTTGTTTCACAACATCATTTGTTCCAATGTGCAGTACCACATTCTTCACAGTCGGATGTTCAGCCCCAATATGCAGGATCTTCTCAGCCAAGTCAGAGACCACATCCTTGGGAAAACAGAGTACTTTGGTGTTGTTCTTACTACACAGACCTTTTACATCTCTTACAGCAGAGTCACCCACAATCAGAGTTGCAGGCCCAGTCGTTAGCTTTCCCTCTAGCCTTTTACTTTTGGAGTAGCTATTGGTCCTTACCCTGCTGTGTGAAGAGGACAGGTTATCCAGGTCATCAGAAAGAGATCTCCGGTTCTCGGTCAGCGGAGCGTATCTGTTCTGGATTGGCACACTTGGTGGTTTAGGAGGATTGTTTGTAGTTCTCCCTTTAGCAGCTGTCCACTGCTGTTTCCTAGTAGGAACAGGGGTTGAAGAGGCACTCTTCCTGGGTGATAACAAAGCAGGCCAGCCGGTCGCATCACAGATTTCAGAGCGCTTGGCTCTGCCTGTTATCCGTCCTCCCAAATCCCATGGAAATGATTTACTCTTAGGCTTTGCACCCAGAGAGTTCCAGGGAGGACTACCACTTGTAGATTTATTACCCAGTACACAGGCCTCCTGTTCCTTGGAATCCTTGTAGCTGCTAACTAGCTGTGTGTTAGCATACCCTTCTCCATTATTTTGCAACACTGGTAAAGTGCTGTCATTCCCACGACATAGTACATTCACTTCCACGTTAACTTCCAACCGTTGCATTTTCATTTCCAACACAGCAATCTTCTGTATAAGATTGTGGAAGTCATCTGTAGAGAACGGAGGCATTTTGCTACCAACTAGCTTAAGCTAAATAGCATGCAGTAGCCTACCAGGCTTTAGCTGTTGCTAGGCCACGCTACTGTAAGACTGAGGTCGTCGTAAAAATGTTGAAATATGGCTGAAACCCTCCGTCTATTTACGAAGATGAACTGTCCCAGTGATAAGTTAATGTCCAGGAGCCGCTGCTCGAAGTTTTCAGAGAATAAGAATAGGAAAATCAGCATAAAAAGTAAGCAGAGGCAGGAGCAAGCAGAAAAGCGTCTGCAGTGTAAGAACAGGATGTATCAGTTTTATTTATAACATACAAAATATCTAAAAACACCACACACAATACATTTGAATAAAATACCCACTTTGGGTAAACGGACAGGGCTTGGCTTACCACGGCGGCAGTTAACAACAAGGGGAGTAAGGGGTCCAAAATAAATCACCCGTGACACTGCACACCACTCAACAGACAAACCCCGTGATAGTCCTCAAGCTCTGTGATTGGAGAGTGTGCTCCGAGGGTTACGCCGAGCGTCGAACAGCACTTGAAATGGGATGGAACCACGGCAGACTGTCCCTCCTGTTGTCAATTGATAACATTACATTACATTAATTGATAAGCCTGAAACATGCACTTGTCAAGGTTCAGAGGCAAATATGGCAGTAGCCATCGATCAACTTAAGATAAGATATACTTTATTGATCCCAAGTTGGAACATTTGCGTTACATCAGCATGTGTAACAGTTGTAAATATGCAGTGGTGTTTATTTGTAAATCATTTAGTATAATCACACAAATTCTGTGTTTTATATTTAACAATTCTGTGTTCTTTATTTATTGATTGTTCAATACCCGACAAGGCCGGAGATGAAATATCTACATACATCTTATAAGAGTATAATATATGTATAATATCAGTTAAAATAAGTGCTTCAACATAGTTAACATTGCTGGAGGCATGCACAAATATTAATAGATGTCTTGTAATGCACTATTGAGGAACCTGCGACCCAAGTTTTTTTAATTTATGTACAGAGATCGGGCACAGAATAGACCGGAAACTATTCTTTTACCGTTCAGTTTGAATTTCACAAAAAGTTAGTAGTAATATTTTGTTTTGATATTATTTTTTTTTATTAAGCTGGGTCATGTTAAGACCATCTTTCTGTGTTGCTGTGGGTTTTTCCATCGCTTTTGTGTTACAAATATCAAAACAATAACTAAATATATCCGTCGTAAACTAAACCAGAAACAGCAGTATATTTTATTTTGTTAACACTGTAAACTTGACAGCTTTTTAACCCAAACCACCTACTGGTTAAAGCACGTTATTACACGTTTAGAGTAATGCAATGCAGGTAGATTGTGTTGCTTTTTAATGACTGTTTAAAATGCCTTTTTCTTAATGTCTTTTATTAATATTAACTACTTATTACTTGTTGCTAGGGACGCTGCTATCAGTATTATTTCTGTTATGTTGTGTAACTGTTTAATGGTGTTATCTTTATTGCTACCCCCTTCCCCGTCAATGTGTTGGTCCACAGCGCAAACGTATTAGTTTAACAAAATCTGCATCTAAAATTGTGGCATAGATAGCCTACGTTATTTTCCCCTGTGCTTCTCCATTTACTCAACAATAACACATATTATCCTTGTGTTTATTTATTTGTTTGATTAATAAACACAAGTTGGAGTCTGTCAGAGAATATTTTAATCTGATCACTTGGTATATTGAGTTTCTCAGCGTTCCTGAGAACCTGTCAATATTACAAACATATGCTTCTCATTAAGTCGCAATATCCCCTTGCTGCAACTTGAACTGGGACACAGGTCAAAGGGTCCTCTTTCTTCCTGTGGAGAATAAAGATTGTAGACACAGAGGGGCCGTTGTTCCTGTGTCTGGCATTGATTAGGCAGGCTTGCAATAGTCCGTCCCTCAGAATATAACAGATCCCTGATTCCTTTGTCTCTTCAGAGTTCCTCGTGGTTTGATCACATCAGTGTGAATAGGCTGCGTGAAGCTCTCCGGCCGTTATCTATGAACTTTCAATAAATCTCAGTTGTTTGATTAAACAAGATTCCAGTCTCCATCTTTCCTGCGCCGCTCTGAAGTTTCCGTAACAAATTGGCGTCACGAACAAGGATACCAAAAGATCTTCAGAACTGGTAAGTGTAATTTCAAATCTATATTTGGACATTGCCTTACCAGAATCTGTGATTGACGGTATCATAAAATTACCTGTGAAACTGAGCGGCTGCAATTTTTTTTTGGTAGACTTCTGCATTAGAAAAAAATGTCATGCATCTGTATTGAAACAGATCGCCAAATTCTGGAGATTTCAGCGGTTAACTGGTTAATTTAATAGCAGACATCTCCTCGGATCTGCACGGCTAAAGTGTGTGTGTAATTTCACCCCCACCCCCTGCGGCGTAGCAAGCACAGAGGGTGAAACGCGGAATGACACAATATTCTCTTCCTCACACCATTTGTCGATTTTGGAACTAAACAAAAACGATGAGAAATGGGAAGGGTGGTATGCGGGAATGTGTGACATACTGTGTTTCATAACAGATGAGTTGTTGAATTTGGCTGTTGTTTGGAAGACAGGGTAAATAAAATAAAAAAGTCTTTGCTCTCCGGACGGAGGGGCAAAAGCACCGCTAAATTCGCATAGTGGTTGTTGATTGAGAATAAATTAATTATTGCTCTTCAACAGATTCCGTTCTTAGCACTTGTACAAGTATATATGGGCAGAAGGCACTCATATTAAACAGATATTTCCCTACCCGCTGAGATCTCCCTAATTCGGATTAAATTAAGCTGGATGAGTTTTTGCAGTCACCTGGGGCTTGTTGCGAGTTCATGTTTGTTCGTCTAATTGCAGTGTTTGTTTTATTGTACTAACCGTTAAACATGGGTAATACTGTCTCCACAAACGAGTCAGCTGGTAAGAGGAAAGCGAATGCACGTACCAAAACACCTTCTAAAAATCCGATTACAGACAGCCACTACAGTCATATGTTTTCCCCTAATATGCCGTCTGGAATTGTCGGAAGAAGCTTGGATTGGTCTAAAGTTATGCCGTTTACCTCGTTACTTTGTGAACACTCACAACAGAAAAATCAGAAAGGGAAGATTGAATTTGATTGGCCTTTAACCGGTACTTTTGACATGGCCGTGTTGTGGCAGGCATTTAAACTGGTTGAAAGTGAGGCGAATTGCTCCTGGGATATAACATATATGAAAGAATGTGTTAAAGCTTGGATGTCTATTGCAGAGAAAAGAGGTTATGATGAGCGGAAAAATGAAAAATCAGTTGGCACCGAGCGAGGCTCCATTGAGCTCAAAGCGTTGATCGATAGAGTTTCTAAATGTGCGGCGAATTGTCATTTGCTTAGTCCTAGAGGCTGCTTTTGATGTTAAATCAGAGAACATGTCCAGAATTAAGGAAAGACACGGAAAGGATGTTACAGCCATTGCTAAATCCGTAATGTATGATTGGTTGAAAAGACAGGGAAAGTCTCCCACACATCTCAGCTCATTTGCATTTTAACAGACAATGGGCTGCTGGAAAAAGAGCAGGCTGTGTCTCTCTGTACAAAAATGATCCCTGCAACGGAACTCTCAAATCATGCTGCGAGAAACTCCGATGATGATCTTTTCATTACAGCTGCGGTTATCATGAATGAAAATAAGTTGAATATCAGCCAAGACAATATAGAGAAATAGATTTGGACGACAGGAAGAAAGAATAGAAGAGGTAAGAAGGGAATTCTTCAGACGGCAGCCCGTTAAGAGCCCCCACTCTTCCTCCTCCGCCACTCCGTTTACACGATTACCTAGGATCGCCGGACGGCAGTGCGGTCCACCGTAAAATAGTCACGGGAACGCAAACATCTCAGAATAATAATCCTGCTGAAACTGTGACAGCCCCGAAAATTATGATAGGAGAATTCCAGTTTTTAGGCCTTGGACACCCGCGGAGGTCATTGATGTCACTAATCACGCTCCCAGTCCCACTAAAAGCCCAGATGAGTATCTGTCGTGGTTGACTAATGTCTGCTCAGTTTATAACTGTTTGGTTCATGATGTTAAACAGCTGATAATTCTAACATACAAGGCAGATTGGCCCACGTGCAGAGACGAATTTAAATTTCCTGAATGTACGCCTGCAGGGGATTGGCCTCACACAGACGCGCGACATGTGGATTCAGAACGTGGCTGCTTTGGCTATTAGAGCATGCGCTAAAACTCACACAGATTTTTCCCAAGTGACGGCTTGCGTACAGAGCCCAACAGAAGCTGTCCCAGAATTTATCCAGCGTTTCATGACAGTGTGGGACAATAATGCTGGCATTAAAAGGGAGGGCAATGATTTGTTCGCTATACAGAGTTTGTTGCATAATTTAATCCCAGAGACAGCTCAAGCCTACATGATGGCGACTCCTGACTGGCAAGTTAAAACTGGCAACTTACGATAGCCACAATGCGTGCCCTGCATCGGAGCCAGATATTTCTGACCCCCAGAACTGCCCAGCTAATGCAACTATTGCCTAAAAATACACAGGCTTATCAGGGTGCGGATAACTCCCAGCAGTTTCAGGGACAACACCGCACACAGGGAAGATCACAGGATTATCAAAATAAGAGCAGACAGCAGCAGAAAAATAATTACAAAAAGTTGATACCATGTCATGTTTGCGGTGCAACGGATCACTGGGCGGGTCAATGCGAGAAGAGGTGGGGTGCGCAGCAGCACACACAGTCTTTGCCTGCTCTCCCCCAGCCTCCTAGGCATCCTGCATTGATGCCGCCTCCACATTATGACAGACAGGCTCAACATGGCCAAAACGGTCAGCAGAGTGGATTTAATAGAAGATAGGGGTGCCATGGAGAAATAGGATCAGATTCACAGCATTTCCCCATTCAAGCAGCAACAATTCGCCTTTCCAATAACCCGCGTGAAGATCCGATTATGCCCGTTGATTTTAGTGGCACGGCTGTAGATATTTTGATTGACAGCGGAGCCACATTGTCTGCAATACGCACTAAGGAGAAAGTTTGTAGAGCAACTAATAACTTTGTTACAACAATGGGCGTTTCTGGCATTGCTATGTCTGAACCCATTTCACAGAATACTGATATTTCTATAGATGGATCAAATGTGAAACACTCTTTCATTATTTCAGATGGAAGTCCTATTAATTTAATGGGCAGAGACTTACTTTGTAAGTTACAGGCAACAATACATTGCACTCCGGATGGATTGTTTTTGACTATTCCTGACAGCAAAGTCTATCAAGCTGTCCAATTCATTCAATCATCTCAAGACAACCTTTATTGTTGGTCATTTCCAGATTTCAACATGATTTCTGTTTTCTCCACAACAGGGATTCAGAAAATTGCTAGCATTTCCCCTGTGTGTGCTTCCTTAATGTCTCTTATGCGGCCTGTGTTGAATTGTCATTGCACAGCTGCTTTTAACCCATCAGATGACTATGCGCTTTCAATTAGAGGTTTTTGCAACAGCTCAGATCAGTTGGAATGCGACCAGTTTTATTCATTGGACCCCAAGGGTGCGCATTGCCTATGAGACTCACACCCCACAGCAGGCATTTCATGTTGTGAAAACGATCCCTCACGTCACACTAGCTGTCACTCCAGGCAGTAGTCCTAAGGAGGTGGGGGCTATGGCAGCCCACTGCTGCTCGGCTAGCTGCAACAGCTCTCTCTCACACACACACACGCCTAATCTAATTAACCTCGGAGAGGAGCATTACATGCTGCGTCTCTCTGAGCCCATTTCTCTCCCCCAAAGCATTTCTCAACTTACAACCACCTCCTCTCACAGAATATGGACCCCCTTCAGATTTTTGGGAAGTTCCAGCCACATTATGGGCAAACACAAAATCATGTTGGATTTGTCAGTTCCGCTCCACCACACAGAGTGACACTTAAAGCCAATGCCAGATTGCCAGCTATCAGACAGTACAATTTACCCCATAGAGCCATTGTGGGAATTGAAGGAGTCATCCAATCTCTGCTCGATCAGGGCGTATTAATCTACACGACCAGTCCGTGTAATACTCCAATTCTACCCATACCTAAACACAATCGCCCTGATGAGTGGCGTTTTGTCCAAGATTTGCAGGCTATTAATGCCATTGTCATTCCAACGGCCCCCATTGTGCCTGACACAAATTCGATCCTTGCTTCTTTGCCTCCAGACTCCACATATTACACAGTCATTGATCTTTGTTCAGCATTTTTCTCTATTCCTTTGCATCCAGAAAGCCAGTATCTGTTTGCATTTACATTCAGAGGTAAACAAATCACATACACGCGCCTCCCACAGGGGTTTGTTGAATCGCCTACTGTGTACGCAGCAGCTGTTAAAAGAGACCTGGACACTTGGTCCTTACAGGGGGCAGCACCCTCCTTCAGTATGCTGATGACCTGTTGATTGCGTCACCTAACAAAGACGCCTGTCGCATCGACTCCATTCTGCTCATGAAAAGACTTTCTGAATGCGGACACAGAGCATCCCTGGCCAAGTTGCAATACTGCCAGACTGAGGTCACGTATTTGGGTCACATTCTGAGAGATGGACACCGCCTCCTCTCACCTGCGAGAATCTGCCTTTTGAACAAAGTACCACCACCTCGCACAAAGAAGGAGATGCTTTCCTTCTTGGGCATGGCGAATTACTGCAGACATTGGATATACGAGTATGCTGCTATGGACTCCGTCCTGCGTGCTGCCACTCTGCAGGCCGCCCCTAACATTGTTCAATGGTCTGAGGACATGCACACAGCTTTTCAGGACTTAAAGCAGGCCCTCACATCAGCTCCGGCCCTGGGGCTCCCTGATTACCATCAACCTTTTCATCTACACGTCCATGAAAAGGGGGGCTTTGCAACAGGCATTTTGGTACAGAAGCATGGCTCTAATTTTCGGCCTGTAGCATACTACTCGTCTCGACTTTCCCCTGTGGTACTTGGTATGACTTCATGCCTGCGAGCAGTGGCCGCAGTTGCAATAGTTATCAAGCAATCCTCTCCCATTGTACTGGCCAGTGACTGTGTAGTACATGTCCCACATGCAGTTTTGCATATTCTGAACACCTCTGCTACTCAGCATATGACAGCGGCAAGGCGATCTGGTTATGAAGCGGTAATTCTTTCAAGCCCACACATCACTCTTAAACGTTCGCCCCCCCTAAACCCAGCTACGCTGGTGCCAATTCCAGATTTTGAAATAACACATGACTGCGTCACAACGATTGACATGTCTTCTTCCCCCAGAGCTGATATGTTGCAAACTCCTATCCCTAATTCAGATATGATTCTATACACAGACGGGTCTGCGAGCAGACCGTCTGACACAGTACACTTAGCAGGCTATGCTGTTGTGAACGACTGGGAAGTCTTAGAAAGCAGGGCCTTGCCAAATGGCACGTCGGCTCAGGCTGCAGAGTTGCATGCTCTGCTTAGGGCGTGTATTTTGGCTGAAGGTAAAGTTGCAACCATTTTCACAGACTCCAGGTATGCATTTGGTGTGTGCCATGATTTTGGTGTCTTGTGGAAAATGCGCGGTTTCTTAACATCGGCTGGTAAGCCTATTCAACATCATGCGTTAGTAGCTGAGCTATTAGACGCTATCCTGCTCCCTGCACAGCTAGCAGTAGTTAAATGTGCTGCTCACACAAATTCTGATGATCCTATTTCGCGTGGAAATGCGTTAGCCGACACCGCGGCTAAACAAGCAGCAGTTTCCTGCTTCTCTATGGTGCTTCAATGCCCCTCGACACAACCCGCAGAACCCATTTGTTTGCCTTCCTTTAATGATGTCGCGGACATGCAAGCCCGCGCTGATGTTAGGGAGAAAGATTTATGGCTAAGACGAGGTTGTGCACTTGACGCTGAGTCCAGCTTGTGGCTCCACCCAGACGGACGGATGGTTTGTCCCCGTTCGTTCCTCCATGTTTTGGCACATGTTGCACATGGCAAATCACATGTAGGAAAAGGAGGGATGAATGGGATTATAAAGTCACAATGGTTTGCTCCAGGCATTACACTAGCTACACAGACCCTTGTAGATAGATGCATGATATGCCAGCAGACAAGAAGAAGAAATGGTCCAGTTCAGCATGAACACTTACCGCCCCCTCGGGGCCCTTTGTAAATATGCAAATTGACTTTTCGCATATGCCACCATGCCAAGGATTCAAATATCTTTTGGTAATAGTGTGCCAGTTCTCAAAATGGGTAGAGGCCTACCCTACCAGAAAAGAAGACGCTAGAACAGTTGTAAAGTGTCTTCTCAAAGATGTTATCCCTAGATTTGGTGTTCCAGCAGGGATTAACAGTGACAGAGGTCCAGCATTCATTTCTAAGATAACCCAGAGTCTAGCTACAGTGTTAGGGTTCAAATGGCAGTTGCATGTTCCCTATCACCCACAGAGCTCAGGCCAGGTTGAGAGAATGAACTTGACTATAAAGGAGAAACTCACTAAAACAATGTTGACCACAGGACTAAAATGGGTAGACGCGCTGCCGCTAGTTCTGTGCTCCATCCGAAGCTCACCAAATGCAACGACAGGGCTTAGCCCACACGAAGTATTGATGGGAAGGGTAATGTTCACAGGATCTAGCCCCCCAGTAACACCCCACAAACTCACTCTTTTGTGGACAGATGATTACATGACTAACTATGTAAAATATCTAACTGACATGTTGAGAAAGTTTCACAGGCAGGTGGCTGACAGGCTCCCCCAGCCTGGAGAGGAGCCCACCCACCCTTTTCAGATTGGTGATGATGTACTAATCAAATCTCTTGAAAAAGATGCTTTGTCTCCCAGGTGGAAAGGTCCTTTCCAGGTGTTAATAGTGACCAGAACAGCCCTGAGAGTACAAGGTAGAGCGGAGTGGATTCACGCTTCCAGATGTCGTCTCTCTCCTCTACTGGATGCTGGCGTGTGAAGGCAGTCATCATCATCGTCATTCTGGGTCTACTGTACCTGGCCAAGGACGCCCTGCTAGATGAAGCTGTGAAAATCCCAACGACAGGAGGCGAGGGCTCTCGCCCCTCTGAGGGAGAAAATAAGGTGCCTTATCTGAGAGCACAGACGACTTGACTACTCAGGGTCCAGACCCTGAGGGCAAAACAACACCAACGGGCAAATCAGTGCCTAGCGACAAGGACAGGTTGTATCAGATCACCACACAGACATTCAGTATGGTGCGAGAGACACAAAGAGAGAGAAAAGGAGGAAGAATAAGGAGGATTGTCTCCCTCCCTGAACATAAATCAGAGACTATTTCTTTTAACTGTCCAACTTCAATATGTGACTCATCTAACTGTATTATTGTGTTTCCTGTGTTTTTAGTTTACTCAACGTGGGAGATGTATCCAAAGAACCAGTACCGTTGGTTCAGGTTCTCGTCAGAGGTGGTAAGAATAGCTCTCAACACAATTGACAATATGCCCCCAGAACTGTGGTGTAGCACTATAGAACAGTTACAGACACTGATAAGGATGAGGTAAAATGTACAATGAGGAAACCAGATTACCAGGTTCCCAATCCAGGTGTCACTGCATGCACATTTACTGGACCAAATAGCGAAACAAATGTTCTATCCACTCCACTTAAACAATCAGGAGGTGATGTAGATTCTTTAAAAAGGCCTTAATCACTCCTTCTAAACGAACCAAATCTAATTCTGCGATAAGTTTAATGTTAGACTACGCGCATGAACGCAATGTTAGCAACTGTTGGCTGTGCCAAAATATGCCAGAATCCATGCATTCTCCAATGTTTAGCCCAGTTCCTTTCACGAAAGCTGACTACGGTCTAGTGAGCTGGAATGATATAGCATCCCGAATTAGCGATGAGGCAGATGATTGTTACACTCCTTCCTACCCCATAGACTCTGAGCAACATTTACAGTACGAGGGCTTAGTCTCTCTTATTGTTGATACAGTAAATAAAGATTACCTGGATTTACATTGGGGGGATTTAAGTGGAACCATTGGATCCTGGGGAGCGGGGTTGGTTAAATTTGTTGTTACTGTTTCAGTGTTTATCTTGGTTGTGCTAATCCTAGTGATCTGTTTGATAACTGTAGTTAAATTAGCCATACGCAGGGTTGCCAAGACCGCCCTCCAAGCCCCACAGAGGCTAGTGGGTTATTCAACTGTAGGTGACACAATGTTAATGTACGACGCCGAGCTTCCAGATCCATGGGTCTCCATTGCGGTTTCTGCCCCATGGGTACCCCCATTCAGCGATTGATAAAATGATTACAGTTGACACTCAAAATAAAGAACAGATGTTTTGATTTTTCTCTTTTCAGGTTGTTATAATAAATGTCTGACTTTTCCTTTCAGATTTTGAACAAATGTATTTGAATGAAATATATGTACTACTAAGTGCCTTACTCTTGAATAAAGCGTAATGAAGTAAACGTAAAGTAATGTTAAAAATTGAGTACACTGCAACTTTGCAGATTACAGATTGATCTATTCATCACTGTGAATTTATACCTTAACTGTGAATTTTAGCTGGATCTCTCATGATTCTGATTTTATACCTCAATTGGATTTCTTATAATCCTAAATTCTAATTGTGTTTTAATAAGTAATTGCCTTGAAGTAAATCTTTGAGATGTAAGCTGATTTAGAATTTGTGTTTGATGAATGAGATTAACTGAGTGATAAATGATAAAAGATCTTATTTTTGAAACATATATTTTGCTATTATATTATTGTATTTCATGTATGTTTATTATTGTGCTTTTGACAAATGATGCCAAACACTGAGGAAAGATGATTTTTCTATTATGATTGACTGTGTTCAATCATTGTGATTGAAATGTTTCAATCTTGGTCTACTTTTGATGTAATTGATGTATGTGGGCCCACACAACTCTGAAGACGCTTATTGATTTAAGTAGTGACTGAAATATTCTTAGACTAATGTTAATTGGTTATCAATAGATTGATAAAAAGAATGGAACTGTCAGAGAATATTTTAATCTGATCACTTGGTATATTGAGTTTCTCAGCGTTCCTGAGAACCTGTCAAAATTACAAACATATGCTTCTCATTAAGTCGCAATATCCCCTTGCTGCAACTTGAACCGGGACACAGGTCAAAGGGTCCTCTTTCTTCCTGTGGAGAATAAAGATTGTAGACACAGAGGGGCCGTTGTTCCTGTGTCTGGCATTGATTAGGCAGGCTTGCAATAGTCCGTCCCTTTCAGAATATAACAGATCCCTGATTCCTTTCTCTTCAGAGTTCCTCGTGGTTTGCTCACATCAGTGTGAATAGGCTGCGTGAAGCTCTCCGGCCGTTATCTATGAACTTTCAATAGATCTCAGTTGTTTGATTAAACAAGGTTTCCAGTCTCCATCTTTCCTGCGCCGCTCTGAAGTTTCCGTAACAGAGTCCGTCAGGACCGAGGGTCGGAGCAGCTAATTTGCTTTAGAAAATATTACACCCGGAAGTAAGTATTATCTCCGCTTCGCTTGACAAACCCTGTGATAGTCCTCAAGCTCTGTGATTGGAGAGTGTGCTCCGAGGGTTACGCCGAGCGTCGAACAGCACTTGAAATGGGATGGAACCACGGCAGACTGTCCAAAACTGGATTTGAACGGGTCCACCGCGTCCCCCCTCCCCCACCCCGTCCCCAGAACTACACATGCTGGCTATTGTGTTTCGCAACATGTTCTCTATCTATGGCACGTCTCTACTGGGAGTTGTAGTTTTAAAAGACGTTTTCGTATTTCCCATAATAAGAAGTTGCCAGTATTAAACTGTGTACATCCCTGGAGGTTTAGGGGATAGGAAACACTCAAATTTAAAACATATAATTAATAAATGGGTGAAAATTGCTTGTGCCCATAATGGGCAGCATTAATATATACCCACATGCCAGCTAAGGTCAGAAGAGCTTTATTTAACAGCTGGTCTTATGTTTGTGACCCCTGTTGTTAATTGATAACATTACATTACATTAATTGATAAGCCTGAAACATGCACTTGTCAAGGTTCAGAGGCAAATTTTGCAAATATGACAGTAGCCATCGATCAACTTAAGATAAGATATACTTTATTGATCCCAAGTTGGAAACATTTGCGTTACATCAGCATGTGTAACAGTTGTAAATATGCAGTGGTGTTTATTTGTAAATCATTTAGTATAATCACACAAATTCTGTGTTTATATTTAACAATTCTGTGTTCTTTTTTGAGGAGTTCTTTTCCAAAACGCTATAAACGCCAAATTGAAAAAAATTGAGTTTGTCATGCCATTTTGCTGTGTACTGAACCTATTCACTGCTCTATCAACGTTTCATGCCAAATCGCTATATATCCTTGTTTAAAATGTAGGGCAAGGTGCAGTTCCTTTCCAAACCGCGATAACCGCCGAACCTATTTTGAGCCGAAACGCGATATGTCCTCTCTACCAATCAGAATTCGGTGAGCGTTCTATGCAATCCAACATGGCGGCGCTCTGAGTCGAGGTTTGTTTATGTTCATTCAGTCTTCGAAATATGTCTTTAAACTGTTGTAACACCTTTGATGGCCTGGATGAGCCAGTGAGACCTACACCTGGGGGTAGAAAACGTCGACTGGACAAAGAAAACCACAAAAAACAACAACAAAGAAGGTTCGTCACTCGGGTGGCGCGTTAATACCGACTGTGGGATGTCAACACAAAGCTGCTGCGAAAGGTTTCTGTCAGGCCGAGAAGCTGTCACCGGACGACCTGATGATGAACTTCAACCATTTATATGAAAAACCAAACAAGGTTGACCAGGACCGGGCTATACTTCATCTCCTGGACATCATGCAAGTGAAAAGGAAGCGTCCGAAAGTTCAGGACGTAAACAAACAAAAAGACCGGAACGTATCTGTCAAGTACAATCTCTTGTGCAACAGTCACCCAGAGAAGGTTCCCGTTTGCAAGGCGACCTTCATTAAAGTGTTTGGTGAGTACAACTTTCGTTTCAGCCCTGCTAAGTGGCCTGCTGGCCTGAGGATTTATTTTACGTTACGTGTATTGTTGTTGTTAGCATCAGGTGCTAGCTAGCTGCGCTAAAGTATATAAGGAGCTTTTTCAACAACAAGGTGGAGTCCTCACCTGTCAGACTGAGAGACTGATAACCTCAGCTCAGGTGAGGTAAAGGACTCTCTGAGTATTTAGATAGTTAACTTAGTCTAAGTTTTCTGTGGGTCTCAAACGGTTTGGTCACCATTTATGTAAACACATATTTCCATTTGAGAGGGTAGTGATTAGTAAAATATGCATGAATAAAAAATAAAAAGTTAACTAGGTGAAAAAAGGTAAGATACACTTTTAAAACTTGTTGAGAGCTAAAACTAGTCTTTGCTGCTGCCTCAAAGAGGAGCAGGGGAGAGAGGAGGGAGACAGGAGAGGCTGATTCAGGAGCACAGACACACTCACAACTATAAATGAACCAAAAATAAATAACAAGTTTCAGTGTTTTTTTTCATATTGGAAATGGTATGTTATTGGTTATGGCCATGATTTTATGATTATTGAAATGTATACAGTTCTCTTTCATATAGGTGTTTCCATAGATCTAGTCTCTTTATTTTCCCCTCAAAATGCACCAGATTGATGCATTTAACTCCAACATTTAAAATGGCCTGGCTGAGTGTATAATTCCCAGCCTGACTTACTGTCCCAGTCCGGCTCTGCCTACTGATGTCATTGCTATAGAGCAGGGCTACTGTGTGTGTGTGGTGTGTGTGTGTGTGTGTGTGTGTGTGTGTGTGGTGTGTGTGTGTGTGTGTGGTGTGTGTGTGTGTGTGTGTGTGTGTGTGTGTGTGTGTGTGGGTGTGTGTGTGTGTGTGTGTGTGTGTGTGTGTGTGTGTGTGGTGTGTGTGTGTGTGTGTGTGTGTGTGTGTGTGTGTGTGTGTGTGTGTGTGTGTGTGTGTGTGTGTGTGTGTGTGTGTGTGTGTGTGTGTGTGTGTGTGTGTAATGGGTAGAAGGAAAACAAGGAGTGGCGTCTGTAAAGACGAGAGAGAGAGATATAGAGAGAGAAATAGTAAGGCTGTCGGTCTGTGAAGAGGAGAGAGAGGCTGTAGATCGTCTGTAAAGAGGAGGGGGAGAGAGGCTGTAGAGAGAGGGAGAGATGTGTGTGAAAGGTGATGTTAAGCAAAAGAGGTTCCTAACCCCTGCTAAGGAGAAAACTGGAATGGTAATAGCAAGTTAGTTGTGTGTAATTCTGTTTATTTCATACTGGCTACAATCAATGTATATGACAATCTAAATAATTTCCTTTCACAGGCATTAGCAAAGACCGTGTGTCCCGGGTGGCTCAATATTATGCTGAGACTGCTGAGGCTCGCCCAGAGAGAAGAGGTGGTGCACGGCACAGTGAGGAGCAGGCAAGGAGAAGGCAACTCATTGTTGAGCACGTCCAGTCCTTTACCTGCAGGGCCAGCCATTATGGGCGGAGAGGAGCACCAGGCCGCAAGTATCTCCCCAGTGACCTGAATGTGCGCAAGATGCATGAGCTCTTTGAGGCTCAGAACCATGCTCAGACCAGCTACTCCCTCTATTATTCAGTGTTCTCCAAGGATTTCAATCTTGGCTTTGGTCACCCAGCCACAGATGCATGCGCTGATTGTGCCAAGTACAAGCTCAGGATTGCAGATCCAAACCTAGCTGAGACAGAGAAGAGGATGGAATCTGCATCATTCATCTTGCATCGCCGCAGAGCGCGCGTCTTTTATGACCTGTTAGGCAGAGTTGCCGAGGGTCATGTGACCCTCTGTTTTGACATGATGCAAAACATGGTCCATCCAAAAACCCCAATAGGACAGGCCTATTACTTGCGGCAGATGTATCTGTACCTGTTTGGTGTGGTTGTGCACCACGGAGAGAACAGTTACCAGGCAAAAGATTATGTCCATCTGTATGTGTGGCAGGAGAATGAGGGTAGCAAAGACAGCAATTGATTGCTTCTGCGCTGAGTGACTGCCTCAAGCTTCGACTTCAGGACAAAGTCGGCAGATCCAGGGGGCTTCGGCTGTTCAGCGACTCTTGTTTTTGGGCAAACAAGAACATCAGCATGGTGTCCATGCTGATGGAACTTTGACAGCTTTTTTCCAACCTTAGCATAGAGCACACCTTTCCAGTAAGGGGCCACAGCTATCTCCCTGCAGACCGAGTCTTTGGCAGAATTGAGCAGAAGATCCGGAAAATGGACACAATTCTGCTACCACAGGAATACCATGCCATCCTGCAGCAATTCGGCCACGTTCACGTTTATGGCAAAGACTGGGAGGCGTTTGATTATAGGTCAGCCGCCAAAAGTGTGTGTTAAAGCTCAGAGGAGCTTTAAAATCAGTGAAGCACGCATGCTTGACTTGAATACCAACAAGGTTGGTTTAAAGACGTCTTACAATGGGGAGTATTGTTTCCATAGTGTATTAAGCGGGGCAAGCGGTGGGCTGACCTGAAGCCTGAGTTACTTCCAAAGCAGACTTCTGTGAAGGCCGCAAAGAAGCGCGATGTGCTGGCACTATTAGGAGCAATAGGTGTGTCTGATGTGGTGAGGGCTTTTTATGATGATGCACTGTATCAGGTGACTGACAATGCAGGCCAGAGTGATGAAGATGCAGAGTGATCCATGCGCTCACTCTCTCTCACACACACACACACCACACACCCACACACACACACACACACACACACACACACCACACACACACACACACACACACACACACACCACACAGTCTCTCTCTCTCACACACTCAAAGCACATCTCACACACACACACTATGTGATTTGTTTTATGTATAGTGGACAATGGTCCTACTTTTTACAGGTTCGACACTTTACTGAATGCCTTATTGAATGTATTACTGAATGACTTGCCTATTGAATATCGTTATCATTACTATAATTACTTTTTACAGGTTCGGCACTGAATGACTATTGGCCTAAATGTGTTACTAAATGATTTGAATGTATTTTTAACATTGTTGTAATAGTGGTATTTGTATGTGTTATATATTGTTATAAATTGGACAATATTGAAATGTGAAATTGCAAATATTTATTTTATTTTACTATTTAGTTTATGTTACTATTTATTTTATTTGGGTTTTATTTATTTCATGTATTTGCACTTATTTGATTTATATTCATTTATAGTATGAGTCCCTTATATCATGTTGCATGTTCTCGTTTAAAAAGAAAGAAAGACATAAACCATCAATTAAAAAAAATGCATGGATTTATAACGTTTTGAAAAAAATGGATGGATTTATAGCGTTTTGAAAAATAAATAAAAATAACTTTGATTTAATCAAAAATATTGTTGTTTGATTTAATAATCATTGTTCAATATGTTCAGACTGAGCCAACAAACCATTTTAACAGGATACATTTAATATTAACAAAATGTGTGGGTCTAGGTAAAAAATGTCATTTTACTGAAAACTATTAAATGGATATATAGCGTTTTGGAAAAAACTCCTCATTTATTGATTGTTCAATACCTGACAAGGCGGAGATGAAATATCTACATACATCTTATAAGAGTATAATACATATGTATAATATCAGTTAAAATAAGTGCTTCAACATTGTTACATTGCTGGAGGTATGCACACATATTGATAGATGTCTTGTAATGCACTGTTGAGGAACCTGCGACCCAAGTTTTTCATTCAATGCATAACTACACCGTTTGTGAATATGATATGTCAATAAACCTTAGAAAATCTTGAAATCTTGAAAGGGATGTGCAAAATAGTCATTATATACAGTCTTTAATTATCTATTAGTAGAGAATAACGAGCAATGAATATACTTTATAGGGATCCTATTAATATCTAATAATAAAAATAATACATTTCAATAACATGCTTTAACCACTAGGTGTCCCTTTATATCAGCTGTGCACCGTTATGGTGTAAATACAGCCTATCTACCAATTGGATCAAATATAAAAGTCAGCCGAATTAGTGTTGATACTGCAAGGAGACGTATTGTTTGAAAAGAAATGTAAGATGTTGTTTAATGGCTGATATATTTATGATCCACGTCACGTTTTCAGTTCCTCATGTTTGTCTAGAAGTCTTCTCATCAGGGCTCTATAAATACAGAACTACGGCAGATATGTAATATTTAATGCAGCCGAACCGTGTATTACAATGCCGGTATGTGATGACTTTCAAAGAGAAAAGCAAGCACACTCGAAATAAAGTTTTTTTTTTTTTTAAATGTTTTCGGTCTGTTTCCGGTATTTGTTAATGACGATGTGCTCTGAGATGTGAGACTGGAATTGCACAGGGGAAAATAACGTAGGCTATCTTTAGATGCGGATTTTGTTAAACTAATATGTTTGCAATGTGGACCAACACTATACATTGACGGGGAAGGGGGTAGCAATAAAGATAACACCATTAAACAGTTACACAACATAACAGAAATAATATCGATAGCAGCGTCCCTAGCAACCACCTTGGTAACAATGAAAACGTTGAATGGACACAATTTCCTGAAGTAATCTTCGTAATAACTAGCAAACTAAAGATCATGTACATCCACTGCACACATATCTGAAATAACAACTCATATTTCTCGCATCAAATTACATCAAAACGCATTTTAATGGCCAAACTAACTTTAAAATAGGCATTTTCCACCGAGAATACAACCAAGTTCGGCCATGTTTTTTTTTTCTGCAGGGAGAAATTTGAAGATCACGTGACATAGACGCAGCCATTGGAATGAATGGTGAAAAAAAACGGGGTTTGTCAACAAAGCACATGGTGTAGTTCTAAACGATAGCTGGGGATTCTGGGTAGTGTAGTATCTTCTGCCATCATTTACTCAGAAAAAATATTTGTTTCTCCGAATCGAAGGGGAAAAATACAAAAGCATTGCACACAATTTAAACCAATCAATGTTGTGTAATTAACAAGGATAATCTGGTGGTTTTTAGTCGATGAGTAGTGCAGATATCACTGTAAAATCAATCGACAGTCAAGGGAATCTTACTTCCGGTGTACAATTCTCCGTTATCCAATGAGAATGGACGCTCACATTGCCTTTAAGTGCAGCCGACACAAACGAATGCGATTATGGAGTGAGAGTGTGTTGACACCGTAGAGTGAACGTGTGGAACTCACAGGAGAGAGAAAACACCAAGATGAAAAAATCTAATCCATCTCTTTACCGACGAACATTTCTGCTAAAGACCGGCAAAGCAGTACCCCGATGTCTTGCACGAAAGTGGGGGAAACTATTCTGCACCCCGTGCAACTCTGGTTGGAGCATAAGAGAAAATCGACCGTGACCATGGCCGTATCACCATTGAGGTCACCGAGGTCCGGACCTCGTAATTTGTTTCGAGCTGTGTATATAACTAAACTTGTGAAATAATTGCACTAAACGGGGTTCTTTGTAGTACTTCCATTTACTGACGATGGGGGCGCTGCATAACTACGTAGCCTCGATTAAAGCAAACAGAACAAGACGACATGTATCAACAAACCACCGCAGTAGAGATGGCAAATCCGGATCATTTTATGGACTCGGAGTCTTCTGAGTCAATCATTGAAGAGATCCGGATCATACGAGTCATTTGAGTCATTGAGTCATATGAGTCAGCATGACCAAGACCGTAGAAATCCTACCGGTGAAACCGAAAGTTGTTGCATTTAACCAGCATATTAAACTAACGTTACATTAACCTCCGCTACACAGTGTCTTTTGCTTTAATAAAACATGTGTGTGTGTGTGCATTTTAAAAAATAAGTGTTTTGCATTATATGTATATAGTTATTTTAATATGTTCCTGTACTTAAGCTAATTTTGCACAATTGTGTTTTCATTTAATAATAATAATAATAATAATAATAATAATAATTGTATAATTACATTTTATATATTCTAACTGTTTTGCAATTTTCTATCATTTGTTTCTTTTTGTGTGCCATGTTCAAAATAAACGAGTTTCCAAGTAAGATCCTTATTGGAAATGCAGATATTATTACAGGAGACTGTTGCACAACATGAACATTGTGTTAGAAGTCTACACTGAAACTTAATTTAGAGCCGGAAAAAATCGCGGGATCCGTGAATCCAGGTCAATGATCGAGAGAGACCAGTAGCCTACGAGGGACTCAGAGCCGTAACATATAGCAGGCAGCAGATCCAGCAGACTCGTCCCCATGCACGAATCTACAGCAGGACTCAGCCCCTCCTCCCGAGTCCTCGACGGCTCCCGCGAAGTCCCACGGCTCCCGTGAGTCCCACGGGCTCCCGCGACGAGTCGCAGCAGACTCAGAGATTTGCGGACTCACGGCTCACTCACGGCTCACTCACGGCTCCCGCGAGTCCCACGGCTCCCGCGAGTCCCACGGCTCCCGCGAGTCCCACGGCTCCCTCGACGAGTCGCAGGCAGACTCAGAGATTTGCGGACTCACGGCTCACTCACGGCTCCCGCGAGTCCAACGGCTCCCGCGAGTCCCACGGCTCCCTTCGACGAGTCGCAGCAGACTCAGAGAATTTGCGGACTCACGGACTCACTCACGGCTCACTCACGGCTCCCGCGAGTCCCACGGCTCCCCGCGAGTCCCACGGCTCCCTCGACGAGTCGCAGCAGACTCAGAGATTTGCGGACTCACGGCTCACTCACGGCTCACGGGACTCTCGCGGGAGCCGGGAGGAGGGGCTGAATCTGCTGTTGATTCGTGCATGGCGACGAGTCTGCTGGATCTCTGGATACAAACAACGTTGGTAATGTGATTTTAACACGTTATAAAGAGAGTAAAGAGTGACGCAATTTATAGTTTTAATTTTTACGTCACATCAGGTGTAGGACCTCAAAGGACTCGGGTTAATCGAGAGGGAGACTCGTCACGACCGGCTCATTACTAGGATCCGGGTTAATGATCTGGATGAATCATGACTCGCCCATCTCTACACCGCAGCCCGGACTTGGATCAGCGAAGGAGTGATGAGGTATCTAGAGATCTGAGTCCAGCGGGCTGCTTGTGTTTCTGTTCCTCAGGACATCATATGACCAGCAGATCCTGTGTGAACGCTCTACGTTAGTCAGTGGACGTCCGACAACATGCACACTAAGTTATTTTGCAGCTAGAGGCTATACTTTGGTTTAAATAGCGTGAATACACTAGCTAGAAGCTACAGTTAATTACATTAATCCAATGTCAGAAGGATTACCTTTAACACACGTTGTAATGCTTTTCTTTCATTTCAATTTGAGTAAAACATTGGAGATA